>PYHX02000495.1:50898712-51216983 GCA_004302925.2 Cochliomyia hominivorax | reverse complement strand
TTTCTTTACCCAGAAAGTTTAATTGTGGGTCCAAAAAAAAAACTATAGGGCTATCTCTAGGCTCTCTCAGCATTAAAATTTGTTTATGAAAATGTTTAAATTTATATATATGTTCTAAAATCCCAAATTCTGAATCTAAAAATAGATATATTGTTTTCCTAAATCATACTGTAAACGGACCTGAAATAAATGTGGGGTCTATATACCAAAATATAAAATTTTCACAACGATATATTTTTAATAACTAAATTCATTTTTAACGTTTTATTTTAATCGAATGATAAATCAAGCACTGGTCCTTATTATTTCGAGAACATACTTCAGTTTCTGTATATATCCTGCTCTCCATATGAGTGGCAAAATGAAAATCAAATGATATATAATACTCTATTCTTATCCCTTTTTTTGCCGATTTTATTTCAAAGTTATCTTATTTTCAATTGACCTTCATTTAGCTTATAGAGCATAAATTTAATATTTACCACAAGCTTATAGTTCCTGTCTTTGGATGTCAATTATATCTCACCGCCTTTATGACTGCAGAATATTTTTTTTAGTATTTTATACTAAATTTCATTAAATGCCATTTCTTCATTATTGACTTTTAACTTCAAACAACACTTCACATTCTAATCTCTTTTATAGTACTTAAATTTAAAAAATATATATTTAATTCCTAAATTTTTAAATATTTTCATAAGAATTTTAATTACCTACAAAGGCAACATTTTTTAAAAATCATAATTTTTTTCCTTAATAGTCTTTTTGCTGCTAAACTAAAACTAACAACA
This sequence comes from Cochliomyia hominivorax, assembly GCA_004302925.2. Taxonomy (NCBI): domain Eukaryota; kingdom Metazoa; phylum Arthropoda; class Insecta; order Diptera; family Calliphoridae; genus Cochliomyia; species Cochliomyia hominivorax. Next base: position 51,216,192 of record PYHX02000495.1, on the reverse strand, counting down.
TACCAACAATAATGACAATCATTTCAAATACTCTCATGTACACACACTTGTTTGGCATTAAGGCCAAAATAACAAAAAAAATTCTTCAAACACATTTTACGTGGCAAAGTAACGTGTGGGCATGACAATATTGGCCATTTGAAAAGGAAAGAAACTAAAATATAGAATTTAACTCAAAACTATAAAATAAATAAGAACTACAGAAAATAGGAAAACAACAAAGCTAACAAAAAATCATGTTGGAAAACTAAATTGACAGGATTTTCCGGTTAATGCCAAATGAAATTATGTTCACATGGTTGCAAAAATAATAGCACAAATGTATTATAAATTTAAACCATTGAGAAGGGTTAAAGGAAATAATTTGGTGTTAATAAAGAAAGAAGAAAAACTATACATATAAATAAGAGGATGAGGTTAATCGAAATTATTTCTAATACTTCCGGAAATACAAATTATTGTTATCAAACAGCCGAATTTTTTTATTCAAAGTCGATTAATGTTGAGTTTAAGGGAAACTGTTTTTATCCGATTTTATATTTTGTTTTGCGATTAAGGGGTTATATGCACTTAATTTATCGTCGAAGATCAAAGAAATCTGAATGTAGAAATAAACTCATTACTGTATTTTATTAACGGAAAATTCACTTTATTAAAAGATGACAAAAATAGAAAATAAATGAAAAAAAAGAAAAATATCTTCAAATATTTTGATTTTTAATCTGGGCAATTAAAATTTCGAAATAACGAAAATGCCTTTGAAAGAAAATTGAAGGAATATTTTTTAAGAAATGAAAATAAGATCACAAAGCGTAATCGTATCAGAATTATAGCGAAAACATTTTTATGTTTGAGGGAAATTTTTTTAAAAATTTAAATTTTAAAGATTTTTAATTCTCAGTGAAAATTGGAAATATTTAAGTGAATTATTTTAAGGGAACTCTCCTCTTTTTGTGTATGTAAATTATTCAAAAGGTTTAATTTATAAGTCTAAAAGAAGGCGTTTTATGAAACTTATTGAATAACGAACAAAAGATCTATATTCGGCTATGCCGAATCTATACTTGTCGGAATTTCGAAATGTCTCAGGTTTTAAATAGCAAAACTGTTTTTGTATGGTGTTAGAGGATTCCTTCTTGGCATTACACACGCAAAGAAAAAGTTAATTTACCCTCTATCACTATTTGATGTGTTGGAGGGCATAAAAAGCATTTTATCTTTGGTTATTTTCTAAGAACACATGAATGATCCTTAAATAAGATATAAAATACTTGAGCATGAGTTGAAGTTAACGACATTTTCAGAAATTTAAGCTTTAAGAAAATTATAGAATCAATATATTTAGTTTATGTAAGAATATAAATTATTGAAATCTATTCCAGTACTAACTAAAGCATTGTCCTCAAATCGAATATTTGGGGATCTGATATGTATTCACTCGATTTAAGAAATACAGATTCTTTGAGCTTCAAAATGACTCGGATAAGATTTGGAAATATTTAACAAAAATTCAATTTATGATCTTATTAAAAAATCGGATAAATGCAAACCATATGTTTCATCGTGTAGGATATATCTTTTGAAATATGTAAAGATCAAAGTGTGAGTTTGGTACATTTTTGGACAAGATATGAAAAATTGTTTCCAAATCTGAATATCTACTTGAATCATAAATCAATTAAGGGAAGGAATCCGAGGGTATACAAATGAACATTTTCTCTACTTAGAAGATATTACATTTATTGGGAAATTTAAATTTTATCTGATGGGTGAAAAATCACAAAAACGAAGAATGATTGATATCATTAATTGCGCTTGAATTTCTCAAAATAAATTTCTCAGAGATTTACATTCCTTTTAACATTCTATAATCTCCTTAAGCATACCACAATTTAAATTCCCTTATCTCAAAACACTATTAAATTTAAGTCCCATTTTAACTTCACATCCATACAACCATTCTAAAAAATAGACTCGTATAAATTTACTTCATAAATAAAACTTTGTTACTCCAGATGCAGTAAATATAAGGACTACTTTTTGGGTTTGCATTTTTCCCAAATAATTCTTTTTGCAATCCACTAGAGAAACTAAATGGCATTTAATCTGGTATCAGAACGAAAAGAATAAAATAAAACTTTGCAACAACTGTTTAATGTTCATGTTGAATTATAACTCAATTTTCATCAATCATCAATAAATATTCCCTAAATATTCCAAAAAATTTGGAAAAAAGGAAACGAACGAATGAAATGAAATAAAGAAATAAATAAACAACGACTGGGGACTACAAAAATACAAATCACTGCCAATGACTATAGTCAAGTTATACGATTTTCTCCTTTTCAAATGCAACAGAAAGAAACACTAAAAATTCAAAGACGAAAAAAAAAAATAGAAAAATTCTTAAGCTGAAACGGCAAAAATAACAAAAACAAATTAAAATCAAAATATTTTCATATAGAAAAAAAATAATAAAATTGCAAATAAATTTGCAAATAAACTGGCAACGTGGCAAAACAATCTAAACTAAAAGTTCTAAGGCAACTGAAAGAATGAATGAAATAAACGAAAGAATAAATGAATAAATGACTAAATAAATGGCGCTTTATTGTAGTTGTAGCAATTATTATTGTTGTTGTTGTCATTATTGGAATAGTACTAGCTACTAGACAAGATTAATGATTGTCATGGTATTTAGTGGATACGAGAAATTCTAAGTGAGAAAAAATTTCCTAAGAAGATGGAGAATAATAATACAAGTCGGTTGGTTGTGTTCGACTATAAAATGTAAACATTTTATCCACTTGCAAAACAATTCTGAAACACTTAAAAAACAACAAAATAATGGCAATTTTCATCTAATATCAACAATAACAAACAAACAAATAAACGAACGAACGCCAATGAAACGCAAAAACATATCAAATGTGAAAAAGAGGAAACAAAAAAAGTGAAAACGAAACACTGTTGAAAAATCTTGCAAAACCAATAAAAACTCAAACTCGTATGAAATTCGCTACAGTCGTTTAAAACAATGTGTTCGAAAAAAGTGAAAGTGGTTTAAGTCATTTTAGTTGGAATCAATTTAATAAATTGCAGCTCGACTAATATTAGCGATTAATATTATCTAAAAAATCAACTTTACCAAAAAGAGTCGGGGTGCCAAAAATTACTAGTCTTAAAGATCAGTGAAATAAGCAGAAGTTATTATAATGTTGAGCAATTAATAGAATCCAAAGTGTTTTTTTTTTTTTGATCCAAGGTTTTAACAATTTCTAGTCAGATCATCTCTAGCCAAATACCTGTTTAATCAAGATTTCTCAATATTTCAGCAACATCTGCTACAACTTTTGTGAGGAAGATCTATAACTACTGATCACTCGGAATTAATCTTAAGATATAACCATTTCCAAGCAGATCATTTGCATTTAAATTGTTTGTTGTGTAGTACTTACTAATTTGCCTTGAGATTTAATTAATTATTTTTGGTCGATGTCAGACAAATCCCCATCGCTCGTCCAGTATTCAGATATATAGATAGTTAAATAATTTCAGTTCAACGAATTCGAAAGCATTAGACATTTTATCCACCTTTTTAATTGCAATCGCATTAATCTAGAGTTCACTTGAATTCAGATATATTAATCGCAAAAAGACCTTATCACTACCAATTTTTCTAATATTTTTATATACAAACATTCTACATCTTAGTTACAAATAACAGCATTTAGAAAAGGTATGCTATGGACTACCTAAACTGACCAATTATCGGTTTAATCGAATGTTTATGACTCAGTCTAGAAAGGGAAATGATATTTAGACCAAATTACTTTTGACTTTAAAACATCCATTTCTTCAGGGCAACTCTTTCAAAAGCCTCAATATCTCCTCTCGACATCCTATAGAGGTTTCATAGCAATAAAACACACCAGTCAATTGTGATATACCAACGTCTATATGCTCAGACAAAACTCACCACTTTTCACCAACTAATTGGGAATAGGTTAACATCTGCACCAACTGACCGTTTAAAAGATAATGTTTAACAAGCGATTAAGATGCAATACTAAATCCTCAAGTGTATTTCTCCATTTTTCAGTGCAATAACGTTCTGAAGCTATTGGTCCTTCGCAATACGAAGTAATAGAAACTGAATGCACTTAAGCAGTGTCATGGAAAGATTCTGTACTGATTACGTTGACTATCAGAATTAATCCATTCGATCTTGTTGTGCAAATTTGGAGTTTATTTCTCAAGAGTTCATATAACAAGTTAAATAACTTACACCGTTTAAGGGAAGGTATTACTGGTTTTAGGGTATTTCAAACGAGATAGAAAACTTTTTCAATATAGCCTGAAGTGAAATTATGGAACAAAAAACCATTTCGTACCTTAAAATTTCTGTTCTGGCTCCTATGAATGACTTTTCATAGCGATAACACATACAAACGTTTTAGTCTATTTGCCTTTTGCTACTTGGCGTAAAAGTGGAATTGCATGAATTCTCATTAAATTGACGTTTTGTGGAATTTTTGGTCTTCCGGTCTTCTTCTATAAACGCCAAACGTCAGGCTGTGGCAATAATACAAATATAAAAATACAACAACTACAATATCAGCAACAGAAGCAGCAACAATATTCTCTATACTGGCAATTGCACATTTGTTGTGTATGTTTTTGTTGTAGTTTAACTGCTTGTGGATTAATTGATGCGAGTATTGCAAGTTGTATATACACACGTATTATTATGTATGTATGACCGTATTTAAATGTGTCCATATATTCCATTTTGATATATATTTAGGTGTTTGTGCTTTTTTTCTTTTGTAATTATTTGTACACAAGCATACAAACCAACATATAAACATACAAACATGTATATGTATGTACACCATATGCAGTTGAAGAAGATGCATTCACGCATTCATTCACACGTACCCAGTGGTTTAATTATACAAACATCATTTTCTGATATAAATTTTAAATGTTCAGCGCGTGCAAATGTTTAATGTTTGTTGCTTTTTCATCATCATCCTTTACTTTTTGGTGTATATTTATATCTATGCGGTACAAAAGGTTGGGGAACATAATTAGATAAATGAAAAATATGTGAATATGAAAAATGATAAGTAACAAATTTGCATTTTATTAAATATCTCTCTTAAGAGTTGTTGTTTTAAAAATTTGATAAAAAATATTTCAAAATTTAATTTTTGCTACTTTCACATAAACTAGTCACTAATAAATATTTAAGATTTTATGTCCTTAAAATACTTAATATCTTTATTTTTAATGTGCACTTTATAAGACACATAAAATTCTACTTTGTCTTCTTATAATAATTTTATTTGCAATTAGAAGTAACTGACGAAAATGTTTATGTTCATCATGACAATAGGGTAGTTCAATAAGGTAGTACATTGTAGTTTGGTGTTAATATGTGGATTATCTTTGAATTTAATTAATTATTATATTTCAGAGTTTTTTATGATGAAATTGGTGGTGAAGCTTTTGTTATTGCTAACAAAGAATGGAATGTTTCTCGAAAAGTTTATAAGCTACTTAAACTTTTTGGTATCTCTAAGGGCATATAAAACATAAAAAGGAATTGGCTGATTTCTATATTAATCACCATCGTAATAGAATTAAATTGATGTGAGTGAACAGTTTTAACGTTTATCCACAGACAGAAGGGATTAACTGCCAGTTTTATCACTCAAACAGTAATTTAAAATAACCATTGAAGTTGAAAGCGGCAAACATTTATTGTTATCACCAAGATGTTTATTTTTGAATTCATTTTATTTTATAACAAATTCTTTACTGTAATAAAATTATTTTTATAAAAAAAAAAAATACTATGATCGCAATATATTTGGAAATATGTTTGACTGATAATAATTTATATTATTAGGACAAAATATTATTTTCAGTTTGACTACTAAAATTTAACAATAAATACATTTTAAGTGGCAATAATAAAAACTATAGTTATCAATGTAAAATTAAAATGCAAATAATCAAACTTTTTAATATATCAATGTTTTTATTGGAATAACAATATTTTTGTGGTGATAAAAATAACTATTGTTATTAATGCAAAATCAAAATGCGAATAAACAAATTTTGTAGTTACGGTAACAATATCTTATAACAATAGTAAGTTGCTTCTCGTTTATGGTTATCGCAAACATAATTTTTCTCTGTTCGCAGGTTCAAATTTATAAATTTGTTTAGGTTAGAAAAAAATTTTAAATATCTGCATGGAATCAAAAGTGAAAAGATTAAATTTGAATTTTCATAAAATGTTGATTTTAATAAATTATGCAAAAAAAAAAAAAAATAGTTACACTTTTTTGATGTTACAAAAATGTTATTTAAAAAATTTTACAGTATTTATACTTTTCTAAAATATTACATTATAAACTTTTGTGGAATGAAAAAAATCAAAAACTTAAATTTTGGGAGAACCAGAGATTTTTTTCATTACACTACATTTTCGGCTTTATGTCATAAATCGCAAAGCTGGAATATTAAAAGAAAAGTTATGTTTTGAAAAGAATACATAATTTCCGATAAAATGATGTAAAATATGACCATCAACAATTATCCACATATTCCAAATAAATATTAAAACATTACATGATAGAAGGTTTTTGACTTAGCTAAGTATGGAAAAAACTAGATGTAAAACTATAATGTGTTTTAATGTCCATTTGGGATATATTTAGTTCGAGGATTACGAGATTGTGGCCTCCAATATGTTACACTATGTTGAGTGGGAAATAAAACTTCGATGTTGGTTGTTTCAGCACGTGAATGGCCCAAATCGTTCATTAAATTTGGTCAAAGATTATTTATTAGCTAATGAGGTCCAAGTCATGGATTATCCATCACAGTACCTGAATTTGGATCCCATGGACAACCTCATCCTCTTTTTATAAGGAGAGTTAGAATACGCCAGAATTAATCTGGAGCTGATAAACTGCTTAAAACAGAGTCTAAAATTTTAATTGTCTTTTTGGGATAATTGGCATAACATTAAATAGCAGATTAAGGAGAACGTACTCGTAAAAGTGTTAATATAACATATATCGTATAATATAATTTTTAGAGTTAAAAACTGCAAAAGATGCTGGAGCATGATGTGTTTTATATTCTGCACATATTTCACCCGTAAATATACACCACCCTAATTAATTCTATAAATGTGTTTAACATTTTCCTTGCACAACTTTAAATTGTTCTTCTCCACATTAACAACCTGAAAGTCACATCAATGAATGATTATATTTTAGTGGAAGTTGAATTGCTGCACTTCCATACACGATTTAGATTCATTCTCTTCTTATTCTTCTATTTTTATGTTCATTCAGCATTTGAGTTATAAAACACTTCGTTATAGTCATGAATGAAGTAAACTAATGAATGAATTTATTTTAGGTGTTTTTTCTGATTTTTTCCCTTTTAGCTCTAACAGCAATTGTAGGCTAATTATAGTAGAGGTCATTGAATGAAATTTACGGTCAGATAGTAAAATTAAATAAAAATAAATAAAAATCACAAAACGATTTTTTTTTGTAAATATTTTAACCCTTTTAATTTAGAATTACCGAAGAATTTCTACGGATTGACAGATGATGTGATAAATAGATGTATCAATGTGTTGAAAATTGTTTAAACATTCTGGATGACAAATGAAGTAAAATAAGAAAAAACTAATCATTTATATTTTTTGTTAAAATGTTTATTTAGAAAAAAGTTCTGATTTTAAACTTTCAATTTTGTAGAGATATAAAAATTTGCATGTAAAGCCAACAAGACTTTAAAAATAAAGGGGGTCTGTAATAAATAATTTTGAAAGATTTTTTCATATTCATATAAAGTAATATAATGTAATGTGTGTAATATGCCAATGTACTTTACATAGTTATTCTTGCAATCTACTAACATGGCACAGTAGGACAAATTAAAAAAAATTGGTAATTTCGGAGCATATGATACTTAAATTATGAATATAATTCTTAAACTCTGAAACTAATAATTTTTTTATGAAATTCCACATGTAAATTTTTATGTATTTTCGAACAAACTTAAAGTCGAGCACAGATTAGAATACATCAGATACCGAGTCTTTTCTGATTATCTTATCTGTTTGCTCATAACCAAAATAGTCTTTGTGTACAGGGACTCATAAAGAGAAATAAATATTAAGTTAACTTTGTCAGCACATTCATGCATTTAAAGACTAGCAATAACGCAAAAGTATTCAGAAACAGAAGCGTCGCGTGTCTATTAACAAAGATGCCAACATTCTCATGGAATTTTCTGGTCATAAGATTCCTACGTACTCTGAGAAATGCAAACATTTTAGCATGGAAATAAGGCCGATATAAAACTTCCAGAGACCTTGAAGGTTTGATAATTAGCGCACTTCCTTGTTTGGTTCACTATGCAAAACATCCGTAGGTTGGATGGTAGGTCGTACTGTAGCCACGTACACTCATTTAAGGCGAATTCGCCAAGTCATGTTAAACATCTGCCGACAGGTATGGCAGTCTGAATATAAGAATATTGGATTTCGTTGTGAATAGTGTCATTTCAGATTAACTTACAGGCCACTTTTCTTCGCCCATTCACTTGTTCATGATAACGCTAATCATGACCAGAAACTGACACTCTCAACAATTATGCTTACTAAAGCATCCCTATTTTCAACATTAGTCCCATTATAAAAGGCACATTGTATGTCTGTAATTAGTTTTTAATTAAATTCCACATGTAACTTTTTCATGTATTTTCTAGCAAACTTAAATCCAATAAAGGGACTACCGTTCCTATAAAGGGAAAATATAATTTAAATAGTTGTCCCTTTATTGAATGCACCTTGTATATTCGTGAAAGCATTCATAATAAACCATAACAATGCGACGACCTTACATAAAGCATGTTGATAGCCTAATAAATAATTTGTTGTATCTAATCTGTACCTTATAAATGAACTTCTTTCATTTTTTGCTATAAGAATATTTAATCTTCTCCAGTTCTCCGGAACCTAATCAAGAGAGAGGCAATGAAAGACAATGCTCTTTAGCCACGGGACAGCAAATTTCTTAGCACTCTGCAACATCCATGTAAAAATAACTTCAGATCCCATTGACTTGAAAGGGAAAAATCAATCAGTCGCTCACGAACTTCTATCAATTGCAATTAGTTCCTCACATGTAATGGATGGTGTCTTGGAAAACATCTGGTAGTGTGTACTCATCAGAATATCCAGAGTCTCAGCCGAGGATTCTGACCAAGAACCTTTTTATCTCTTGGTTGGATTTTAGTACTCTTTAACTAAAATATTACTCAGTATTTCTGAGTCCCTTGTTTTGTCTATTTATTCATAGAAATTCCGTCATGAGGATTTCTTTGTGACAACTATAACATTTTTGTGAGTTTTATGTCACAACTTAGAATCTGTGGGTTTCCCTTCGGAGTCTCGAATGAGGAGGGAAGTTTTTCTTAGTCTCTCTTATTCCGATAGCCACATCTTCAACCATATAAATTTTCCCCCATTGAATTCTTATATAAAAAATTAACCAATACTTGGTGTCCTCTAGCAAAATTTGCTATTAGTATTTGTTTCCAACATTTTATTAAATCTATTCCACTGTGAATTCCTTTACATACAAAAACCTTACACCTGTATGTGCAGTTAGTTACCTTTTCATACGTGTTATACTTCTTTTTACTATACACTACCTTGCAGCACCCTTCTAGCTTTGCTCTCTTATTGTTATTTTCGTATTTACGAAAAAAGGGAACGAAAAAGAAAACCATACGTACTTTCAGTTATAAAAAAGTACTTTTTGTGCAAGTCAAGTGCACTTGTTGTTATTGTTTTGTGTTTTCTATTGTGTTGAAATTCTAAAAAATTTATAAGTATAAAATACACACACACACTTACTAAACAAAGGGTCTGATAAGAAATATATGTATGAAAAATCTTAAGGTCTATATATATAAACATATTGTTGGTTTTCTGTATGTTTTTGAAGAGATTACAAAAAAGTGAACATATAAAATGGAGGATCTGACTCCTTAACTAATGTAGAAAAAAGGGGTATATTTTTTTGAAAAAGTTTATAAAAGGAACAATAATAATATTAAAAATAAACAAAGTACTAGTTGTTTTTGTTCTTATTTTTATTTTATGGTGTTGCAAATATAAAATTTATGAATTAAATTTTTATAGTCAGTAATGGAGATTTTTGTGGTTACTTTGACAGCTAAAGAAAAATTTTAATTAAAAATTATATATTTAGGGTTTCAAAATAAAATAAGTTTTTCTTCCTAAGAACTGTCAATGTAGTTAAAATTTTTTGGTTTAAGTGAAAATGTATTGAGTAAGTTCCGTTTTTCATTTGGCACAGCCGTTTTTCTCAGAAACTAACTAAAAATTACACTTTTTATTCAAAAATGCACTTTATGCCCAAAATTGCACTTTAATTAAATTTGCGAGATATGACATTTAGTTTTTCACTATAGTATTTGATAAATAATTCGTACTTCATTAAGTTTTTACTGTTTTCACATTTTCACCTAAAATTTTAGTTTTTCACTAAAAATTGAATTTTTCGCTAAAAATTGAATTTTTCGCTAAAAATTGAATCTTTCGCTAAAAATTGAATTTTTCACTAAAAAAAATTTAATTTCTCACTTAAAATTGAATTTTTCACTTAAAAATTGAATTTTTCACTTAAAAATTGAATTTTTCACTTAAAAATTGAATTTTTCACTTAAAAATTGAATTTTTCACTTCAAAATTGAATTTTCACTTAAAAATTGAATTTTTCACTTAAAAATTGAATTTTTCACTTAAAAATTGAATTTTTCACTTAAAAATTGAATTTTTCACTTAAAAATTGAATTTTTTACTAAAAATTTAATTTTTCACTAAAAATTGAATTGAATTTTTTACTTAAAAATTGAATTTTTCACTAAAAATTTAATTTTTCACTAAAAATTTAATTTTTCACTAAAATTGAATTTTTCACTAAAAATTTAATTTTTCATTAAAAATTGAATTTTTCACTCAAAAATTGAATTTTTCACTTAAAAATTTAATTTTTCACTTAAAAATGAATTTTTCACTTAAAAATTGAATTTTTCACTTAAAAATTGAATTTTTCACTTAAAAATTGAATTTTTCACTTAAAAATTGAATTTTTTACTAAAAATTGAATTTTTCACTAAAAATTGAATTTTTCACTAAAAATTGAATTTTTCACTAAAAATTGAATTTTTCACTAAAAATTGAATTTTTCACTAAAAATTTAATTTTTCATTAAAAATTGAATTTTTCACTTAAAAATTGAATTTTTCACTAAAAATTTAATTTCTCACTCAAAAATTGAATTTTTCACTTAAAAATTGAATTTTTCACTAAAAATTGAATTTTTCACTAAAAATTGAATTTTTCACTAAAAATTGAATTTTTCACTTAAAAATTGAATTTTTCACTTAAAAATTGAATTTTTCACTTAAAAATTGAATTTTTCACTTAAAAATTTAATTTTTCACTTAAAAATTGAATTTTTCACTTAAAAATTTAATTTTTCACTAAAAATTTAATTTTTCATTAAAATTGAATTGTTCACTAAAAATTCAATTTTTCACTAAAAACTGAATTTTTCACTTAAAAATTAAATTTTAATATTTTATAGTCCTGAGAAGTTTCAGATGAGTACCGGCAGTTCAGTATATTAAGAGAAGGTAAAGGCATATATCTTATATATCATTTCAATTGATCAATTCCCAAACGTGATTAAAATCGGTTTAGTAGAAAAAAATTATAGCTTAAAATATAAGTAATTTTATGACTCGTTAAGTATTTCTTACTTGTTCTTTTAAGAGGAATATTCAAAAAATTTCAAAAATTGTTTAAAAAACATCAAGGTGTCCCAATTTTTACATGAAGGAGAAAAAAGATCAAATGGTATTTGTTAACTATAATTATTAAAGTTTTGTTTAAACTAAAAGAAATAGAACATGTTGGAGATGGAAGCGTATGAATGATAATAGAATATTTAATATTAAGTATACGTACATACCCACATATGTATTAATGAATATTCTTGGAAATGATATAAATTCCTTAATTTCACATTTTTGACAACTTAAGTTAAGAAAATTGTTTAAATATGTTCAATAGAAATTAATTCTTTAAAACTTTACTTTTTAATATTAAATTTCTATTTTTCGCAAAAGTCTACCAAATTTTCTCTTATTTTTCACAGAAAGTACAAGAGAAATACCTTTTACTTTTCCTTTTAAACCATTGCATTTCCTCCTAAATAATTTTATTGTCTTGTTGCAAAGCCTCCATTTATACACTTAGTTATTGTTGGTGTTGTTGGAGAAAATATATAACAATAGTTTGTTGTAAAAATAAAAGTATTATTATAAATGTGAAAAAATAACAGGAGGTATTAATGTGCAACGACCTAAATCAGATTCATTTGTAGCATGACACTACCAAAAAGACCGCACACAGTAGGACTTATATACTTTTACACAGAGAAACAGAAAAAAAAAAACAAGTAGACGTTTCTCATTTGTTTAACGTGGTAGGTGCCTTGTAACGGAAGATAAGTTTTTTTTTGAACCGACTGCCATTATGGTCTTTGTGTGTAAGAGAAAAATGAACAATAATAGAATTAAATAAAATAGAAATTAAACAGAAATATAAAAAAATGAACAAGAAGAGGACAAAAAACACAATGCCTATAGTTGTGATAAAAATGCTATAAGTCTCGAAAAGAACAAAATAATGAATTAAAGAAAAAAAGAAATAATAAAAAGTGCATGTTTTAAAGTGTCCAACTAAGTATTTAACAGAAAGGTCGTAGTCGTTTGCCATTTTGGTTACTGTTTTGTAAATGAAAAACATAAAAGTTACAGTGGAGAGGAAGAGAAAAGATAAGGACTAATATACCGTTATTATTTGACCACAGTGCACAAGGTATGGTTGGCCAGAATAAAAGATAAATTGAAGAATGATGATCTGTAGCTTTAGATTACATTCAATTAAGGATGATATTATAAGTTCAAAATATATATTTCTGGAACGGATGTGCTTGGAATTCAAATTTTCTGAATTGTGAAATCGCGTTTATGCTATAAACTCTGCTTATATTGCACATACACTGTAAAAGTAAGCTGCTCCTTCATCAATTTGAGAACAGCAAGCATTAATTCAAAATCATTTTTATCTGTTTCACCCACACAACGGTAAATGTATAATAATGTGCATGGATATCTGTCATCATCATTTAAAAATTTTGAACAAAATAATCTAAGGAGTTTCGGACCTCAAATGTTAATAATTTATAAACTTCTTGTTTAGAAAATAGTATTGTTATTGTATTTTATTTAAACAAGTAACATATTAAAAAACAGTGAACGGCTCTAAATAAAAATAACTAGTCTTAGTTGTGTTTGCTTCAAATATTATAAATTTATTTGCTTTGTTTTTAGAGGGCCCTATCGTCAATCAATTGCATATTATCTTAGCAATTAAAACGTTAAATTTAATGGAAAAACATTTGATGCATCAAAGGATATATCAATTTATTAAATTTATTAAAGTAAAAAGGCACAGTGGTTTAAAATCGATTTTTTCGAAATATATCTATAATTTTTTATTACCTTGATGGCTTTGCATGAAATTTAGCATCGTGATAGCAAAAAAAAAAATGAAATATTATAATATTGGAAGTTTGAACCCCAAAAAGACTCCTGTTGCATTTAAGAAAACTTCAAATATTACTATTTTCAACCGCTTTTTTTGTTTCATTACACAAAAAGCTTTAATTTCAAATTTGGACCCAAAAAGAAAAATGAATACACCCACTCAAATGTAAACCACTTTTTCATTATAAGAACCTTAAAATTAACAATCCCAATTTCCATATTTTTTTAACATTTCAGAAATATTTGATTGAAACTAAAAAAAACTACAAAAATGCAAAGATAATACCACATTTCACAGATTATTTTTAAGCTTTAAATCTTATTTTCACAGTTCACAATATACAAAACAGTGCCATCTAGATGTTTCTACATTACCATGTGTAATCGTGAACTTATGTTGTATAGTATATTCTGGTTAAAGGTTACGGAATATAATCATCTTTTTAAACTGCATTTGAATTACATTTTATTTCAAATACATTTGTCTCAAAATATCCCATAAACTCTTGAAGAGAGATATTTGTTTATAAAGAATTGTAAGCATTATTTAAAATTTGCACACTTTTAGTGGTGGTAAATTACTTAAATGCCTGGCCAAAATTGTTATAAAATGCTGAATTTTTTACAGTGTTCGCATTGGTTATTTTGAAATACCATGTTTTCCACGGTTAAGTTTTTAGTACTATGATTTAAAACATTTCGACTCTGTGGCGGTAGAAGTTCCTATGTAAAGATTTTCTTAAAAAATCGTGCATTTGAAAGCATTACTGGTCATATATATTCTTACCAAATCTTTTGTCAAAATCTTGGCTGGTTTTGGATTAACAAATGTAATTAACTTATGTAATACCAAATAAAGAATGTTCCAACAAAATTTCTTTTGTAATTTTTTTTTAAATTATTTTTAAAATATAGTAAGCAATTATTTTTTGCTTATTAAATTTATAATATATTCTTTAAATTAAAAGTCGTTTTCTGCATTCTTAGTTGTATCCACTTTAAATCCACGTTTTCTAAAACTAATCAATTTATAAGGAATAATGCAAAAATATTGAAATTGTTGTAGTAATTGTTTCAACAAAATTGCCTATGTTAATCCTTTTTGTTTCTTTCAAAATAAGATGGGATTTGTTTTACTTTCAAACCACATATTACAACGTTAGTACACCTGCATATAAGCGAAAGAATTTAAAAAAATATAATAAAATTATATAGTTATAACTAAATAATACTGTCTTTTGTGTCTCCCGAAAATTTTCCAAAATTTACAAAGGAATTTCTGCCAGCGCAGTGACGATTTGTGTCTTGCAGAAATTTGTGATACACGTATTTTTAGTAATAAATTTTCCATAGGTGTCATATAAAGCAGTGAATATTTTTTTTAATTTCTGAATGAACCTTTCTAATTTATCAATCTATTTTCCCCTCTGTTCCACTGTCCAATGGACGCATTTTAGTTTATTTATTGTGGTACATGTCCTTTTTAAGTATTTTGTTTTTGTTATTGTTCAAAAAAAGTTCTATTGTTATTTTTTCTAATGAATTTAGTTAGTTTTGAAATTATAGTTCTTACAGATTTTTTTCTTCCATTTCATTTCTTCTTCATACAATTAAAGTATCTTTTATTTTTCCTCTTTTTGTGCTGCTTACAAAATTTTTGTATTTTTTTTTTTTGTTTCTTTTACAAAATACTTTTTACTAAATTATAAATGGTAAAAAGTTGTCTCTTAATTATGTAAAATGAAAGTTTTTCAATTTTTTTCCAGCTGTCATATTTATTTTTTTGCTCCTTTGCCGGGTGTTTTACAGATTTAGGCCACATAATTTTGAGAAATTTTTTGTTTGTGTGTGAAAAGAATAAGGAAAAGATAAAAAGGAATTAAAAAAAGATAGTAAATAAAATTAACTTAATTTATTTTCAATTTAAAGTAAATTTATGACTTAAATATAATTCATTTGAATTTGTGCAGTGAAAGTATTAAAAAAGGACGAAATTTTTACAGTCGTTTTGAAGCGAATTTTTAATACTCTTCACTTCAAGCTCAATCACTTTTTTGTCTGTGCAGATATTCAAAAGTTTTAGAGATACACTTAACAAATATATACTTTTGATCAGATATCCACTATTTTGTACAAAAAACAAAAATTTGTTTTAGACTGGAATTATTTTCTACTGAAATGACGAACTCAATACCACCATTCATAGTGTAAAGCCTGACGAAAAACAAATTTTTGATTAAAAATGTTGTAACTCCTTCATATGCTTATTAAAATTGGAACATTTTCCCTCATCAAAAAAAAAAAAAAAGATGAAACACTGCCACCTGTAGTTAGAAACTTAATTTATCATGGCAGCTGTCAGTGTCACCATTTTATCGTACTTTGTCTTTGTATTCCTCGTTGTTGTTTTCACTATATCTAATAACATTGTAACTGTTGTTATGTCGTGCAACAACACATATGCTTTTTATGTACGCACACACACATACACATTTGTATTTGTAACCCTTGAAGTGAACTCTCATGTCAGTCATTTTGAAAAACTGTCTACTCTGTCTAGAATTGCTATTATCTCAAGTATCTCCTCTATTAAATGGTTTCACATTCTTACATCGTTTTGTTTGTTTTCTATTGCACATACAAGAGTACAATAATGAGGTTGCAGTTTTAATTTAAAGATGCTCTGAAAATAAAGAAAAAGAAAATAGATAATAAAACATAAAATAAATTAGTGCATAAATTAGAGTAAAGCAAATAGTGACCTTTTTCTAAATCAGTTAAAAATTAAATTGCATGATTATGGTTGATACGTTTCTTTTAATGTATAAACTTTTATAAAACCAGGAAAGTTCAAATGACCCCGAAAATTAGGTCTATGCAGTGACTGTAACTTAATTATAATTAAACAATAACTCACCTAGATTTTGAACTAAAATCTAAACTAGTTTCTGAAGTAGAATCTGAGGTAGAATATGAACTAAAATCTAAAAAGGCCCTGAACAAAAACGTAAACATGAACTGAACTAGAATTCTAGAACTGATCTAAAACTGAACTAGAAATGAACTAAAACTGGACTAAAAGTGAACTAAAACTGGACTAAAAGTGAACTAAAACTGGACTAAAAGTGAACTAAAACTAGAACTAGAACTAAACTAAGCTGAACTAGAATTGAACAAGAAATAAAAGAGAACTGAACTAGAACTTAATTAGAACTGAAGTAGAATCTGAAATAGAACTGAATGCCAATTGAACTAGAATGGTAGTACAACTGAATTAGAACTGAACTAGAAAAGAACTTCAACTGAACTGGAACTGAATGGCAATTGAATTAAAAATGAACTAGAACTGAACTAGAAATGAGCTAGAACTAAACTAGAACTGAACTAGAGCTGAACTAGAACTGAACTAGAACTGATCTAGAACTGAACTAGAGCTGAACTACAATTGAACTATTACTTAACTATGAATTAGAACTGAACTAGAATCTCAACTATAATTGATTCTGATTATCTCTAATGTAATTAAATACAAGTTTTTAGTCTTTTCAACATCATTAGTTTTCTCTAAATTAAAAATAATTTTACCAGCACATTTCGTCTTTCAATGCCACTTACAATTGTAGACAGTTATTGGTTTTTTCTTTAATTAAAAAATAATTTGTGATTTTTTTGTTTTTATTTTGTTTATCATATTAAACACTTTTCACGTTCTGTCTTCTTTTTCCGTTTTTAAACACTCTACAACCTTTAGTTTTATTTATTTTTATACTTATTTGCCATCGTTGCTCTCTTTAATCTTCCTTTCTTAATTTATTTCTCTTAAACACTAATTGTTTGCTCAAATCAAACTTTGTTCTTTTTTGTTTTTATTTGTTTCATTCGAAAAATTGCGTTAACTTCGTGATAAGATTATTTAATTAACTTAAATATTATTTCCAACAAAGAAAAAAAAAAAAGAACTCAAAAAAGGGAGAAATTATATGGCGCAAATAATTTCGTTAGTTTAATACTTTTTCAGTTCAAATTTCAATGAAATTCTATATAAACACATACAAAGTTTAGCATCTGAAGAAAGTATAGAAATTTAGCTACACAAACAGATATATAAATAAGACCCCTCTGTTGTAGTGTCAACTAAGTAAACACCTATACATAAACTTACATATACACATACAAATACTAATATGAATATAGTTCACACTATAAATGCAACGAGTTCATTTCATACAAAATAATGGGTGGAAAAAAGTTGTTGTATTTTATTTAATTCTAGATTCTACATTTTTTTGTTTTTGCTGGATAAGAGACAAACACAAAATAAAATGAAGGAGTAAAGTTTTACTTTGCTCACGTTCACTGTTTACAGTGGGAAAAATCGTTTCATTAAATAAAATAAAATTTCTTTTAGAATTTTGGATTATGAAATTTTAATTGATTTTGATTGAAATGAAAAAAATTAAAGAAATTTATGGTTCTTAATGTTTTTTAAGTTCAATGAAATTGCTGGTTAAGTGAAATATAATAATCATGTTATTTTGTCAGTGTATGTTTATGTAAAAAGGTTAATGAGAAAATTAATTTTTTTAGTTAGGCCGAATACTGATAATGCTCTATTAATTTTAGTAACTCTATTCTTTATTTTCTTTACAGATCTAATTCGATATTTTGTACGGTGCTGCAGAATATTTTTTCAATTGATATTAATTTTTTAAAGTATGTAAAAAAATTATCATATTATTATCTTGATAACATTTTGTCAGAAGAAAGCTATCAGCTTTAAGTTTCGTCCAGTATACAGTTTCATCCCTGTTTTTAATATTGACATAAAGTATTCCACACTTTTTTAATATAAGAAGTGGGAGTGACAAAAAAATGTGTACTTATTATAAATATTCCTACCAAAAGTTGGTCAAGCACTTAAAGGTCTGCCGTCAAACTATTTGAACATTATAAAATATTAACGGGGGAACTTGTGCGTTGATTGGAAAATTATTTCAGGTAGAAGGATTGGTCCAATTGATTTTTCTAAAGTTCAAAATTTTAAAGCATTTTTAAAATCAGTGCTCGTATTTGTTGGAAAAATTAAATATTTAGAAGCCTAGAACAGAGCTAGGTATTGGGGTTAAGTTTTCAAAAAATATATATATTGCTGCTGCATAATTTGGCATCCTGTCACCATGATTGAGTGGTACAATAACAATGTGGTATTTGTACCAAGAGAGGCAACTTCGCCAAACTGTCTGGAGCTATGACCATTGGGTAGATATTGGGTTCTTGTTTACAAATTGAAGATCACAAAAAGGTGTCCAAAACTTTGGTATATTTTAAATGGAGACGTTATACTTATTCGAGAAAAGTGACAGAAAGCACTTTTAAAAAGGAAAGGGTCTGAAGAATGTTCTAATATCATCATTAATAATTAAGGCTATAAATATGTAAATTTAAATAATAATTTCATTCAAATAAAACAAATTAAAACAGTAGATTAAGTGCTTTGGGCGAGTTATGAATGTATGATCTCACTACTTAATATATTACAGTATTTAATAAGTATAAGACTCCAATAAGCTTTTTGCACAAATTTCGATTGTGTGCCAATGTGGACTTACAGGTCTTTTGCAAGTCCGACCAGATTTTATTCTATAAAAATTTTTATGGTACAGTTGTTTTAATCGATTTAGAAGATTTTCCCACAAAACACCTCATACTTAATGCGATATTTAGTATTAAAAGCGTATGTAACTTAAAGGTTCAAAAATAGTATTTAATAGGCTGGCTGGTCCGACAAACGCAATGTGCCATTTAACTAAAGTTTGCATTAAAAGAAATACATTATTTACTAAAAATTTAATTTTTCACTAAAAATTTGATTTTTCTTTAAAAATTTTAATTTTCATTAAAAATTTTAATTTTTAACTATGAAATTTTTAGTAAAATAATGAATTTTCAACTAAAAATTGAATTAACAAAAAATACCATTGACTTCATTAAAGTCTTGTATTTAGTCTCGCTTATGGTCTCGCAAATAGCCTCACTTATAGCCAGGTCTATAGACTCGCTTATAACCTCGTATAAAGATTCGCTTATAGCCCCCTCTATAGACTCGCTTATAGTCTTGTCTATAGATTCGCTTATAGTCTGGTCTATAGATTCGCTTATAGTCTCGTCTATGGACTCGGTTATAGTCTAGTCTATGGACTCGTTTTTAGCCTCGACTATATACACACTAATATCCTCTATAGACTTGCTTATAACCTCGTTTATAGACTAGATTATAGTTATTTTTTTTTCATTATATTCTGTGATATGCAAATTAATTGTCCTGGTTAAAAGTGAAACGCTAAAATTTGATCTAAAAGAATATAATAGTCGTGTAAAATGAAAAATTTTATATATGACTGTAGGGTATATTCCAAAAAAGTACTACAAAACTTTTTAAAAAATTTTACACAGACGTTCCCTACCAGTATATAAAAAACTTTAACACATACTCTTAGCAATTACATATAAACAAACATTCATATATTCATATAATACATACATACATACATACGTGCATACATATACATCTATAAAAGTTTGTTGCAAGTAGTATTAGTAAAGTAAGAAATATGGAACAAATTACAACTTGAAATTGTGAAAAAAAACGGTAGAATGAAATAAAAGACGAACAACTTTAAATCCGCGCTGAAAATCCGATTAATACGGATTGAATTTCTACTAAATATTCTTGTTCCAAACAAGACAAAAAAGTATAAAAATGAAATAAAAAACTTAAAAGAACATTTTGTTTGTAGGGAATTCTATTCCCTGCAAGTTTATCTAACTGTAAATGTGAATGTAAATAAATATGTGTGTTAAAGTTTATGTGAGTGCTTGTGTGTGCGTGTGTGTGCATGTGTTTGAACGGAAGAAAAATCATTGAAAATATAAAACAAGTTCACATGTGACTGCGCACATTAATGTAAGAACTTTGTCTTTTAACTTCTTTTTAGTTTTCTACTCTTTTTAGTTGCTCCCTTTATTTTATTTCCTTCTTGCTGTTGTTGTTCAAAGCCACACACACACATTTACAGTAGCTTTTATAGAAGAGTATTAGTTCCATGTTTGTATGTGTTGGTTTTTATGTGAATATGGCTTAAATTAACTTATTTTGCTCAAAACTATCATTTTGGTATCGTAATAATGAATAGATTTTTGAATTTACCCTCCTTTTTCTCTGATGTTTTATTGTCCTTTTGTACCCCAAACACAATTTAGTGGAAACTAATGTGTTTGCTGTGATTTTTTGTCTTAATAAATTTTAATATTTTTTGTTTCTTAAAGAATGATTAAATTTGATTTTTTGTGGAAGTTGAAAACTAAAGTCAAACATTAGTTTGGAGGATGTAAATTATTATTCGCATTTCATAAACAACCAAGTTTTTGAAAGAGAAGGAGAAAGAAATTCAACAGATTTCTTCACGAAGTTAAAACTAAATTCTTTGCATTTCCCTTGACTAAAATATATTTTAAATAACTTCCTTAAGAAATAGTTAACTGAGTGCTAAAAACAAAACTTTGTTTTTTAGCTGATTTTCTAGATTTAGTAATATGAAACGAATAAATTTCATTTAAGTCGGAAAAGTTTTCCTTATTCTAAAACGAAAAGTCTTAATAAATTTAATTGTCATTCATAACAAGATTAATACAATTTGAAAACTTCTTATTAAATTTTTTAATTTTTAGTATTTAAATCCTAAAACTTTTAACTAAATTCCTCTAATAGATTTTCCTTTGTCCTATATTTTTTCTAATACTTTCCATTTTATCTATTTTTCTATTTGTTTAGATTTTAGTGTAAATAATTTTGTTAAAACTACTAATCTTTTATTGTGTATCCTATGCACACTTCATTACATCAAATGCTTATATGTATTTGTATTTAGTTTTATGTACATATGTATGTGTGTTAAGTCTATAAATATTTTATATAGTGATAGTGATGTTTTTAATAATCCTTTCAATTTTTGTTTTATTTTAAACCCCTTTCAAATATAGTTTACGTTTGTTTTTTTTTTCAAGTCTTGTGTGAGCACTTTTTTGCTCTATATTATTTTGTAATAAAGTGTTTGTTGTTGGCACATTTTCAGCTGAAAAGTACATACGTACTATTCGATTGATAGTAGTTGTGGTAGTATAGTTTGTCATTGTATGCGTGAGAAAGGGTAGAACTATAATTGAGAAAAATAGTCTTCTTAAAGTCTAAAGAAAAAATATTAGTTTATAGACGATGATATAGATTAGTTTATAATCTCGTCTATATATAACTTCAAGTCTAGTTATAGACTAGTTTACAATGTCGTTTACATACAAGTTTGCGGTCAAATGTATGTCTATAGTCCACTTTATAATTGCCTATTCTACAAACCGGCCTAAAGTCTCTTCTAAAAAATAGTTTTTAGTTCCATAATTCTCGTTTATTGTCCAGTTTAACCAATTCGTTAATAGACCTGGTAAATTCTTTTTAATAAACCTGTTTATTATATTTTCTTAGATTTACGGTGCAGACTAAAGACTTGCTCATAGTACAGAATATAGACCTGTTTAAATCTAGAATATAAACTTCTTTATAGTTTGGACTACATTCTTGATTATTGCTTAGACCATAGAATTGTTTACAGTTCCGAACAGAGTCCTTTTGATAGTCCAAATTATAGATTTGTTTATAACCCAGTCTAAATACTTGTTTGTGGTTTTACCATAGACATTTTATATTCTGAACCGTAAACATGTTAATGATCCCGACTATAAATTTGTTTATACTCTAGTCTATAGACTTGTTTATAGTTCAAGCTATAGAATTTTAATAGTCCATACTACAAACTATAAACTTGTTTACAATCCATAATATAGAACTTTCTGTAGTCCAGACTATAGACTTTATTATTTCATATGTATAATTGATTATGAATTTCAGACTTTAGATTTGTTTATAGTCCAGACTATAGACTCATTCATAGTTCGGACTAGATACTTTTTTATGGTTCAGTATTTAAACTTGTTTATGGTCTAGAATATAGACTTGTTTATAGTCCGGACTACAGATTTTTTTATTGTCCATAATGAAGACTTGTTTATAGTCTTATTTATTATGAAGAGAACAAAACTTTTTTACTTCATATAATAGTTAAAGGACCAAATTATTTTCTTGTTTAAATTTATTTAAAATTCCAGACTGTATCCTAGAGCATAATTATTTCCTACATACACCTTTTGTAATTTTACCCTTTTCAGATGCCTGGCACATTTCCAATATTTCAGTTTCATGTCGTTGTTGTTACTGTTGCTATTTTCAGCAAAAATTTTTCGCTTTCACGTCTTTTTGCTATTGTTCTTGTTATTATTGTAGCCAGTACTATGATGTTTTTTTTGTCTATAGATAATCCTTTACATTGTAACTCTGACTGACTTTGTGTGAGTGAATGACTGACTGACTGAGTGAATGACTACAATAAGCTACACTTCATTTAGTTCCAATACCACTTTACAACATTCATTCGTGCATATCTCTTCGAGTTTCATTTAATATACAAACTTATATATACTGACTGGCATAAACTGACATATAAATATATAGCAAACTCACCTACACCAATAAAACCAAAAAATATATATGCACACACTTACACCTATACAAGTATATGTATGCACTATGGCTTTATTTATTTGCACTGTAGTGTAATTAATTTTAGGCTTGTAGTTTTATTTGTTGTTATTCTTTTTTGTTATTATTTTCATCTCTTTTGTAATAATAAAAAACATTGTTTTTGTTTCAATAAAAAAAATTAAAGAAAAAAAAACATAAAATTAAATGAACTGTACTGAATGTATTATTTATTATATTTGAATCATTTATGCATGATACTATTCAACAAATGCGATAACACATTTACACATATCATATTTGTATGTATATATGTGAGTGTGTTTACTTATACATATAAAACAAACATTATAAAACATTTGTTAAAACATGATGATGATTGTTATATTTTTATTGTATGCCAAAAATAGAAAAATTGCTATGGAATAGAATAAAAAACAATAATAGTAGATTTAGCTGAATAAAAATAGTTTTTATGTCTGAATGCACTAAATTTATGGCACAAAACATTACAAAGAAATAAATGCACTATTTTTAACACTTAGACACAAGGTCAATAGAAGAAACAATAGATTGATCTATTGGTTTGTTTACAGGAATATTGTTTATTTTTATAGAACTGAAATCTCGGGAAAAATGTTCTAAGTTTTATGCTGTTTTGAGCATTTTTTTTGCGATTAGTTTATTGCAAACTATATTGAGTACTTTATCGTATAGATATAGGCTATTTTGTACCCTATTTATTAGTACAGTTTTAAATTCTAGTATATAGACTATGTTATAGTATGGTATATATACTATTAAATAGTGGAGTATGTGTAATAGTATTAGACAATTTAAACATAGACTATTTTAGAGTCCAGCATCTTGACTATTTAATACTACAGCGTATAGATTATCATATTGTATAAAAGATTTGTAGTCTGTTATATTATAGTTCATTTTAGCCTAGTACATAAACAATTTTATTGTCTTGAATAATTGTAGTGGATCATCTTTACTTTTAAAAAGTCTAGTTTAAATACTATTTTTTAGTCTAGCATATAAGCTTTTTTAAAGTATAACATATGGACTATTTTATAGTCTATCATAAAAACTATTTTATAATCTAACATAAAGACTATAGACTATTTTACGTTCTGGTACATGGTTTTTTCGCGTTTTTATATTCTAGTTAGTCTATGCTACGAATAGTTTATCTGCCTTGTCAAGATATTGACCAGTTTATAGATCTGTGGAATTTTTAAAATAAATTCTAAATATTTTATGTTCGAAAATATAGACTATTTTGGAATCTATTGTATGAAATATGATTAAGTTCAATTTGTATTCTATTTTGTAATTTAAACTATAATTATAGACTATTTTATTTTTAGCACAAAAAATATATAATAATCTGGGTTATAGACTATTTTGGATTATTGGATAAATATTTGGTTCAGACTTTTGGTTATTGTATAGTACAACCTCTTGCCTATGCACTTGTTTGTAGTTCAGACCATACATATACTAGTTTGTGGTTCAGATTACGGAATATTTGATTGACCAGTCTGCTCACTACTTATAGCTCGATCTAAGATAGTCTAAACTTTGAAAATGTGGACTATTTTTTTTTTCCATTGAACGATACCTTATTAAGTCCAAACTCTGTTTTTATCCAGATTTCCCAGATTATGGCTTGTTTTCTAATACAGGTTATATATGAGTTTATAGTCCAGACTATCCAGCTTTTTGTGATCCAAGTTATGAACAATTTTATAATTCAACTATAGACTATTTTATAGTGCAATCTGCGACAATTTGATGGTCCAGATAATGTATTATTTTATAATTCGCATAAAATATTTTATAGTATATTAAACATACAACAATAGTCCAGAATATGACCATTTTATTATTTTGTAGTGCAGACTATGGCCATTGAGTAGTTAAGTCAATAGACTATTTCTTAATATAGTATATAAAAAAATATGCTACTATTTTGCTATTTTATAGTTCATTAAAGAGACTTTAAACACTAGTAATTTAGTACCATGCTGTAAATCGATTTAAATGTAGACTATTAATTTTTAAGAAATTGATTTGATGGAATTTAGTTTTCCTGGCACAAAGAATACGTTTGGCAAATAGTTAATATTTTGATAAATTATGGACTTAATGCAATAGCGTATACACAATATCATAAATTATATAAATAATAGGCCTTGATTATGCTAACTCCATCTAGAAATAGATTTCGATGCAGGATTAATTTATTATATCAAAATCTTTGCAATCCCAAACAACACCTTCAACACTTCCTATAAAATTTATTTAAAATGTCCTTCATTTTAAAGCACTTGAATCATTTTTCCTTTTAAACGTTCCTTTACTCAAACATGTATTTTATAAAAATTTACTTTAAATCTTAAGATCTTGACCTCCTACAAAACAACACCAACCATAACTGTGCTAAATTCATCAATAAACACTAGTTCCATACTCTAAGCACATTTTAAGTATGTGCTTTAGCTAAATTTATTATAAAACATTAATGTTTAACCTTTAACTCGATTTAATATTAGGTTTTTTCTTTTTTACAAAAATTTGGCCTCCAATAGGTCTCTGCTCTTCTATAAATTTTAATAACGCTCACTGCGCCTGCGTTTTTGATAATATAAGAGTTGCTACTGGAAGTTTTGAGTTTAAAAATAAAGGAAATGTTTTTAAATAGTTTTGTTTAAAATGATTTTAAGTTAGTTGTTGATAAGAGCTATCAAAATTTACATCTATAAGATACTTTTGTGATTTTTATCTTAAATGTTCACGTATTGCGCTCACTTGCTTTTTGCGTTCCCTTTACCCCGAATATTACTTTAATTTTTTTAGTTAACAGTTCATTCAAGTGCATTAAAAGCGTTTTACTTACAATTTCATTTGTAGGTTTTTGTGGCTCTTTAGAGAATAAATTAAAACAGAAAAATTATTTTTGTTGTTGTTTTTTTTTTCATTTTTTGCGTTTATTATCTTTAAAAGGCACTTATGTTATTTTACAGTTTACTTGGAATTTGGATTAAAAGAGATGATAATAAAAGAGAAAAAATATTACAAAAAAAAATATTTTTATGTCATAAAATGAATTTACTAAGAATTTTGGGATTTCCGCAAAAAAAATTATTTTAATTAAATTTCTGGGAAATTAAAAGAAAAAACTTAATTGGTGGCGAATGATAATTTCAATTAGTTTTTTTCATTAAATAATTATAATTTACTTTGGGGGATAAATTCAATTTTTATATATTTTTAAAATTATTTTTACCTAACAGATTTCTTATTGAGACTTTATTTTGTACAACGAGTTCGATCGTACTTGTTTTGTAAACATTCATTGATGTAAATTTCGGTATTTATAGAGTCCAAATGATTGACTTCTTTGCCGCAACTGCATATGCCAAGAAATTTTCTTCTGTATAACCTCGAGCATCAGTATCATAGAATTTTTGATAAGGAAGTAGCGAAAAATCTGCCAAAATAAAAGTTACGTCATCCAATATGCTGCAAGAATATATTTTTTTGAAAACTGGACTTCAATTTTAGTTCTTTGTCTTTGGCCTCTAAATTTTTGGCGGCGCTCCTGTACTGCTCCTGTAACTTTTTGAGCCTCGTATGTTTTTAAACCTGGACCATTCCCTCTAAAATATAGTCTGAACTTTAGATTTAATTTTAATTAGTTAAAGATGAAGTAGAACTGTAGATTTATCTACAGATTAAGTTAATTCAATCTCTAATCCAGACTGTATTTACCAATTCCAATAAAATATTCTTAGGTCACTTCCTCTTTCTAATGCTGTAAAAATTCCAATAATTTACTTCAATTATATCTGATCAAATGAAAACCACAAACATATATATTTTCATATATTTTTCTTTATAATATTTTTTAATTTATTATTTCTAATTTTAGATTTATGAAATTTTCTACTTAAGTTATGATAAAAGTTTTCATAAAAAAATATTTATTTTTTTCTACATTCTTAATAAGACCACAGACAGAAATATACATTTACATGAATAAATGTATATTATTAAAAGTAAAATATGTAAATGTATATAGAAACATAGACATATTTATATCTTTATTATAACACATACACACATGTAAATACACACACTGATAACAAGTGCATTAGGTAATAAAGGAGAATAAAATATATGTATAAGTCGAATTTGAAATTCACTTTAAATGCCATTCTACATACGTATTCCACGATATTTATAGCGTCATGATTATAAATACAGGTGAAAATTTCACATATTTGAAATTTTTCGGAATCTAGAACTAATTACTGATACAGAATAAAGTTGTACTTATGAACTTTTAACAAAAATCCAAAAGTATTATTTTCGGGGTATTTTAGTTGAAACTTTTCAATATCTAATCTTATATGAGAGCTATAACATAATATGGACCAATATTCGTCAATTGAGCTATATGTACTAAAGACACTGATAGAATAATATTATAAGCTAAAAGCAATATTTCGGAAAGGTTCCCCATGTAAGAGCTAATTCTAATAACAGTCCTACCAGAATATTTTTTTGGGTTTATACCTATTCTGAGTCGGTGCGTGTCGGTTGGTTGTGTAGCCGTTGCAAACATTACGCAGATAGATGAAATTTGGTAAAAAAAATTATTGTGGACCAAGGACGATTCATATTGTAATTGGTTATGTTTCAGTCATCCTGAAATGTGATACTCACAGAAATCAAAAAAATTTATTTTATTTATTTTATGGTACAAAAATATACTAAACATATATGACAAAATTTTCAAAAGATCAGTTCGCAATTGATCTTAGCTCCCACACAGACACACTTTCAAAAATCAACTCTAAACGCATTAGTCTAAAAAACTGTAGTCCTCATATAACCTCTACTTTCGAAAATCACCTCAAATTGTATAAATCTCTTATATTTAAACAAAAGAACATGAAGCAAAATCAACATTGGGCATAGTTGATTTAAGATTGAATATTTTTTTTCAAGAAACTGTATTTACTGTGAATCAATGTTAAATATCCTTATATATTAAGAAAAGTCATAAATGAAAAAATAAAAATAATAGATTTTTTCTATGTGTATGAGTATGAAAAAATATTTGAAATAAATAGGTATGCAAATATTGCACTTTTTTTAAATTTTAGTCACCAACTTCGGTCCACATTTTGGTCTTTAGAGCAACTAACAACTTATGCTACTCCACATATATTGAAGCAGTTCAAAAATAGCCAACACGTTGAAAAAATTAAAAAAAATATTAGAGTTTTACTTTGATCTAAATATTTCTAAAATGTAATAAACATCCTACATACTAAAACGATGAGATGACCAAATTTGTATAGCCTCCATCTATCTCCTGGACTTAGAACTTGTTCTCCTCTAAAACAACTGAAAACACCTTCTGTTTAATGGTTACAGAATTATTATAATTTTTTTAGTTGTGCTGACACCACTGTAAATTATAATTATAATTTGTTTTTTTGATCACAAATTAGAGAATTTGATTTTAAAAAATATAATTTATGTTTTATAATTTTATAGATTTCAAGTGATCTCCTTTAAGAATGAAAGTCTTAATATACCTTCTTTCGCCATAAGAGAAGGGTATAAAAATGAAATGAATCATACATACAAAGAATATTTCAATCTATCACAAAACAACAAAAACAAAAGAGAGAAAGACTGAAATAAAAGTAATAGTAAAAGTCAGAAAAGGTAACAGCACAATGGAAATTCCTAACTATAAAATAAAAACAAATAAGTAAACGATACATAATAAAAAGAAAAAGAAGAAGAAGGAAAAATAGCAAATTTTAAAACCAGACAAACATACCAACATTTTTTGCTTGCTCATCAACATACTTGTACTCTAGAACATCCTTTCTAGCCAAAACGTATACATAGAAATGGATATCAAGAAATACCTTTACTCAACAACAACAGCAAAAATAACTAGAATGAACACAAAACTTAATTTGTTTTTATTTTCTATAGAAAAATGCCAACAACAATTATAACCCTGACGTAAGTTTATATAAAAATGTATATAGGAGAACTACAATAGTAATATATAGTACTGTATATAAACAATCATTCATTCATTCATTCATTGAGTTTGTCGATCTGACGTACAGACATATAATTCATTTGTTCACATTCATGAAAATATTCTGAATTTAACAATTTTTTTTATTTCATTTTTATTAAGGAGTGAAATCAAAACATTCTTAACTTTTATATAAGTTAATTAAAACATACAGTTTTATTTTTTCTTTGATTAAAATTATTATAACAATTTACAAAAAATATTTTTTATAGTTTTAAAACCCCTCCATTAACGTTTTTGTAATGCTTTCTGTCACTTTTCTCGAACAGGTAGTCCATCTCGGTTTCAAATCGACTAAACTTTTGGGCAACTTTTTTATTCTTCTCAACTTTCTTTTAACAAGAGCACATTATCCCTCCACTGGCCTTATTTCCAAACAGTTTGAAGAAATTGACTCCTTTGTACCACTCAGGGACTTGTTTACAATAATGGCAAATGGCAAGTCAGTCCAAAAAATGTGGCTGCTTCCTTCTTATGAAAGGAAGCAGCCTTTTTTGGAAACATTCCCTAATATAAGTTTCGGTATTTATATATCGGCTTCCTCGCCACAACTACATATTGTTTGCCATACCAAGAACTATTTGGGAAATTTTGACTGCTTTTGGGTCCTAAATTTTTTATCACTCCTGTTTGTTAAATTAAAAGTAGTGAATCTGCATAACTGTTTCCTCTCTGAAATTAAGATAAACAAAAACGAAAAGAGTTTCAGTTTGATTGAGTCTTCCTGTAAGTGAAAAAAGTAAATTAAGTTTTGTTCCGAAAGGGTTAATTAAATTAACAATATATGGGATGACATGTTCTTCACAGACAACTTTGTCAAAATTAAGGCAAATAAAACTTTGGTTAAATTTTTCAATGAGAAACGTGTGTTAGGAATTTTTCGATCTTGTTCCTTATTTCGTAAATATTTTCAACTATTTTTCCCAGGATAAATAAATATTTAAGTTGTGGCCGTTTAAAAAATTATGTAATATTTAAATATTTTCACAAATACACACATAAAGATTATTTATAAATGTAGAATTGTTTGAAAAAAATTAAATAAAAAACTAACAAATATAAAATAATTTATTCCCATTTGTTTATATATAAATTATTTAATTTATGCAGATTTTTGTCTATTTTTTTCTATAATTTTTTTAAATAAATAAATATTTGTTATGAAAAAAGTTGTGATTTATGAGCTGAAATGTAAATAATAAATTTGTGATGACGATGATGATGATTTTGTTTTTAGTGTTTGTTTTTGTTTTTTGGTAAATATTTATTAAATTTGATGTGAAAATAATATTATGGAATAAAAATACAAAATATTCATATGAGATGATTTTTTATCTATAAATAATAAAAAAATTGTTGATGCTTTAATTTGAATAAAGTAAGAAAGAACTAACAATGTACGGTGGGCAGCAATTCTTTTTTAGTTCAAAAACAATATATCGGTCTGGGAAAGGTGATATAAATATTGCATCATTAGCGGTGTTAGACTTTATATAAAACACCCTAAGGCGTCAAACCACTTAATTGAGGGAGGCAAATGTGTTTTTACGTGGGTATCTGTCATATTGGCCTTTCTCCTCGATGGTCTTAAACCATCGCCCCAAGTCCATTAATGCAGCAAGCAATACGGATTTTACTTTGTCTATATAAAAATATTCCATCTTGCTTAGGGCTATGGAGCAGTTGAATCTTCCGTCACACTCTTTGGGTCTTTCGTTCCAATGCAAGAGCATATCGGAAGCATGAGCTCCTTCCACTGATTTTGGTTTAAACCACCACTATATCACGAAACTTCACGGACAGCCAGTCCAATACAACGGGAGAGATTGTGTTCTGCCATATCATTGGCAAATCGTTCCCGTGCAATTAAGTCTCCCGATAACTTCAAAGGTATTATCACTGAGCTTCGACACTAGACTGTCTTATTTCAACAATTAGACCATAATTAAATTTAAAAAATATCCATCGCAGAGACTTTTTGGTTTCCAGGTTTTTTGCTCACGAAAGGATTTGTATCGCAAAACGTTAAGCTTCGCGGGATATCGTAGAGCCACTAAGTCTATCGTGAGTAGAAATTGTGTTTAGGAGATATTAAGACTGGAGTAAAACTGTGATCCATTTTATTATATGAAGTCTAAGTTATATTCTGCAGCAGTGTCCACCACCACAAAAGTGTATTTTAACTTTGTCATTCCGTATGTAACACAGAGAAGGAATCATCTAAGATCCCATAATTTATATTGTTTTTTGCATCAAATAAAAATTTGAGTCGTTTAAGCTATGTCCGTCTGTCTGTCCTTCTGTCTTTTGCTGGCACGTACAAATCCGCAACAATTGATAGGGCTCAAAGTATTTGATAGAAAATTATATAAATTTACAATAAAATTTCACCATAATATAAGTTATATTTTATAATTATTGGAATGATAATGCGGTACACCATTCGAATAAATATTATAGAATTTTAATGACTATTTTTAAAAAGACAAATGTTTTTACCTCTGTTTAGTAAAGTCTGTGAAGTACTTAAAAGTTTGAAATAAGGTTGAATTTAAAACTTGTAATTAAACTGAGATTTTCAGCGCACATTGTACATTATGGATGCGCCACCTTTTTCGCTGAATAATTTTGACAATATTTTGTATTTGCAATATTTAAAAAATGATTGTTGAAACATATAAACATTAACCCAGAAACTAGGCCAATGAAACAAGATTTTATTCCCATAAAATCCAATATAAATTTCATTAAATTACCACTTGACCTTAATATGTTAATTATTGTAATTGTTAAAAAAATCCTCATAAATAAACGAAACAAAATAATTTTATGTTTAAAATTTATATTTCTTTTCCACAAAGGAAAAAGCACTCATAAATTACGTATAAATAATATCAATTTAAAATATTAATCATACGTTCATATTAAATTTACAAAAAACAAATAAGGATGGTATAGTCGGTGAAGCCCGACTATGTAATACCCTACACGAAATTGTTGGTTTTAAATGACGGTAAAATGTATTCGTTTGCAAAGGAGCTGGAAAAAAATGATGGCCGACCCTCGTATAATTCCGAACATAAATATTTGATTGCAAATTTGACCAGTTGTTGTCTGATTTATGTCCTTTAAAGTGATATTTGGAAGAGGGTTGTATGGAACCTGTGTTGAAAATGGGCCGGCTCTCGCTAAATTTGGATTAAATTTCTTTATATTTAGAATTTTTTTGACCATAAAACCCTATTCCGGCAGATATATTTGTATGGGAGATGCTTGAAATGTTGGACCGAACAAAGCTCATTTCATTAGGCTTCGTTCTTGGGCTAATATAATAATATGTACTAAATTTCATCGAGATATCTCAAAAATTGTTAACCGAATAGACAGATGGATAGACGAACGAACGGACATCATCAAACTAACACAGAAAATGATTCTGAGTTGAACGGTATACTTCAAGGTAGAGTTTATAACATTTGTTTCTGTATGTTACAAACACCAGCATAAACGCATAATACCTCCAATCACCTACGGTGGGGTAGGGTATGAAAAAGAATAATAATTAATAATAATAATCGTAATACATTTATGTAATACTTAATACCTGACCTCATGTGTAAATAATGTGAAATAAAAAAATTAAATTTTATGAAACCAAAAAAAAAAAAAAAAATCCCACATAATAAAATTCTCATATAAAAAATATTAAATACCACTTTAATAACAATAACAATAATAATGGTAATATTAATAATTATTATACAAATAAAATAATAAATTTATGTAATTATTTACGACACCAAACACACTCACACGCTTACACACAATCTCATTAAATTATGTTTATTCTCGCGTTAATATAATTTTTTTTATTTCATTTTTCAAATTTTACTATGAATATTTTTTTTCATATTAAAAATAGGTATGTGACCAGAAATTGCGAAAATGAATACTTTTTTATAATATTTTGGAAATTTTCCTTTATAAATACGTGATTTTTAAAATAAAATATGTCTTTCTTTAGAATAAGACTTTTTTCTTAATTTTACTGCAAATTTCCACAAGTATGTGCGATATGGTGATTGTGATTTTTTCAATGGATGGAGAAAAAAATATTTGTAAAAATTTAAGATCGAATTATATTAAGAACTAGGAAAATAATTTTTGTTGCTGCAAATTAAAAAATATTTCTTTTTGTAAGAAATCAATTCAATTTTAATCCAAATCTTATTAGACATTACTCGTTTTTATACCAATAACTAAGACCATATTTTATGCCTAAATACATATCAGTACTGTTCCAAAAATCATAAAAATCGTATAAGTAACAAACAAGTTATAGTATGTAAGTGTGAGTCTATTTAAATCTGTGATAATTCCATACGTATACGCATGTGGGTATTACAAATATGGAAAAGCAATATTCCGTAAAATTTGTATCATTTTCCTTCTTATTTCACGAAATATTTATCTTCCCGATTTAGTATCTTTCACAAAAAGGGTTTCTATGAAGAAAAGTCCAAAATATTTGTACCGCTCAAAAAGTTTCTAAACATTTTTTGTCTTCAATTTTGCTTCGATTTCTTGAAAGAATCTACTACATTTAGGAAGAACACATGTCGCCATTATTGAAAACTGAGAGAATTTTTTTCTCTAGTTATCATCTCACTGTTCATATTGCCTGAATGTATATTTTCATGATTCTCCAAATTCCAGTTTTTTTTGGTTGATTGTACCGATGAGAAAATTGTTTAATAATCCAGCATTTTGCTCACTTTTCTTAGATTTGTCATTATCTTGTCGCCGTGAGTCGCTCATATCAACTGTGAATTGTGTGTCACATATTGATGTCCAACTCACTGACAACTTGATTTCTTCTCAATTTGTGAAATTCAACCGTAAAATAGAATGAACAATGTACGCAATGTTTAGAATAATGAATTGCGATTTGTTCAAGATAGTTTGGCAAAGGAGGTTTTAACCTCGATATCTTACATCACTATTTCGAATGAAGTTTTCAGCTTACATGCTTTCAAAATTCAGTTGACTCAAAAGTTGAAGTCAACCGTCTATTTTAGTGAAAGCACTCTTTATTTTCGGTTGGTATATAAACGAATTGTTGCCAAAATAAATTTTGATTATTAGTATTTGTTAAGAAGTATTATATGGGATTTACATCAAAAGCCAACTTTTTCAGATTGAGTGAATGCTGAACTTTTAGGTTCTATTAAACATTGAAACCATGAGTTTGATTATAAAATTCGAGGTTCTTAGAAAATAATGACAATGACTTCCGGGAAATATTAAATATTTTTTAAAGAGTTTCTCAACTGCTTTGTCTTCTACTACAGTAATTATATGAATATTGTCAAGGACTATAAATTAGACAAGTTTGGTCTGAGTGAGTAAGAAATTGATTTACGTCATTTTGGGATTAAAATTAAACTGTTCTGGAAACCTGTATTTTTCGTTGTCTTTACAGAAAGCATAGGCCTCAGCAAAACCTGTTGTTGGTTTTTATTGCTTAAGTTTTGTGATCCTTGTTTAAAATAAATCCCTCTATTTAGATATATTGGTGCCGAACTTCCTTAATTTTTCATTTCCACAATTTTCGCAAGGTTCTGATATTTTTGGCTGATATTCTGAGTATTTATCGGGTTTTCCTCTGGCTTCTTTAATTTTTTTTTAAATCCACATTGAAAAATCTTACTTGCAGCTGAACCTGGGTTACTTGAATACTTGTTTGTTGTCAAGACTTAAAGGATTAACTAAGTTCAGGAACAGCAGCTCTTAGAAACTTTTTTAAAATTTTGCAGGATGATGTAAATCAAAATATAGAGAAGCAGCACTAAAGATAGAAAGGAATAAAAACGTTCAAGTCTGACTTTCTTATGCCCTACACCACATTGTAAGTAAACATATAGTGAAATTTATACGTATTAAAATGATTTTTTGGGGGGTTTAATATGGAAGCTACCCTCATATCATTTTTTACCTTAAAACCTTACTCCGGGAGGATATTTGTATCCCGGGAGGTACCTGAAATATTCATCGGAACATGGCTAATTTTAATGGGTCCTTAAACCAATAAATATTATGCACCCAATTTCATCAATGCAACCTGTGGAGTGTTCACAACGTTTACATGGATAACTAGCCGGACGGAACAATGAACGGACAGACAAAGTTAAATCGACTCAGAAAGTGATTCTAAGTCAAGCTGGGTGTAATACTATTTACTGTAGGACACAAACATCAGCAAAACGCATAACATATTTTTCTTATATTTGGATAATGATAAAAATTAAATTTTTCGCCCATACATTTTATGTTCCAACAGCACTAAATTCTCCCCCCCCCCCTATAAGCTATTATAAAATTTACCATCACTTACAAACACTCACATATACATATAAAGCATATTTAAATAAAAATATTTTTGAAATGAAAAAATTACACTTGCGCTCAATTTAGCTCAAAAAAAGAACATGCGATGTGACAAAATGCTGACATATAATTGACTGACTTTTATATAAAAAATAAATAAGAATAAAAAAGCAAGAAAATATAGAAATTTATTACAACGGAATTTCTCATATTCACCTTGCAAAAATGCGTGTGTGTGTATTAATGTAAGTTTGTGTAGGTGTAAATACATACATTCCATTTATTTATTATAACCTTGAGTAGAAGGAGTGAATAGTTAGAATAATGAAATTTTTTTTCTTCTGCATTTTCCGTTTTTGTTTTTTTTCTATTTTCTTATAGCAAAAGTAGAGGAAGTACGCAATTTAAGAGTTAAATAGATCAACAAAGAAATCAAAGATTTTTTTGCTTTAACTAAGATGAAAAAGCTTTTAAAATGTTAAAAAGAAATTTAAAAATTAAATAAGTATTCTGCAGGAAATAGCGTAGGGGAGCATTTCTGTTAAAGTACTTTTCTTGTTTGTGTTTTAAAATGAGGAAAATTAAATATTAATATGTTTTGAAAATTGTTTTTTAAGTTTCTGAAGGGAAAAGTGGTATGATTTTAAACTGGGGTTAAACGTTTGTGGGTTCATTGAAAAATTAAAAGCATGAAGGTATGTTTTCATTTTAATAAGATTCAAGAGATAAAAAGTTCTCTAGATAAAGAATGTCAAACATATTAAAGAAAACTCTGATGTATTATTAATACCGTTAATGTAATCGCAGTTTAAAATCTTAACAAGATTTAAAATATCAAAAAGTTTTTCTATGGTATATAAATTACGATGACCAACCCGAGACTTTAGTCCCTAAGAATGTATCAGTCTTTTAGATTCCTGAAACATCCACCAAAGTGGCAACTCTTAATCAAAATAGTGTAATATATGTTCCAATTTTCTTTGAATTATTTGGTTTTATATAAAAAACTCCCATGACTGAAAAAAGAAGTTAAGACAATAACATGTATTTTATTGTAATGATAGTCTCACATTGCAGTCTTACTTTTTGGTTTATTTTTCACTCATAAGAGACAAACATAAATCCTCTTCTGCCTTCTTTCGAAACAGTCATGTCTGTTGTTGACAGAAACAAGGTCCTGTCAGTTTAAAGAGTAGCTGTATTGGCACATATGCCAGTATTTACAACCGTTTCGACAGAAGTTCTTCACATTTTTTTATTTACAACATCCCTTGACTTGAATGTAATACATAGTGCTATCACCTTTAAGATTAAGTGGGGACTACCACTACTTTTAGATTGTGATTGGATTTGTATGAATTTAGAACGTAAGGAAATCAAGAATTTGTACGACGATTCTAAAATTTTACTTCGTATTACGTCTGGAATACAATTTCCTAAGCACAACATTCATTGTAGCATAAAAAAGGTCTGTCCGACTCTCCGAAATGTGTGTGGTATTGTTTTTTGGGAATAAAAGGAATTTACATTGTATTGGAAAAACTCATACTAGCCGGCATGAGATTCCAACAGATTTTAGTGAACCATCAAACCTTATTTTGTGGCAAATTCACTACGTCATCATCTTTTGTGGTGCAACCTGCCGATTGCTATTGCCACTGGTTTGTAGATAGGCATAGGATTTTTGGCAGTTTTTGCAACTGCATGATGCTTGATTCCTGCCTCTTTCTCTCTTTTGCTGCCCTTGTTGCTGGTAGTAATTGACCGGTAGTATTCAACTGCTAGTAATCGAGTTGAATACAAAGTCTGATCGACTTCTAGCCTCGGTGTGCTGTTGCACATCAACCAGTTAGCATGCCTCATGCGTTGGTAGACGGATTGTATTTACCCTGCGCGAAGAGCAACGTAAGATACTTACGTTAAATAATTCGGCGTTGTATGTGCTATAATGTGTACGATTGTTATTAAATTAAAAATTTAATACAATGATATATACAAAAATATATACATAATCCCTGTTACACAAATATTTAATTCCTTAACCCTGTTTTTATTTTTATGACCTACAAAAATACTTAATATTAATTGACCCAATTTTCTAGAATTTTTAAACAATCAACAAAAGTGTTATTTCTTGTAATTTTATATTTTCTACAATTTTTTCAACATTTTCCTGCAACTAACAGTTAAATGTTCATTCATTTATTTTCTATTTTTCCATTTCATGTTATTTCTCGTTTATTTCCGGCTTGTCTTTGAGCATTTAAATTTTCCAAAATAAGCCCCACATGCAATTGTAGGCCAATTTCATTTTCTTGTTTAATTTTTTGTGTTCGTTTATTCATACGATTTTCATTTTCATTGCGCATAAATTATGCATTTTATTTCAACCTTGAAATGAATCTACAAAATGCACAAAAGAAATAAAAATTATAAATGAAAAAAATTGTTAAACTTTAACCATCCAATCAATTTCATATTTTGCTGAACAACTTTTTTCTGTGTTCTGTTTTTTTATCCATTTTTACCAAACTCATAACTACTTAAACAACAAATGCAACAACAGCAACTATAGCATTAGCAGCAGGAACAGTAGTAGTTTTATTGGTAGTAAAGGAAAAAAATGCAATAGCAACATATATTATAGGTATAAGTCCTAGATATAAGGTTGTATAGGTTTGTTTATATGTCTGTTTTGGAACATGCAAATGCGGCATAACATTCATTCAAGTGTATGAAAATATTTGTTAATGGAACAAAAAAAACTGAAAACTAAAAATCGTATACAAAAACAGATATTCAAACAATAAGTTTTTATTGTATAGTACTTGAATACCTTTAGTTAAATATAAGTGCTTACATGTGTGTATATTTAAGTGTGTATTTGTGAGTGTGTGTGTTGTGCTAGAGTCAAAGCAAATACAATGAACTTAGTATCTTTTAAAAGGCTTATATGCATTTATATTGCTATACATATATTAACGCGATTTTTTAGGGATTTCCAGTCAGTTTAAGATTATTGTTGAAATTTAGCATTTAACAATGATTTTGTAGAAGACAGAAGTGATTGCTATAAGCGTTTGATATTACAAGGCAGATCGAAATTGATTTGTATGTGGCAGCAATTTCTGTAATGATGTCAAAAATTATTTCTGGATTATAGCATATCATTCCACATATTTATATAGGAAATCGTTTAGCATAAATTTGCGCCATGTTTTGTTAATTTTTATATTTATTACAAAATAATAAGTCATAACGTTTCCTTAATTATAAGAGAACCGTGGCTGAAAAATATAGATTATTTGTAAAGACTTTCGTTTGCGTTATTCGAGAGTAGTATTTTTGACCCAGAAGTTGAAGACCCAAACCTGCCTTTATCTTCAAGGATTGTCTGTCCAAAAATTAGCTGATAAATAAATAGAAATATTACTAGACGAATACTGTTATCAAGAGTCGCTCAACAAACAATCTCTCCATATTTTCTGAGTGAATCGTCAAATATTAAAACTTTTCATGCTTTTTCTTCATCCGAAAATAGTTAAGAAGGCATCTCGAAAAAAATGGTAAATGCCAATAGAAGGTAATTTTGTGCTGTTCATAACTCGTATAATAATAGCTAAATATTTAACAAAGTTTCCCACTTCTACACTACAAATAGAGGTTGTTGTTCTATGTAACAAAAGATACGAAACAACATTATTAACATTATGAAAGACATTATTAACAAGTTTAAAGGGACGCAATTTTCAACGATATTCTTCGAATGTTAAACAAACTTTTTATGGTGGAAATGAGAAATTAATGAAGTTTCCCAACACAACATTATACATTATTATGAAGAGTTTTTATCATCATTGGCATGCAGGAATTTTTCAACGTGCCCCTTCAATTTAAAATATCTAGGAAACCATTTGATCAGGAACACTCTGGATAAATTGTAGAACAAAGAAGCAGCAAACGGAATGAAATACATAGAGGGCGGTATTTTTAGAAACGATAACGATTAAATCGTTAATTATAATTGGAAAACACACAACAAACAACTTTTCCACATTCAAAGACACTCTGAAATTTTTAACGTGACTCTTCAAATATTACTGTGATAACGTTTGAGAACGTCAACAAAAAATTAACAAACGACAAAGAATTATAAACAAAGACTTTCACTGCAATATTACGTAAGGAGGGCGTGGTTCTATGTAACGATAGAAATGAAACTTCACTTTTTTTTGCAACAGAAGCATCATTCACTTAAGTAGCTAAATTTGAATGTCCATTAATGCATTTCTAAAATTATATTAGAAGAGAAAGGTGTTTTAGTACCTTATTGTTACTTGTGATCAAATATGAACACTGTGGTAATCTAATGCCCGTTTAACAAAAAGACACATTTAGAATAACGCATAACTTAAATCGGATAGAATCACAGAATATCCGTTCCGGATGGAATTGTTATGTTGGAATTAGGGAACTAAAATACTTTCAGCATGGCGCGTTTGGACACGTGTTTCAATACCGGTAGAAAAATTGGCCAAGTTATTGTTTCTTTACTGCTTTTTGATTTTTTTCGAAATAAAAATCGAAACTTAAAAACTTGGAGGACTTCGAGGTTGTTGATTTCCTAAGCTTGGAAGGCTAAAGACCTATAATAAAATTATTGAAAATATATAACAAATTCTTACATTTTGATCTCTTTTATTAACTTTCTAAGAAACACATTAAAAAATCGATTTTAATTCAAGAGACAGAGACAAATATTGAATTCTTCCTTGTTCAATCACTTTTAAAGTTTTGTATCTTAAAAAATAGTTTAATGTTGTGCAGAGAAACATATGCTCTCAGTTACTACCAACTATAGTGTGGTTTGGCCTTATCCATACTATTTTTATGAACTTGACACATTAACGCGGCTTACCATTGTTAGTTTGTGGCATAATTATACTGTTGTGACAACACATATTATTTTAATAAATTCCTAAAGACTTTTTCTAAGGAGCACTGCTATAATTTAGGAATAATTGATAGTTGTCCTCTAGTGATTCAAATATTTACTATCTTGTTGATGGTAATTTTTTGAGAATGTGAATTTAAAGCGATTCATCCAAACCTTAAACTCTTATCTATCTTCATAAAAAAACACCCCTGTAATAGTAAACGATTTTGGTAACCATTTTCATATCAATTGAAAAAATTGAAATCAACTTAACGAAATTTGAAAACCCTAACGTTAAAGTTTTGTAGCATTGCAAAACTATTTGATAGTTTTTACTTTTTCGCTTTTTTTCAAATGAATATAAATGAATGAATGGTATTTGGTCAAGTTTTTTCTTTTTTTTAGTTTTTATTTATTTTAGTTTTCATTTTCGCTTTACACATTTTGTGCCAAATGTGTTACAAGTGTCTCCACTTAAAAGTAACTAAATAAACTTATTTTTTATTATTTTAGTTTTTCTTTTTGCTTTAACAATGAATATAAAGTTGAAAATTGAAAATTCTTTTTCAATTGATTTTTTGGCAGGATTTACAAAGTTTAAAATGAAATGAAAAAGAAAGTTTTTCTTTTTGGGTTAAAGATTACAAAAAATGGGAACAAGGTTTTTCAAATCCAATAATAGATAAGAGAATAAATAAAATATTGAATTAGGAACTATATTTTAGATTAAAAAATATTGATTGTTTTTACTTAAAATTAATTAAAATTTTCCAAAATTTGTTCTGTCATTATGTTAACATATTTATCCTAAATATCACTAAACACTAATATTTTAAAACAGAAATTAGTTTTAGCCTTAATCGCATTAGTTAATTTTAAATTATATTATAATATATAATTTACACTTATTGTTTAGTGTGTTAAAATAATATTATTTAATGCAAAATTTCACACATTTTTTCTTTTGTTTAAAATTAGTTTTAACAATAAGGATACCATAATCGGCCGTGTCGAATCATAAATACCCTTTACCACACATTTTATGAAAGTCTTTTTTCAGTTTAAGGTATTGCATTCGACAGATAATTTTAAACAAACTTCAAACTAGGCACTTATTTGGATATGTCATATAAGCTTAAAATCCTATTGTAGTATCTATACTCATATTAGAATCGGAAATTGTCTAATTATATACATAAAGTAACCCGTGGCAAATTAAATTCTATACTAATAATCTTCCTGTGAATTCCAAACACGTTGCTCATATTAAACGAAAATATTAAAACCTAAAATGGATAAAGTTAAAGTGAAAATTAATCATCAAAAAACAGCATTAAGATAACCGTTTTAAATTTTGCACGAAAACACATAACATGGGCAGAGGAGTGGAAAACGGTAATATTTTCTGGTGATTTTCTCCAGTTGGCAAATTTAAAATGTGTTTTGTTCCAACAAATATGAATGGCACAATTTATAACGATTTGCTGGAAGGTGCTCTTCTCTGTTTCATAAATTTATATTGCATACTTAAGCAAGATCAAATGCGGTACATTGTTCAAAACACTCTAAATTGTGGTTTAACGAACCCATCATACCTCTGTTAGACTGGTCAGCTCTAAGTTCAGACCTTAACCCAATGGAGAACTTTTGGTGATACCTAGAACGTATAATTCCAAAACGTAATCATAATGACTTTAACAGAGCTAAAACTTAGCAAGTTTGGGAGCAAATTGATTCCGATATTCTTAAAAGAATAGTGGAATCAATCGCATTTTTGAGCTAACCCACAACAAAGGATCATTCCCTGTTATTAGTAATGATATAGCGACAAACAAACTTAAGTGCATTTACAGTAAAATGCCATTAAAATATCAGCTAAACTATAAAATTAAGTAAAAAAATAAAATAAAATAAAAAATGTTATATGCGTTTATAGGTATATGTACTGGTATATACAAAGCTTATGTAGAATTTCGGAATATAGTGCACACCAAGTTCAAAATCTGAAAAAAAACTTTGGCCAAAATATCTTAAAATATTGTTTTAAGGGTTCTATATATCAAAACATTATTGTCATTACTTGGCGATTCGTAACGGAGTTGATCAACTTTGGAGATCTACTTCCTGGCTGCAGAAAGTACTTCTGCAAGTCAATTGGAAAATACCTCAGGAATGTCTGTATAAAATTTTGTTAAAAAGTATTCAATAGATTTAAAGCCAAATAATTATTTACAAAAAACGTGTATCGTTTTATAAAATTTTCATACTGAGCAGATAACGCCAGGCCAAATATTAAGATCACTATTATGGACGTGAGATTGTTTCCAAGTACAAATAGACACAAAGACAGATTGGAGAGCCACTGACAGAAAGGCAGACATAATTTAATTGATCGTAATGTTATTAGGCTGCATGCATATTTTAGCCCATAGCTTTTTCTCTACAGATCCGATTTCGATAATTTTTGCCATTATGTATTGCCTTTTATAATTAATTTGAATTGAAAATTTTAGCAAAGATTTTTTCACTAATTTTGAGATAAAAAATAAAGGTAGTCTTATACCTTTCCTTTTAGTGTCACAAGAGGGATAATATAATTAATATAATCCCTTGATCACTTTAATTTTTTACTCACTGTCTGAATACACAAACAATAATTTTAAACGG
Organism: Cochliomyia hominivorax; assembly: GCA_004302925.2. NCBI lineage: Eukaryota > Metazoa > Arthropoda > Insecta > Diptera > Calliphoridae > Cochliomyia > Cochliomyia hominivorax. The sequence goes on along the minus strand of PYHX02000495.1, from coordinate 51,172,662 downwards.
TTTTATTTAATTTTTAATAAATTTTCATTCAAAATTCATTTACAAAAGTGCAAAAAAAGCTGCACGAGTTTATTCGAGTGTGTGAGTGATATAAAAAACACATACTTTTAAATTAATTTGTTATAATTAATATTTACACATTAAAAAATTTCCACCAAAATGAGTTAAATTAATTATTTTATTTCTGTTTTTATTTTTTGTTTATTTCATTAAAAAGTTATTATTTACGCATGACGGAATACCATTTAAATTAAATATAACATTTACACCTAAATTATTTAAATATTTTATTTTTTATTTTTAATTATTCTATTATTTATTTTTAGGTAGTATTATTGTGTGAATTTTTATTTACAGTTACAGGTAATTTGTTGTGAATTTAATTGTTTTATTATTTTTAAAATAAATAAAAAAAATTTAATTATTTAAAAATCAAGTGTCTGGACACAAACTGTTTATATGATATGGCGTATGATTGATATTTAATTAACATTTATTGTAAATTTTTATCAAGTATACGCAATATATTTTTCATGCCATAAAAATTTTTCCGTTCAATAAAAATAAATTTACCTAACTAATAATATTTTTTTTATAAATTTTGGAAAAATTAAGATTTGAAGCTTCTGACTCTAAAACTAATTAAAAGAATTATTGAAAAAAGCGGATTGGAGATCTTGCAAAATTTTTGAAGTTTAAAATTGATCTTAGATCTAGAAGATAAAAAATTAATTTTTAAATTGTATTAAAATTTTAAAAAGGTGTTAGACTTTATTCTCGTTTCACTCCGCCCAATTGGAATCAACAGGGTCTCAAGTTCGCAAAGTTATAACTCTCTGCTCTATCCATTTAACAAATAAAAAACAACACATTTTTTCCAAAATAATCGGACCAGGCCCACTGTGCACTTATCTTAGAGTATTCTAAGATAAGTCTTTGGACTTTTTTATTTTTTTGATCGTTAAAGAGTAAACATCTTTCATTAGATTCATCCAAAACTTAATTATAATAACAAATATTTACTTTTAAACTGCAAACTTAAATTTTTTCAATCACCATTTTCATAGAACTTATGAGCAGGAATGTGTGAAATGCAAAGGTAGTGATTTAAACACAGAAGATAAGCGACAGAATTTGAAAAATATGAAGCATTATTTGAAGTAATTTATGATCAATCGTTTTCACGACATTTTCCCTTAAAATAATGGAATATGGTCTGATGTAGACTGAAACGGTCCTAATAAAAAATGTATATAGTTCGTTAAACCTAATTGAAAAAAGTCAAATTTGAATCCCAGCCAATTAGGTAATTCAACGATAAACATGAAAACTCATGATGTTAAAATAATGTTAAGTATTTGAACTAGAAGCATGTTTTATATTATCAGCTATAATATCGCGTCAAATGATCAAAAGGAACTTATACCGAGTATAATTGATTCTTTGTGATGGCAACAGCATTCAATGTCTGTCAAAATAATTTAAAAAATAATGGATATAAAAGTTTAGTTCACCTGCTTTAAAGCCTATATATTTTCTCTCCATGGCGAACTTATGCTTCGACTTATACCAAAAATTTCCTAATATAATTATTTACCTAAAACTCATGGCAGAATCGATATCTTACCTCAACGGTTGGACAATGTATGGTATTTTAAATAATGTATGTTAATTGTCTTACCAAAATCTTTTCCAATATTTTATTCATATAATATATATTATAAGTTCCTTATTGGTAATGACCCAGATAATTAATCCATTTATATAATTATGTCAGATTGTACATATATGAGCCACTTCATTCTGATTAATTGTAGAGTAACCCTTTTATTTTATTCCATCAGTTCTTATAAGAAACAAAAGGTTTCAATAAATTTATTTGAACAACTTTCTATTTTGTGCCGATGGGTTCACTTTATTTTTCTATCTCGCCTACAGTTTACTACGGATTACATTTGTTTGTCCACAAAATGTGAGCATAGTTTTATATACGTTATGTTTATATAGTGAATATATTTCTCAAAGGTTGGAGGGTAGTGCCTCTTATGCCAGAAAGACTTTTGGTAATAGGTAGCACCTTTGTTTTATACCAGAATTTATATGAGATAATTCATATTTCTTAAAATATTTCTCTGTTTTCATTAAAGTTTTTGAAATCAGCAATTTTTAGTAATATATTTCTATCTGTATTCTAGTATTTATAAGACAAGGTGAATTAAAACTTTCTTCACTGAACTCTATATATCAAATTTTTTGATATCTCTCATATATAACGAGGTGGTTTTCTAGAAAATATTTCACTAAAAATAATTTTAGTTTTTTTTTTTATTTGCTTTAACTTTTCTCGTTTACAAAAAAAATGACATGAAATAGAACAAATATTTTTTTGTAAACTTTGTCCAAAAGTATTTAACTTATTTACTTTCACTTTAAAACTACTGATAAAAAGTTGTTGCTACTAAAAAAATTGTTTAAATTGTTTTCACTTGCAAACACAAAAAACATCTAATAGATGCTGCTTGCACGCACACACATATATGTATTTTTACTTACACACATACACTTGGACAATCAACGGACCACATAGAAAACCTAATGCAATATTAGCTGTTGTTGTCATTGTGTGTGTATGTTATGTTGTTTGTTGATGCCGACATCAAAATCTGTGGTTTTGTTTTTATTTTGTATGAAAAATTTATCAGTTTTCTTTCATTTTCCATTAGAACAAGTGTAAGTGTATTAAAGTTTGTTAGTTAATTTATGTGCGTGATCATATTTGTTATAGTGTTTATGAGAATGTACGCGTGTCTGTGTATGTGTGGGTGATGCAAATGTGAACATGTAAGTAACTATACTTAAATGTGGGTAGAATTTTTGCTAACACATTTCCTACAAAAAGTTGAAAATGAAAAAAATTAAAACTTGTTGTAGTTTGTTAAGTTGTTAATTTTTGTATACCCTCCATTAAAACAAGAGTTAAATGAAGATGTTGTAATTTGGTCATTACGTTGGTAATATTAGAAAATAATTTTTTAGTTTTGTCATTCAATGTCACTATTGGAGATTTTTGTATGACAAAAGTCATAATTCCTTAAATCTGCTGTTGTTTAAAAAATTGTAAAGACTTATCTAAGAGCTAAAATGAATGTATCCAAATTAATGTTTTGAATATTTGCTATTTTCCAAAGAATGAAATGACATTTTATTGAAAAGTAAATTTTAGAAAAGTTTATCAAATAAAAGGCTAAGAAAATTGGAATAATAGTGTAGCACAATGGGTCAGAATTTTTCACAGCTCTGAAAACTTTTAGCAAATAGAGTTTAATATATTTAAAGTATTGTTTATATCGTATTGTTGATATTTTATCATTTATGGCAGCTATGTGGTCGGTTCACAAGGATAATTATATTTAAGGATAAAGCAGATATTAAAAAAAATTATTGGAGAATAATATATTCGATTATATATCACAAATCTTTGTAGATGATTTGATTATTTTTTTTAACATGAATTTTTAATTTATGGAAAAAACAGTAGTATTTTTGTTTAAATTGTTCTATTAATAACCTCTTTTAAACAAATACTTTAAATTTTAGCCATTTCATTTGGCCATATTTAAGCCACTATTTTTTAAGAATTTAGCCACTTATGCTCCTCAAGAATTGGAAACTCTTTGGAATAGTGGTGTGCTATAATATAAAAATGACACTAATATACCAGTTATGCTAGACATTTTTCGCAAAACAGTTTATTATTTAAGACGAGAATAATTGGTTTTAATAACAAAGGAGTTATGAACTGATATCTGAATCAAATTTTTCAAAAACTTCTAATCAAAATAAAATAAAATAAAATAAAATAAAATAAAATAAAATAAAATAAAATAAAATACTACTAAAATTGTTACAAGATACATCTCATTAATATTCCAAAATTCATAAAAATAGTATAAATAAAGTTAAAGTAAAAATATGTCCAATTTTATGACAGTGATGTATTCGACATAATAATAAGTTCTGCATATACGATTATATAATTCTTATTTGCTTGATTTACGGTTGTTAAGTTGAAACATTAAACAAAATCATTACTTGTTTTGAAAATTTCGCCTTTTTAACAAAAAAAAAAAAACCGGCAGCTGTCGCTAATTATTGGATATAAATTTTGGAACAAAACTAAAATGTTATAATTATTTTTTATTAATTTGTAATGTCTTAAAGATTTGTTGGACTTACCTTTTTTATTTAAATGTTATCAGCTATATTCTCATACTGAAAACTTTTGTTTATTAGAATTGTGAAAAAACTTGATCAGTTTTGTGAAGATCTGGCGTAAGATCCATTAACCTTACCCTGTCATTCTTTCCAAAATACCATACTTTGATCCTCAAAACACGTTCTGTTAAATTTTAAAGATAACTTAACAGTTATTATATATCATGTGTTTTGTTTCGATTGTCCTTTTCAGTTGTACAATAAAGTGTTACCTTTGTTCGTTATATCCTGTAATAATATTTTTTCCTTTTCACTCATTTTTGCTGTCTAATGAAATTGAATTGAAAAGCAAATGTAGAAATTTGGAATATTTAGCATTTCTTTTGTTTTTTTTGTTTTATTCATGGTACATTTTTGGTGTTGTTGCCATTATGTATTTTTGTTATAGTTGCAAGTGGAATTTTTAACCGCGACATGTACGTTCATGTTGTACATATAACAGCTTAATGCTCTTTTTTTGTTTTTTGATTTTTCAAAATTTATACATGCACATTTTACATACGTTACTACACATATACACATAAACATATGTTATTTACACAATACATTCAAAAGTAGGTCAAAAATGTTCTACATCATAGTGATAGTAACTATATTCATACACATACATACATTTAATACCATATGCAACTAGACACGCATTTCCATTTTTAACATAAAGAAACAAGACATGATAGAACATGTCGAACGTGTTATGTAGCAAAAAATAGAAAAAAGTTTTTTGTTGGCGAAAGTATAAATGTTTTTAGAGATGAGCTAATTAGTGGTTGTTTCTTTTCTTTTTTATTGGTAAATTCTCAATTTCTCTCATCATCTTTCATATATATTTCTTTTTACTGCCTGTAAATGTGTGTTTGTGTTGTGTGTGAAGGTTGTGTTATTTGATATTCGAAGGCATAAAGTAAACAAGCATAATTAAGGGTCTTATTAGAGGTGTCTTATCAATGTATTTAATTTTTTTTAAAAGCATGTTAGGTAATGTATGATTTAATTATGACAATAAGGACTTAAATATTTCAGGATTATGATGAAAGTTTACTTTTTTATTTTCATTAGAAATAAAGCCCCTTAATGGATCGTTGGGTATTATTTTTCAACAAAGAGTTTCTTAATTTTTAAAAATTTTTAAATTAATTAAACTCTGCTTAAAAATTGGTAAATAAAAAAGAAATGAAATAAATATTTAGAACAAGTAGTTTTCCCATGAGTTTGCATCCGATTGTACATGATTTCGGTCCACTTTTACTACAGTTGTTATACCATTTTTGGAAGTATCTTAAATAGTTTCGTTTTATAAATGGTATGAAAAATATCATAAAAATATTAAACATTGCACAATGCGCGAGAATCGATTATTATTTTGGAAATAAATGAAGTAAAGTTAACATAGTGTAATTGATATTTTAAAAAATTTTGATTTTTTGGACGGTAAATGATATAGCTCAAAGTGTTTTTTTAATCATTTGGTAATGCCTTATTAAAGACCACGAATAAATGTGGACTCTATAAGCCAAAAACATGGAGTTCGATGTTTTTATTATTCTTCAACTTTTCGGAAACTTAACTTTGCACATTTCAGAAAAATATCTTAATTATTAAGTATTTTTTTATTGCAATTCGAATATTTTAAATTCACTAGTAGCGTATGATTAATTAGAAAATTATGAAATTACAAACTAAATATCAATCATACGTTCACATACTTAAAGTACTTAAAAAATATGATATTATTATTCAAAATTTATATTGAACCCAACAACAACGACTAGCAAGGCATTTAACAACGGACATTATACCTGAGCGATTTTTTTCATTCCGAACCGAGTTTAATAACGCAGATAAAATGTAGAAGATTTGAAAAACATATTTAAAAATTTTCATGTTTCATTTATTTTAGTTTCTTAAAAATTCTCTCAGTAAAATCCTTTAAAAAGAAGAGAAATTTTAAATTCCAAATTTTTAATATTTCATATATTTAGGTCTTTAAAATTTTTGTCTTTGATTAAATTTTAATGTTGTTCTTAAATGTCCATCATGTTTTGTTTTCCATTTTTTGTTATTCTTCTTTATTGCTTTACCTAAACAAAATCCTATAGTTTTTCTTACTGCAAGGAAGAACAAAACACACATACTCGAACATCAAAAATTCATGTCAGGCATTTTGAGTGTTTACTACGGTTGTTGATTCCTTGGCATTGGCATTAAATTGCACTCATGTTTTCTCTATAATCCTCTTATGTCCAAGTCGTGCTTTACATCTTTTAAACAACTAGATAAAATAGCAAAACAAACAGCACGACACACCACACATATACACATACACATAGAGGAGAAGATATATCTTCTATATTGCAGAAACAAACCTTAAGATAAATATATACTTATATAACACATAGACGCTTATGACCAAAGAAAAACTCCATGTTCAAAAATGTAAATAAAACAAAAATTTGGAACCAGAAAATACATTAAACTCTGTAATTATGATATAAGAATGAAGAAGTATGTCCTTTTGTATGTACGAGTTAATATTTTGTTTTGAAAATTTCTAGAAAAAAAATTTCATGTTGGTTTCAGTAAATAGAAAATGGTATAATTTTTTAATTGTTTATGAAACATAAGAAATTGATCGATTAAAAATACAAATTGTGTTGGATTTTGTGGTTAAGGTGTAGCAAAGTTTTAATGAATTCAAAATGCATATAAACCCGTTTATAAGTACAAGTTCTTTGGGAGCAATTTAAAACAATTATTTTCGTAGAACTTGTAAAATCACATCAAAAGCAAAAACAGTATAAATGAATTTTTATGATTTTGTGTTCTACAAAACTAGAATAAAGAGTTGATCAAATAAAATTGTATATAGAATTTTCGTATTACTTTAAAAACAATCAAAATTTTTGAAAACAGCAGGAGAATAGTTAAAAAATGCTTAAATTGAAAGTAGTGCTAAATCACCATTTGCTCGAATATTAGGTTGGTTACCAAGTTTTATGAAAAGGAACATGTTTCCATTACTGCCCACATCTTGTTTGAAGTGGATATAAGGCAACATTATCAGCAGCTATCGAATAATGGTTTCTGAGAAATTTTCCAAATGCTCTTTTGAGCTGAGAGTTCTGAAAAGGGATCCTTTAAATCATCCTGGCTGCACATAACATTAGAATATAATATTTTCTTATGGCAACTCGAAATTCCGAGATACTATAACTTCATGTACGATATTTATAAATAACTCTTCCTAGTGATAAATTGACAAATTGAAAAGGCATTTCAGTCTAGATTTGGTCACGGCACAAAAACAATTGCACGCGAGAGAACAAATTATCTATTATAAGACTAGTGTGGGAAGTATGTTGATCCGGTAAAGTAGAGAATTCATAGGAATCGTTTGAGCAAAGTTATAGGAGAGCATGCAAAGCACTTGTTTTTCTTTCAATTTAAAATCATGTTAAAGACCTCAACGGGAACTTTGAAAAAATAAGTTTTTATGTTTTCACTTACGGCTTTCGAGTTGATTACATTTGAATTTTCAACTTCCAAAATTTTCCTGGTTTTTGAATCACTACTTATATCATACATCACCAAAGCCACTTTTGTGTATATCGTTCGACTCAGTCGATTTTAAGATGTCCGTCTTTCGGCTATATTGACAGAACTTGTGAACGAAATTTAAATTTAACTGATATGAACAATTCACTTTGAAATTCTTTATGATGGGTCCATTATTAATTATTATCTTAGTTCAAGTCCTAAGTATAAAAACGATTTAAACGAAATTTGATACAAATTAGTCTCAAAATATTTCTTAACTGTGTACATTTTATAGACTCCATATAACCTACCTTCCGAATATCATTTTATAGTGCTTAAGTCTCACATATACATTGGTATTGTAATAAAGTTTGGTCAAATTAAAAAAGATATAAGCAAAAATTTATGTTAGAAATTTTATGATGTTCGGTCGGTAATTTCTTCTAATTCCTATATAATCCCACCAAAAGAGTCCTTTTACAATGAATATATTTAACATAAATGTTAGTGCCATAAGAATGTATTGTACTCTTAAACATAATTTAAAAAAGCAAATTATACGGGAGCCGTACACAAAAATTTCGTAGCTATCACTTCTAACTAGACATGTTGGGGAAGAGTATTTTATAATTGGCTAAACTCACTGTAAAATTTTTTATTTTATATATTTTTATATTTATATTTATTTTTTTTTCACTGAAAAAATCTATCCAATTCAAATCTGACCTATTTTTAATTTGAAAATTAAAAATTTACCCAAAAAAGTGTTAACACTCGATTATATATAAAATTTGGTTTCCTAAAAATATATATGTAATTTATAAATACTAATTAGTTCAGATCCTCTCAAATTTGTCCTATTTTTTATCTAAATAATTCTGAATAATATTTATTCCTTTAATAAGTGTGAACTCTAACAAATTCCCAAAAATCTTGTTTTTGAAATTTTTCTTCACATTTTAGAAATTTAAGGAAATTCTTTTTATAAATCGGAAATTTTTTTCAACAATCATTAGAAATTTATTTTCTAGATTTAATTCTAAAAAAACACTGTGCAATGATTTCTATTTTGAAATAGCATTTGTTATGTTCAGATAAGACTCGCTGATCATTGTGCCGTTTGACAAAATTGTATAAATTATTGATGTCTTCTGAAGCAAGAATAAGGCCTTCAACAGGCCTCTTTGCGTAATTCAGAATATTGACTTTAGACTTTAAATGTATAACTTTTAGTTTATTACATATCTTTGACACTTAAAATTTTAAACTATTATTTCTATCAAAGTATGGAAAAACTCGCAGCAAAATCTCTATTTTCAAATAATCTTTTGTTTACTCTTTTTTGAGAAGATTAATAAATAAAACTCCTTTTTAAAAATTTAAATTTAACTCTTTGAAAGATACGATAGTTTGAAGAATAAAAACGATTTGAAAACTTGGTTTAAATTAAAATACAGGTAAAACGCTATGAACGTATCTTTGAGTCATGATCTGGATCTACAAATCTTCTCTATTGTAGAGATATTTTATGACTCAAAATGTCATTTTAAGGCATTTTTTTCCTGTTTTGTCTCTCCAGTTACAAATATTTGATTATAGTTTATAAATTATCACAGAATTATTCGATCATTGCTAATTTCATATAAATTGAATCACTTAGTTGTGAGTAAAAGGATTAATTTAATTCATCAGAATCAAATGCTTGTATTCCATTTTTATCCTGACTATTATGCTAATAAAGACATGTATTCATTATCCACTTAAAGATAAATTATTGAAGAACAATTTTTACGTCTGTAGTTTTATTTTATGCGATGAGAAAATCTTTTCATTAGTTTTTTCCGCTAAATATCTATCGATTAAACAATAATCAACGTCTTTTGAAATCAAATCGTGTAGGATTTAAATACTGCATTTAAAATCTTGTCTTTAAAGTTTTGACAAATAACATCGAAGTTAACTCTACCAATGGGAAAGGTTAGTTTTAGGTGGGGCTTATGGGTAATAGAATTTTAACCAAAAAAAGTGTTAAATGAACAGATTTTTATTATAATTAATATAATTTTTCTTCAAATTAAAATATTTTTTCAAATATAAAAAACAAAATGAAAAAAATATATTTTATATAAACAGATATTTAGTAAAAATTTTCTTGGACCAAACTCTCGCTTAGTACGTCTTTAGATGTTGGAAAATATTTGCTTTGTATGGGGGCTATTTCTCACATTATCCAATTTGTCTTACATTTTTTCCAATAGAAGAGTTCCTTGAGGAAGTGATTGGCACCAAATTTTATTCCCCCTTTAGAAATTTTATAATCAATATTTGCCTTTTTTTGGGAATACTCCTTCCCCTGGTCCTATCGGATAGGATCGGAGATCATAAAATATTTTATACTCTATATTTTATGTAGTAATTTATTACAACAATTTAACGTAATTTTTTCCTTAGTTCAACTAATATTTAATAATATTCATAAATATGAAGAATTTATATTTGTCAATTTCGATAATGTATTATTAATATAAGACTTATTCAAACTAACACCATTTTTAGTAACGAATTCAAATAGTCATATTAACAATTTTTCGTCAATTTGAAGAATTTGCGAAAAATTAACGAAAATGTTCGTTATGATAAATAAAGTTTTCTTGGCTGATATTTAACTCACTTTTCTTCAGTTCTACACTCTTTTTCGTTATATTTGCTAACTCTTTTAGTTCGTATAGTTTGATCGATGGAAGTATATTTTTAGATAATGAATTTTCATGATGCTCAAAAATTTTGTTAAATATCAAAATTGTTGTGTTCATCACATGTTGAATATACTAAAGTCATCCGCCTTTGAAACTTAATTGTGTACCTAATAAGTACTTTTTTTTCAATTTCTAATTTCAACAAATTTTCTCACAGTAATTTGAAGTAAAAAATTAGAAGTTCCAAAGTTAAATAAAGCAACAAAATTTAATAAAGAAATAAATCAAATTTACTCCAAACCAAAATAAGTTTCTAGGAATAATTTCTTCATTTAGTAAAAAAACATTCCTTTTATTTTTTCTATTATTGATTTAAGTTTGTAAACTCGTACCCTCATACATTTGACAGAGTTTACGATTTAAGGTCGTAATAAAGAACAATCAGTTCTGCCAAGTAGAAAGAAACTAAATGTAGAGTTACTAAACCACAATCATAAAGTACGATTACAATGATTTTATAAAAAAATATATATACACACACTGACTAACACATATTTTTTAATAGCAACAGTAACAAACAAAACTTTATCAATTGCTTTAGAATTTAAAAGAAATATTTCCTTATATTTTAAAATTTATTTTTCACTGTTTAACCACAACTAACCAATGAATATATATGTGTGAGTGCATAATACACAACTCTATAAATTTGTAAATGTTTGAAAAAAAACGTATGTATAAAAATTTGTTCACATATAGAGAATTTAGTGCCATTATAAAGGAAAAACTTTTTTGTTTTCATACAAATATATGTTTGAGCAGATTTTTTTTTGGCAATTTATACTTTACTTCCTCCTCTTCTCCCCTTTCCACTAGTCTGACGTGCTGACGTTCACATAAAAATTTAATGCCAGAAAAAAGGAAATAACAAAACTGAAAATTTTATAATTCTTTAGCAAAAAAAAACTAAATAATAATGACTTTATTTATAAATTCATGTTCGTTATACTTGAAAATATCGAAATATATTTATTAAGTGAAAATAGAGATTAATAAAAAAGTCATTCAGTTTCTTGAAAATGTACATATCAAAGAAATATTAGAGTTATAATCGTTGAAGTGAAAGAATTACTTAATATTAATCTAATTAAATAATAATTAAATACTTTATATTTACTCAATACAATAATGAGTTAAAACATGATTTTTTAGCAGTTTAATTAATTTATTAAATATTTATAGTTCTGTTCGAATTCTTATTAACATTATTCGAGTAAGAACACATTTTCTATAATAAACGTAAAATATTTTTTGTCTTAAAATAGCAACAAAAATTAAATTCTTCGAAGTTATAATTATATGAAAACATAAAAAGCTTAAATCTTCGCTGTTCAAAACCTAAGCAATTTGTAATTCTTCGCATGATATCTTTTGTTTTTTTCGACCTTGTGGACCTTTTTGCACATATTGTGTACGATTTGTAGGAACAAATATTGTCGAAGCTCCTTACTCTGATTTTAAGCAGTTTATTAGTTCCACATTATTTCTGTTCAAGCTCTTCTTTTTAAAGAGGCATTGAAGTTGCCCAGGGATAACATATTTTTCTATGTTCTGAACAATATTGCTTCGCAATGTGTATCATCTATATTAAAGTATATAACTTAAAAAGGATTTGCTTTTCATCCTCAATAGATTAAAGATTTATAATTTAAAAAAATAAAAATCAGTTTATAACTATTTTTTCGATTAAAGAAGAGGAAAAGTAGTTTAAATATCAGCCAACGAAATCTTTATTCATCATGACGAAAATGGTCGTTAATTTTTAGTAAATTCTTCAAATGGACGAAATATTGCCAATATGACTATTTGAATTCGTTTATAAGAAATGGGATTATTCTGAATAAATATTATTGAATTTAAATAATACATCATTCAAATTGACAAAAATAAATTCTTTATATTGAAGAATATTATTCAATATAAATACCATATTAAAGTTAATTTTACTAAATTTAAGTTGAGTTGAGGAAAGAATTAAATTATTCTAATAAATTAATACATAAAATATTAATAATCAAGGGAAGTAGTACTTCCCATACGAAGCAAATACTGATCATAAAATATCTTAAGGACTGTAACAGCGAGTATTTTCAAAATTGGTCTTAATGACTTCCTCAAAAAAATGTTTTATTGGATAAAATATAAGACGTATAGCATCAGGAAAAGTAGCCCCTATATGAGGCAAATATTGATCATCGAATATGTATAGATCTACTACAGCGAGAATTTGATCCCAATTACAATTTTTAATACACGTCGACTGAAATTTCTTTCGAGATCTAGGACTAATTACAATGTTAGTGCAGCAAAGCGCACCGGATAAAAATAAAAAGGTTAAAAAAACGTTATATACAACTGAAAATAGTACAAAGTCAAAAGATGGTGGTGAGCGATCCGACTTGAATTGTTGATGAAAAATTACTTACATGTTTGTTGAACAGGTGATCGTTCCATTTTATATAATACTTTTTTCGTTAAAGTTCTACGAAAATTTTTCGTTAATGTTACCTACGATATTTGTTATAGTGCAAACTTATGTGCTTATATGGGAAAATACCATTTGGTAAAAATTTTAATTGCCCACTAAATATTTTCTTTTCTAATTTATTCAAATTCTGTTAAAAATAATGTAAGATTTTAATTAGATGCAACAGAGTATCTGAAGTATTAAGGTTCAGTAGACTTTATATAAGGACCCACATTAAGCCCGCTTACTTAAAACAAACAAAAAATTAATATGGGTCATAAATTATGTCGTCTCTGAAACTATCAAAAACACCTAGAAATACTTTTATGAATGTCTTTTACCTCATGTTATAAATGAATTATTGGCAAATTTTTAAAATATCAACAGGCAATTTTAAACGGTCACCGACAACCCTCCTGACCATATAGGTGCCTGTATCCATTAAAACTGCTAAATGTTTTTGAATTAAATTTTGCAATAACCATCAATTAGTGAGATTTGCACAGATTTGAAATATGCTTAGGAATTTGGTTGGACCTCTAGTTGATCTAATGGTCCAAATTAAAAATAAAACACTAAACATTTCTTAGTAATAAATTTAAAATTTTCAGTTAATAATCTTTTTAAATTACCAAATACCTAAATTTCAGTTAATATTTAAACGATCGCGTAAAGTTTTGTGGAAGTATAAGTATATGCAGACTTTAATTATCGCACATGAAAACTAAACTGAAAACTTAAATGTCCAAGATGTCTACTTTTCAAATTTCCTGTTCATTGAGCAATTAATTTATTGCTTAATTAATCACTTAACAATTATTATCTTAATTTAAACGAATTTCTAAATATCATTGCCAATTTCCCATATTTCTCTTTAAAATCTTAAACCTTAAATTTGTGTAAATAAAACGTTTTCAGCTTGACATCAATGACGTTATTGCCCCGGTAAATTTGAAACTTATTTAACCTTTTTTTTGTTTTGTTCATCTTAACTTTTGCTTAATGTTATAAATTTGTTCTCAATTTATATTCTTGTTGGTCTTGCTGTTGCTGTTGTTTTTTCTGCTATTGTTGTTCTATATACTTATTTAGACTTAAAATACCAAAAATAACAAAAAAAAAACTACAACAACAATAAAAAGTGTAGTAGTAACGCAAAAACATGAATAACAGGGGAACTAACTTTGTTAATCACTGTTAATATTTCTTCGAGCATAAAATACATAAACGTGGTTACAGGTGGTAAATACCGAACAACTTTTTTTCTTCTTGCTGTTGTTGTTTAACCGAACAGCTCGTAGAACAACTACAATAACAACAATGGTTGCAACAGCAACAACAAAAACAACAAACGTGCGAAAAAGTTAGCATTACTGCTATAACTTTTTCCATGTGACAGTAGCAGCAGCAAGTACAGAGCAGAGGCATTGACGACGTCGACGACAAAACTTAAGTTTTAACAAATTTCTATTACGACTACAACTACAACAACAACAACAACTTACTGCTGCCACTACTATTGCAACGAATAAACTAACAGCAACTTTAAACAAATTGTTTATGTTTTTTTTTTTTTTTTTTTTTTTTGTTCGTTTACTTTAGTTGTTGTTTTTACCTTTGTTCTACTTGCAACATGCTACTTGCCGCTGCATATAGTTAAGTTAAACTTTTAGTAACTTTATCGACATTAAATTAAGTTTGTCATTTCGTGTGTAACATGAACAAAGGTCAACATGGTACTACCACGTAAGAATGTGAAAAATTATGTGAACGCAAAGAGTAAAACAGTTTCATTGGGTTTTTCATATCGAGTCAGATTTTTTCTTTTGGAAAGCATGAGCAACTTCAAGTGGGTTAATATTTAAACCCATTTTAATTAAATACCTTCATATATTTTGTTGCTTTCCAAAATTTATTTAAAACCATCTCAATTAACTTTCAATTTCAGTGAGGCAGAATCGCTTTTTTTTTTTTTGGTAAATAAATCTGTATCCTTTAATCGATGTGATTAATGTGTATGAAATTTATCGTAATAACACGAAAAAGTGTAGCATTGGAAGTTGACCGGCAAAGGATCTCAGCGGAAGGAGTTATACATGGTAAAAAATGTGGCACCTCCGATACAACTTCTGAAACTGAGAGCCATGTTTCACAATAGATGTCTGCTACGATTTTTCTTTTATTTCGACGAACAAGTCTTATCTTAACTGCTTTGTGACAGCTCGTTAGAGCTTTATTGAGTCTTATTACATTTGTTCGCCAGGTATGATTAGAGATTATACCCATAAAAATGAACCTTATACCTCTCAAATTTAATAGTTTTCTTATTGTTATCCATAACAGTATTCTTCAACGCCACGCTGAATGCATCCCGATCTACGTATATCAGACAGTTACAAGAGGTAGATACAACTCAGCAACTAGAATAAGATGGACGCTTCCCTTATTCACACATCAGATATTTATTATAATTGAATTATAAATGATCTAGAACTGAATTAACCTATTACATCGTATTACCATAGAACTAAAAATAAAGAAGGAAATAGTTCTAGGTAAGATTATAAGGATGACAGGGATAAAAAATTATGACCAATACCTATAGAGACCTTGTAATACATTAGTCATTAAGGCATGAACACAAAAATGAAAACTGTTTTCAACACCCCCTCCGCATTATATATAGTCCATAGACGATTGGTTTGTGATCTTCTTGTTTGTTGCTTAATATTTTTAAAAACGGTAGATAAGGGTGGAAATATTTTAATCAAGTCCTCAGAAAGACATGCATCTTTCTTTTCAAGTTCGGCAATTTGAGGGTTTCCTAAATATTTTTAAGAAACCCTCCATTTGGACAAATATATAGAATGGCCAAAAAAGACATTTAACAAATAAAGGTTACAAAATTCGTGGATAAGAAAGGAATTTAATTGCCAAAGGATGATTCAAAAGCTTTAAAGAGATTGAAGGAAGTTGTTATTAATATGTGTATTCCACCAAATGGGAGTGTTGTTTTTATGCCCGAAAATCCGGAACGTAAAAGTCTTTCAAAAATATGTTCTAAATATTGGTTATTTTATATAAAATCTTTCAATAAAGGGAGTCTACAATTCGATGTGGGCGTTTCTATTCTTTTCACTTGTTTTATTGTTGCTTGAGTTACATACTCCCTTTCCTTCATCCTTGTCATCCCCTGTTTTGCTACATTTTCGCTATTTTCGCCTGAAGCTATGTTTTGCATTAAATTATAGTTTTTAAGGTACACAAACCTTAAGTTAAACTAAATCTTAAAAACATAAACTTTTGCATTTTAATGTTTTTTACTTTGGGATTATTAAAATTTTAAGTAAATACAGTTGACTTAAATATTTAAGACAAGTTAACGGGAAAAAAGTGGGGAACTTAAAACACGACGTTGAACACGTGCTGGGAAATTGTAATGAAGTTTAAAGACTTAAGTCAACAAATGAAGGTGCTATAATGATTTAGGTTAATATTTATTCATCCATCTCCACAAGAAAAAGTAAATAAAAGTTGAATTTTATGTTTATAAACTTTTAAGTGATTTTCGGATTTTATTAAAATTTACGTTTTATTAATTTTGATTTTGAGAGTGAAGATATTTTAAGAATAATTACGCCTAAAGTTTCTTGACTTTTAATAGTTGTCTATTTGCTTATTCCTATTGGCTAGAACTTATTAAAATTCATTTATCCTGGCAGTGCTAAGAAAACGTTTTTCTCCGCTGTTAGTTTGCATGACATTTGTTCATTTTATCTTCTTAAAATATTCTTGAAAAGGCAATAGGAAATTCAAATGTGTCTCAAGAAAAAAAAATTTCGAAAAATCGAAATGAAATTATTAAGATTTCAATCTTTTGTTTTTAAAATAAAATAGTAGAAAAAGAAGTAATCCATTGTCTTAAGTTCCAATGCAAAAGAAGAAAAAACTTTTTTACTCTCAAGTTCTCAGCAAATATTTATAAGGCTTTTTATGCACTTGTAGAACTAAAAAAGTGTCTTTAATACTTTGTTGTCTCAAGCACTTGAGAATGATGCAAAAAAAAAAAAATAAAAAATAAGTTGCAGTAGATTTGTA
This sequence comes from Cochliomyia hominivorax, assembly GCA_004302925.2. Taxonomy (NCBI): domain Eukaryota; kingdom Metazoa; phylum Arthropoda; class Insecta; order Diptera; family Calliphoridae; genus Cochliomyia; species Cochliomyia hominivorax. The sequence goes on along the minus strand of PYHX02000495.1, from coordinate 51,155,532 downwards.
GGAAAAGTTCAAAATAAAATACGAAACAGGGAGAGAAAACAAAGTAAAAATTTATTATTTGTCATTGTATGAGTTTATTGTGCCTTGAAAATGTCCCATATCTGTTAAGCCACTTAAGTTGCATCATTTAGAGTTCATTTACTTCTCACATAATGCTAAGATAGATATAAGGAACAATATAAGATGTATTATAATGCATACACAAAGAGTAAACTAGAACCGAACTTGAACTGAACTAGAACTGAACTAGAACTGATCTAGAATCTAACACTATATCACAACTATAAGTACCCGAATTACAGCTGAACAAGAATGGAACGAGAAATAAATTAGAACTGAACCATTTTATGTCCTTGAATATAATCTACTGTTATTTCAAATTCCAAAAATAAATTCTTAATCGAAAATCAATAATGTCATTCAATTAAATTGAATTTTATGATTTTGGATCAAATTTTATTATTATTTTTTCTTTTTTTTTCAATAAAATTTTTAACACACTTTACATTCAAACACGTTTACTATTGAAACAATTTGAAAAGTATGATTTTGTTTGTCATACTATTTTCATTTATTTTATATAAATTTTTTTTTACTTATTTTTTGTTAATATTAAAATTGTGTTAAAACGTGACTGAGATTTTGAACATTTTTTTTGTATCGAATGTATACATGAAATTTTATGACTGTTTAGTGTAAATATATTTCTAATAATATGTATGTATGTATGGGTATACGAAATATTCGTTATAGATATAAAAGTTTAAATAAATATACTCTAATACTTGCATGTAACAAAATATATTTTTGTGATTGTGTTTGCTGTATACGAGTTTTGGGGGTAAATGTGCAGAGACTTATACACAACTAAACAGATATGAAAATTGTATTTAGTGAAATTGGCTTAACAGTGGTTTGTTTGGAACGCTTTTTTTGTAGTCTATATACGAGACTATATACTAGACTATAGCCTAACTATATACTAGTCTATGGGCAAGAGTAGAGACCAGTCCATAGGGAAGAGTATAGACTATGTACTATATAGATGAGGCTAAAGACTAGTCTGTAGATTAGACTATAGACTAGTTTAATAATGAGATTTTAGATTATTCTATAGATGAGATTATAGATTAGTCTATACATGAGACTGTTGATGAGACTATAGACTAGTCTATTGATGAGACTATAGACTATTCTATTGATGAGACTATAGACTATTCTATTGATGAGACTATAGATTAGTCTATTGATGAGACTATAGACTAGTCTATTGATGAGACTATAGACTAGTCTATTGATGAGACTATAGACTAGTCTATTGATGAGACTATAGACTAGTCTATTGATGAGACTATAGACTAGTCTATTGATGAGACTATAGACTAGTCTATGAGACTATAGACTAGTCTATTGACGAGACTATAGACTAGTCTCTTGATGAGACAATTTATAGACTAGTCTATTGACGAGACTATAGACTAGTCTCTTGATGAGACAATTTATAGACTAGTCTATAAATGAGATTATACTCTAGTGTATAACTTAGACTACAGACTACTCTATAAATGATACTATAGATTGGGCTATAAATGAGACTATGGACTAGTCTATAGTTGTGAGTATTGGAAACATTACATTGTGAAAAAAATTATTTCCTGTTCTCATGTATATTGAGTGTATCTCATTCTTATTAAAATACTACTGTGCATTTTCTATTTTATAAATTAATTGATTTTGTATTTGTGGATGCATTATAACTAGTTGTCGTCATCATCGTTGTCGATATCGTCATTGTTGTATTGACGTTTATACCGCAAACAATTTTGACAATATTAATTGGTTTTATCGAGATATTGATAAAATCAAATTAATTAAAATTTAACTTGTTTTAATTATAATACAAATTAAATAAATTTGTATACAAATACGTACAAAACCAATTAATTGAAACTGACTTTTAGATTAGAGTTGAACAAATAATTAACAGTGAATACAGAGAAAACAACGTAAATTAAAAATATTAGTATATTAACAAACATTAATTTGTTAAGTTTTAATATTTCTTTTGCAGTTTGTATAATTTATGCAATAAATCATTAAAATTTTTAATTATAGAATTGTTGTTTTTTCTATTTTGTTTAAATCTCAAAATATAATTAAAAATCAGTAGACTGTATAAAACATTCATCTTCATATTTAATAATGTTGTTTTCTTTGCTGTTGCTATTTTAAGTTATTTTTACATTTATCTCCTTTATTCTGTTTTTTTTTTTTTTTGAATTCTTTGGTATGAAGTTGTGAAAGGTGAATAAGAGCTTAAAGTGATTTAATTGAAATTTCATGAAAATCTTGAATGAAAAGATAAAGTGTGTTTGTGTTAGGAATTTTTAATGAAATGAATAGTAAAAGGAAGAAGATAAATTTATTGCCATTTATAAAGAGAATTCATTAAACTTCAATATGAATTTAAATTATAATATTAAATAGCTAATTTCCCCTTAGTTTTCCTTATTAATTGAGGGGAGATTCAATGCATTTTGTTATTATCAAGTAATAATTTTTCTTTTAAGAACAGAGTTGGAATTTAATGGTTTACGATCAAATTAAATATTGTTAATCTACTAGAAAATTTGGTCAGGGATGAGATATTTCTAAGTATAATATATGTAGTGCAAGTCTTTGCCATGTCAGTGATGTAGTGGATGGACCTTTTACAATTTTTGTATGTCAAAATTAAAATAACGAATAAACTAAATAAGAATGAATCAAACAATTTTCTGACACTCTATTCAGAAGAATACTTCAGATAAGACTTTCTGCAGCAGGCAAAACAATTGGTGGTAAGAACATGTGTACACAATAATATAAGAGGGAAAAATATTTAGTTTTGAATTCTGGACTTTTATGTTCTTTCTCTAGATGCTCTCTGTAAATATCTGATCCAATTTTAAGTTTATTGCTTTAGACACCATTTTGTACTAAATACAAAATACAGAGCATTAATTTGACAAATAAATATTTATTTTGGCTTGGATTAAACAGGTTAACCGGCCTTTTCTCCAGTAAGTAAAAAACAAAAACAAAAAACTCTGAACATCCCAATCAAAATTTAATCCAATAAGTTTGATATAAAAAAATATTTTATGGATTTAGTTAATACCAATTAAGATCCAGAAAACCAGATATAAAAGAAAAGCTTTCAAGCTTAAAATTATAAAAGTTTAAACAGCAATGAACCTTAATTTTTCAGTAAGTCAATTAAGCATTAATATATAATAATACGTATTATTTAAATTGTAAAGCCATTGGAAAAATTGGGAAAAGTAATATCACAATCACGCAAGTAATATAATAATTAAAAAAATTATTACGTCGAAAAATGATGAATGAGCTTTATCTTCATTGAAGCAAAAACGGCCGGTGTAGTTTGTTCTCTTGTAGAAATCCAAAAAAAGTGGTCCGTTTTCTATTCCTGGACACACATATATTACAATGGGTTAAAATGTAAATACCAATTTCATGTAGATTTCAGAACGAAAAATGCCACAAATCATTTTCGAAGTTGGTCGATTTTTTGTTGCCTAATTTGATTTATGTCTTTTATTTCCTACCGCAGATTTCGGAATTGAATTTTACTAAAGAAACACAATTTTCTTTAAACGAAAAGTTTAGTGTCGACATTTATTTTAATGAATCTTATACAATCTGTAAACTGAGGTCGTGAGAAGCAAAGAAGGTTGCTTAGGTTTCGAACAGCGAGTTTTTTTCCTTAAGCACTACTCTCATCAGCTTTCAACTTTTCAATTGACTAGGAACTCTTGGTCTTCTATAACAAAACGACAATTTGTAAATGTCACAAACCAGTCTTCACATTCTACTGAGTTGTAAGAATTTTATCAAACCTTCCTGAAAAGCATACGTCTAGGTACTCTAATCTGAGTAAATATTTTTATGAATTTTTAGTAAAAATTTTGAAAATTCCTGTAACTCTGTATTTCAGCACAAGTATAGATATCATCACAAAATAAAATAAATTTCAAATGAAAAGTCTAAGTATATTAAAATGTTATTTGATTGAAGATTGATGTACTCAATGGGTTTTTCCTAATGATTCCTCAAATGTTTAAAAGGATTCATATCGGCATTTTGTGGAGAAATATTAAGCTTTTGAGGAGTATTGAAGGTAAAGCACCTACAATACTAATTGTCCTGTTTTATTTTTCATATAAATAAGTGTATTTTTGCAACAAAATTATATATCATAAATCTCATCAACAATAAATGGTTTTAAACACAGTTTTTAATTAACGTCATCACTTTTATAAAAATCTCGAAGTTGCAAATATTTCTTCTGAAATATTTTTGGGGATACCTATACTTTTGCAGTGCAAAAATATTGAGTTACCAGAAAATTTTATCTATTTTTATATTAAATAAATAAATTAATTATTCAAACATGCAAAAATATTATATTTGTTTCAAAAATTTTCACTTAAAAATATTTACTCAAATTAAGGTACATAGACTTAAATTGGTGGTTACACCGTCTCATCACCGCAAGGTATCTAAAAAGTTTTTTAGGAGACGTATTTTGAATTTTCGCAAAAAGTGGTCAGTAAATTTAATAGCTTTATATCTATCAACCACTGGCGTTAAGTCGAAGTTTGTATTTATTGAGTTATGGCGACGAGCAATAAGTGATGTTGCCGAGGTCAAAAAGAGAAACTTGCCAACGTATCTTAAAGTATTAAAAACATACAGGATTATTTACAAATAACTATCATTTCGTGTTCAAAAAATGTCTCTTAATATCTTCTTTTCTCAACAAAGTGGCACATAACCAATTCACATTTTTATTTCATATCTGACTCAATATGTTTTCTATTTTTTTAATATTCATCCGAAAAAAGAATATTATAAATTTAATACTTGGCACTTCTCATACTTTGATGTTTAGCAAATGTTGTACGCTGCATTAGTTTCATAAGCTTATCATCACACTTATATACACACACTTAGACCCATAAACTCACACATAAACAGATACCGACATAAACATTTCTGCAAGCAGGTACTTTATTTAATACCTCATATGCTCATATGATACTCATAAGCTGTGGCCCAGACACACGTCGACACAAAACTTATGGTTTTGTTGCAAGTCTAAAATATTGTATATAAATGTATGTGTTTAACATCTAGTATTTTGCATACACTTCTACATATAAATGCATAATATTTATAAACTTTAAACTTTTTTTGTGGTTAGATGTGACACATGTTTATGAGTCTACTAATGAATTGCAGTAAAATGACAGTTTAAAATTTATGCATTTTTTGACATTAAACAAAATTTTTTGTCTAAAACTATTTTTTCTGTTTGTCAGTTTTCATGGTTCATGGAGTGGTAAATTGATGAAAATGAAAAAGAAAAGAATGAAAAGAACTGATGCGAATATAAATTTTAATTGGGTTATATGAACATATTTTTGGAGATAAAATGTATTTAATGTTGATGTGTAAAATTATTAAAGTTTTGAATGTGATGTTGTAGAATGATTAATGATGCAACTTCTTCAAAATTAAAATTATTTAGCACTTAAACTATGGAGAATATTCCGGTATAAGAAAATATTAGGTTGTTAATTTACATGTACAATGACATACTACTAGTTACTTAATAATAATTTTGCCTAAAGGAGTCGAACCTCTATATTGCTTGTAAGTGAATGTAAACAAAATTTTATAATCTAACTCAAATATAGATGAAGGAGACGATCTTTCTTACACTAACTTGGCTACTTCTCCTCCTCAGAAGTTATAGAAAGAAAAACACGTGTATGAGTTCAAAGTAATATCCTGTATCATTAGATGTCATGAAGAACCGGATGAAGAGATGTTGCAAGACCTATTTTGAAAATTATGGATGGAAATTAAAAGTAACACGTCTTTTAATTACTTAGAATGACAAAACTGCAATAAACCACACTTTATATTACAGTATCACAATTCTGGCTTCAAAATCGAATCAGTTTTTTTGAAATGAAATTTTTAAAATTGCCAGATAAATGGAAAATAGTACTAACTAACTATTGAACATATTGTAAATTATATATGGACATTTTAAAAATGCATCTTCGAGCAAAGAAATGGACTTTGCTAACGAGTATACTCTTACTTCAACGTTAAGTAGGAAAATATTTAAGGATAACTACTGTGAACTTTCACACTGGTAATTAGGACTTACAGGTTTTTGCTTATTCCTTTAGATGTTCTCATTTCTGATATACCATAGTTCTCAGAAACCTAGATTGGGTCCCTTCATAGTGTGTTCAAATCGATCAAAACGACCGTTAGCGATGTCTAAGTTAAATTTCACATGGTTTGAAGTGAGGTATTTTGGTTTTGATCTGGGGAAATTATCCAAAAGGAATACAACAAAAATGGTATCCATGGGTATGTTTAGTTTTTTAAAATTATCCAAAAATTAATTTGTGAATTAAGGCAAAATAAAGTTTGTATATATATAGTCGTTAAAAAACTTCGTTTGACCCCATTGGCATGTTCTCTACGTTCTTTCATTGTATGTTTTCATCTCTTCGTAAAATGTTTGCAATGTGTCTGGAATTTTTGGTTTGTTCTATTTTTGTTTTGTAGAATTCAATTTGGCACGGGTTGCTTCTTGTATAATAAGATTAATTTTAAATTTAAATTTTGTTAATTTTGTATTTCTCTTGGTCGGTTTACAAACACCATAATTTTGTCCTTTCTTAAAGAAATTAATCACCGCATTTTCGTAACTTTTTACTTTTCGACCAGTTTCTCTATTGAAACATCTTTGGTTATGAATGAATTTAATTTGGATCATTTTTGCTGATCGGACAAAAACGTGCTCTTGGGTATCTTAACGTTATGAAATTTATGGATTAAATAAAAAATTCTGCAGTAAAATTTAAACATGGTCATTAAAAACAGACTTCTATTTATAAGAAATAAATAATTTTTTGCCAGTTAAGTTGCCTCTCATTAGAAAACATTAACTTTACTTGTAGATAAGAACAGCAGAGACAAAACAAAAGTAGAGAAAATTAAATACGTCTGTAGGAATATGCATCAGTGTATATTAAACTCATTTCCACTAGGATTTCATTGACACCAAAATATTGTGAGAGTTTTTTCATTTTTTTAATTTTTCAAATAATTCAATGAATTTTAATACGCTTCTATGGTTCTTAAATTAATTTAAAATTGTTTTTTTTTTTTTTTCAAAAATTTTAAATTTGATTTAGACTTTATTGTCATTCATAAAATAAGCTAATAAATATTTAACCAAAAATTTACATACTTCTTTATTAATAAAACGAAATAGAACAACAAAATACCTGGGGAATAACAACAAAACGTAAAACCCCAAATTTTTTCAACAAAATTAAACCCAAATCAAAAGGGAAGAAGAGAAAACAGAGTAGAAAGAAAAACTTTAAAGTATTAGAAAAAGTTTTGTGTAAATTTTAACAAAATCATGCTGATTAATAATGAACATTATCACGCCAGAAAATTTCACTTTTAACACTTTTTGTTTCCTACTTTTACCTCAAGGATTTGTAAAAGTATGTGGCGAAAATATTTTATATATTTTCTTTTTCTATTTTTTATACCCTCCACCATCACAAGTGGTGAAGTGGGTATATTAACTTAGCCATTCCATATGTGAGACTAAGAAAGAATCATCTTAGACCCCACAATATAAATATATATTTGTATCAAATCAAAATCTGAGTCGATTTAGCTATGTTTTTGCCATGCTTACAGCAGCAATAATTGACTGCGCTTAATGAAATTTGGTTCGTGTATTTGTTATATTCTTGAGAAGTTTAAAACTAGCAAAATCGGTTCAGTATGTTAAAATATATAGACAAATAACTGAGACAATCTCTAAATTAAAGTGAAGAACTTTCGTAAAATTATGAATCATGAAACGACAAATTAGAATGAAACTTGGCCATAAAATCAAGAATTTCTTTTCCTCATTACTATTCCAAAAATTATCAAAATCGGTTCAGTAGAAAAAAAGTTATATTCAATAATATAACTAATTTTATGACTCATTAAGACTTCCTCTTTATTAAGAAATACTTTCATATATTGCGCGTGTTTGTGAGTGTATGTGTATAAAATGTGTAAGCATTTGTGGTGTAAAGTATTGAAGATTCGGCATAGCCGAATACAGAATTCTTACATGTTCCTTTTTTTATTTTTTGGATAAAATGAGAATATAACAATTACATTAATTCTAAACACGTTTATATTGGATTTACAACATGAAATAGAAGTAAACCAAATAAAACAACAACAACTTATTTGTATTCACCTCAAGTTGGATTATTTGCAAACATGTTCCAAAAAGGGAAGAAGAAACATATACATACACACAGCTAAACAACACCTAAATTTCGTTAAAAAAGTGAAAAACAAAAATTTGTAAAATTTTGTTTGTTACTGCCACAAATAACACCTTTTGCAGCGTAAAAGCCCACAATCACACAAAAACAATCAAACAAACAAATCTCCTCTCCTCTTCTGCAACACGTACAAAAAATAAATTCAATCTACGTTTAGATCTCTAAAGATTTTCTTCTAAAGAAAAAAGAAAACAAAAATGCTTTACAAAGTGAGTGATATTATTTATTGTGATGGATTTCCTCTTAAAAAGATTTTTATCACGATTATGTCACGAGTAGTGATTACGGTATACTGTCGTTAGAATAACAACTTTTTTTCATTTTATTTGATTTCATTTCGCATTCGAACACCTTCATCAATTTGTGTGATAGAGAAAGAGACAGAGAGGAAAACAATGATAAAATTTAAAATTTGGACCAGAATCCTCTCAAATAATCGTATTTGCAATTGATAATGAGTAATCTAAGCCTGTCACAATGTTGACTTGATTAGTTCTTAAACTCACGTAAACATGAACCATAAATTAATAGAAAAAAGTGGCAAATCGGAATTCACAAAGAAAAAAAAGTGGCAAAACAATAAGTGTATAAAATTATTATGGAGTATTGGCCGTAATTGATTTATATTCTTTAAAATATGGTATGACACTTGAAAAAAGCGGAAATAGGAAGAACAAATGAAATCAACAGTTATTTGATAGAAATAAATTATTGTAAGAAAGCAAAGGTGTAGTAATTATTAGCAATTGAAAAAGAAAAGTAAAAATAACTTACTCAACTATCACGAATCTTAAGTATCCTCTACAATAAACGAAGGAATACAAAGAAGAAATATTTTCTGCGAATTTATCTGATAGACAAGAATGTGACATTAAATCTTTCATATCTACTGAAGCAGTGGTATTACATTATTGAACAATTTCAAGACGAATAATCGTAGAGATTTAATTCTTGATTACAACTTTCATTGAGATCAGAGAACAATAAATGTTTAAATATTAACAACAACATCACATTGGTAAAACTGTCAAAAGTATATATTACAGGTCGATACGAGAAGGGAAATTGATTGAGCCAAGTAAGACCTTGCGTTGGTTGAAATTAAGTATATGCTACCGTTCTATATAATATTTGATATATAGCAAACGATAAGATATGTAATCCAGGGAAATTGGTTTGTAAATGATTTAGATCTTGGTGAAAATTTAAAGTATTTCATTTTTTTCGGTTTTTCTAAATTTTTTCTTTAACATTATATAAGTGATAGAGTCTTCATTCTTTTACCGAAACCTAAGTGATTTATAAGACATTTTAAAGCCACTGCATCCAGGAAAATTGGTTTATAAATTTTTATAATGTTTATAAGAGCTTTACAGTAAGATACTTTAGAGAAGTGCATCAGGCCATTAGTTCTCGAGTTTTAAGCAAAAATACATTTCTTTATATTTTGAACCCCTTTATGGGACCTCTGCACTTCGTTATGGTGTTGATTGTTTACAATTTTTTGGTGAATTTTATATTCTTAATTTTTAAAATCGGTTTATAAACAATGGATTTTTTATTTACACATTTTATTCCAAGTGGTTGATCATAACTTAAGAAAGACTATAACAAATAACTCGGTTTTGCTGACTGCTTAATTTCCTCTACCACGAACAATTTAGAGCTTATTGATGTAACCTCATCCACCACTTGTGGTGGAGGAGGATTTAAAAATATTAAATCTACAAATTGATAATTTATATCTCAACATGAAAACCAAACTATAATTAAAACTAAAGTAGATGTATCTGTGTATATTTTATTTTCATCATTCACTTAATGTGCAAAGATTTCACTTCGTATTCTCACTGAATAACAAGGTGCCTTTAATACATCTTAACATTAATCTGAACATCTTAGTACGACTTGAGATGTAAATAGAGCAAAAGCAATTAATTTTAATGACTCGATAGCTTTTTATTTTGGATTTTTAATGTTTTCTAATTTAGTTCTCAATTTCTTTTGTGTATTTCCTTTCAAAGCAATTTCAATTAATGATCTTAATTTTTTATTTCTTCTTTATATTTTGGTATCTTTACAAAATTTCCGATTTTAATTTCTTTTCGAATAAAAAATTGCTTTTACAACAAAAATTAATGTAGATTTCAATGTTTCTTTAAAAGAAAATGATGAAGAAAAAGTTAAATTTTAATAGTCAATAATGTACTGTGCACTTCAAGCAATCTTACTAATCTACTTTTTGATGGAAAATAAATTTATACTGCACAAAGTTTAATGTTCATGTCAAAAAAATTATTGAAGACGATTATAGAAATGACGAATATATGTGAAGCGAAATAAACTGAAAGAAAAAATAAGAAAAAATGCAGTAACTCCAATTCTTTTTAATGCTGCTGTTGATGTTGTTGTTATCATATTATTTATTCATTTTATTTTATTTTGTATACTATAGTCATCAGATAAAGTGTCACGTATATGTCAAATTTTTATTGCTATCAAGGGATATGTTGACGACAACAGCAATAGCAACAGTAGCTGTAACAGCAACACGAATAGCAAATGAACGTAACATCATAATGATGACTATAATATTGTTGATATTGACGATGATGGCGATAGCAATAACGATGACAATCATACGCAGTATGAGAATGTTACATACACATAAATATGAAACATACATCATACTTACAAAAACAAATAATATATAAAAATGTTTGTATCAATAAAATTTATTATTTATGTTGATTATAAAAAAACGTCTAACAAACGAAAAATTGCAAAACTCAAAAACGTTTTTATGTTGATAGAAGAAACAAAATATACAAAAATGTGGGAGTTTAAGTGAAAGTAAAACCAAATAAGAAAGTGAATTTTAATTGAAAAAAACATTTTCGATGTTTTCATTTTTAAAATTTTTCGGTTTATTGGAGGAAAGTTTTATTTCTTATGTTTCTTGCTCTTCATTTTTATTCCCCTTTTGGGAAAGATGTTTAAAATATCAGGAAATATATGTATTTATGTTTGGCTATATATTTTCTTATTTTTTAATATCCGTAGAGGCTGTTAAGTTGATACATTTTTCTACACATAAACATCATTATGAATTTTTAATGAAATTATTATGTAAAATACATTTATTTACATTAATACTTTGTACTAAATTACCATTACTTGGTACATTTTGTATTAATGTACTAAATTACCAATATGTTTTTGTACACCCTTTTTGAACAGTGTGAGTGCACGCCGAAAATAAAAATATGATTATCATAATCGAAGAACAACAATATTATGGTTGTCGCACTATAACATGGTTATACCACAACGATATTATATTTTTTGTACATCATTTCTGAACAGTGTGAGTGCACGAAAATAAAAATATGGTGTTGGTAATCGAGGAAGCACATGTTATGGTTGTCGCACTTTAATACGGTTATATCACAACGATATTATGGTAGTGACCGCTATGATCATAATAATACATATACGCTCACTTTAACATTTGAAAACATACACAAACATAATAGTTTTCTTAAACAGAATAATCTTATGAGTCATATAATTTGTTAAATTATTGTCTTTAACTTTTTTCTACTTAACCAAGTTTGATAATTTTGGGAATGGTCCCAATTCTATGAAAAAATTTCGTTCAAATTTCTTAATTTATCATTTACAATTTTACGAAAGTTCGTTGCTTAAAATTGGAGGTTCTTTAAATATACTGAACCGATTTTATTGTTTTTAAATATGAGACTTCTAAGGATAATACAAATAATCAGAATAAATTAAATTGAGCTTAATCAATTATTGTGGATGTGATCGTGTCAAGAACAGAAGGGCATTGATTAGGATTTTGATTTGATACAATAAAATATATTCCTTTTAGCGTTACACATGGAAAGAGGAAATTAGTACACCCTCATACCAATTGTGGCATGATTTTTTTATGATGATGATTTTTAATCTTTGGAAAATTTTTGTAAGATCAATTCTAACTACGTAAAATTTCAATATAAAAAGCTACAAAACAAAGTAAAAATTAATTTGGAGACACTGTACATTGTAAGCGACTATGCCTTCCTAGTTTTCTAGTAGCAAATTACTTCCGGATGAAAAAAAACTCGTTTTGGTTTTTGGTTATACTGTAATAAGCCAACTTCTTATATCCTAGTTTAATTAGAAGCAAATTGAAATAAGACTTATTTGTATTGATCGAAATAAAATGATAATCGGATAATTGGGCTGTAAGGTTGATAAGCAAAAATATCTATCCACTGTTGTTTAAATAACTGTCATGATTGAGAACTATTCTGATAATTTTTATATTGATTGCTTTGTACAAATATCCAGTAAATTCCAATAATGTTGTTAGTTTCTAGATTTCGATACCAGATTTTAAGATAAAGTATTAGTCAAGTTTATTTCCTTTATCCTACTCTTAATCACTGAGTGATCTTACGATGGAAAACTTATCGTCCTCTATCTGGTGGAATGAATTGATCGTCTTTCGATGTATGGCTTCTTCAAGTGAATGGACTCTCTTCGGAAGTGATGCCATGTGATCGACAATGGTAACTTCATCATATACTAAATACAGAGCATATGCTTCTTATTCTAAATATTTGGCTTTAGCGTTGAGATCGTTTGTTACATAAGCTTTTTCGCAAGGGGTTAATGTCCACATTTTTTATCATCAGCAACCAGTAAGAATTTAAAAGTTACTTCTTTAGCGTCAGTGTGTTATTGAGGTATTTTGATTTTGAGAAGCACATTTAGAAGACGAGTGTTGATCTTCTAAGTTGATCACATCAAATATCAAAATATTTTAAAAACCACCAGGATTTCAGTTATGTTTTGATAAAAAATATTACATTTAAAATATCCTTTTAATTCTTTAAAACTTGTAATGGACCAAAACTGTTACGACGACAGGATTATCAATTTTGAAAAAAAATAAAATTTTGAAACAAGTTTTCACCGAAATGGCATTTTGGCGTTTTTTTTTTTTTGTTTGTTTAAAAAAATGCAAGTCCTATCACAGCCCTGAATCAATAATAGGAGAATGATTATCATCCCATATAGAGTGATAAGAATTAATTACTATGTAATTGCTGACATTAACCACCTAGAGCATTTCTTTTCAATTAATTATTATTGCCTTCAAGTCTTTTTAATAAACCGATTTAATAACTTCAATTTTTCTTGAAATGCTGCCCTTGTCTGCTCTATTATTTTCAAGTTTATATCTTTTAGAGTAAAATTACTTCTGTTAGGCATCTCTAATGAATAAAATTTTAAAATGTATTAATTTATATATGAATATCTGAATATAAAAAGTAATTATTTTCATATTCAACACTTTGGCTCATAAGTTCATTGTATTCAAAGTTTCAACTGAAAAGTATGAAATGAAAAAATAATATAAATCCTTGTAATTTTGTATATGTATGTTACATACAAACATAAAATGCAAGACTCATTATCATTAAATTTTCAATTCATGTACATTTTTAACAATACTTTTGCTGTTTGTTACAAATTATTCATTATTTGTGGTTTTTGCATGAAAGTAGGTAGGGAAATTAGATTCTTTGGAGACAAAATAATACAACAGGAAAATATTTTAACACGCTGGGTTCTAAAGTAAAATTTTGAAAAAATAAAATAATGCATAAATAAGGGAAAGTCCAAACGAAACGCACGATGTTTATCCAAAGCAGTTGAAGTGGTTAGATATTTCGTTTTAATTTAACTTTATTTAGGTAAAACGTATTTAATACTTTCAAAATAGTTAAAATCAAAAGCAACTTATCTGGGGAGAAATAATAACTGGTACTTTTTACAACAATATTTTTTTTTTAATTTCAATAATTATACACTCTAAAAAATTTATGTAAAATTACTCTAATACAATGAATAAGATTTCATGTAAAATTGTGCATAAAATGAGCATAAAATGTTTAATATAATTTTTACAGACTTTTGTCTATAAAAATACACACAAAATAGAGTAGTTTGAATGTTGTAGTATGAATTATGAACATTTGGATTTAAAATTACTTATACTTTAAATTTATAATTAAAATTTTAAAAAAAATTGAATAATAAATGTTTAGTTATTACATATAAAATACGTAAAAATTTAAATCAAAAGTCTATAAATGCTGAATCAAAGTAAAAATTATTATCAATCATGTTAAACAAATATGAAATGGAGAAGAATAAACCGAAAGTTAGAATGTAGTAATTATTATCCATTTTTGTATATTGTGATTTTTTTTTAATTAAAATAGATTAAAATAATTTGATGAAATTATGCAGTATTTTTTAAACTCCCAAAAAATATACCATAACAGCGGTATTATTTTCATAAGCAAGTGTTTTCAAATCCGCAAGGTAGAACTTCTTGGTACCTTATATCTCTTTTTTATTTATTTGTCACCATATTTGTGGTACTTTTTCACTGGTCCTCTTTTTGATTTTGTGCAATAATTTAACTGAAAATATAAAAGTAAAGATATATGTAATTTTAATACTTTAAGAACCATTTTATATGTAAAACTTTTGTCTATTAAAATCGGTTTTACTGTTCGAAAGTTACAGATTTATTTCCCATAACTTAAATAAAATTTCACCTAAACTCATATGGATAATACTCTTATCTTTTTTATAAACCTAAACCTTCCGGAAACATAATTTCACCTTAAGATATAAGATATAAAATATAATTTATATTCATAAAATAATTTCTGTAGTGTCGTTTACAGCATTCCCAATTGTTTACGTAATTCACTTTTTCAAATTATGTATAAAATCCAGCCCCATTGTACTAACGCTTCATTAATGAAAATTTTTGTATTATTTTGTTTACTTTCTTTTAGAAAACTTTTTGCAAAAAAAAAAAAAAAAAAAAAAAAATCAAGTATTTAAATGAAAAATAATTTCTTATCTACTTTTTGTTTTCTGGCTTGCAACATTAGTAACATCTAATGACTTGGCCGGTTGGTTGACTATCCTCTACTTGGTTAGTTTGATAACCAGTTCTATTATTAAGGGTTTGATTATTTGTGTCTGTATGTATTTACTTAGTATCTATAGCTTTATCTGGTTTAGAATCTCCAACTATATAGTATATAATTTTTATTTCTTCTACGTCTCTTAATAACGTGGTTAATTGTTTTATTTGAAATTGTAATTCTGCCTCTTATTTCCGTTATATTTTCTTTAACTCAATGCTACTGTTGTTGTTCTTGTTGCTACTGCTACCGTTGTTGCTACTGCTACACTCTGGCATAAAGCCAAAAACCCTTTTGGCAATTTTGTTATTTTTCTGTTTTATTATTTTTTCCAGTTTAGTTTCTCTTTCTCTTGGTTTATATTACACTATTGTCTAAACTATGCCATCCTGACCAAACATACCAGAGCCAAGCATCGAACTTAAGTTACATGGGAACCTGCTAATGTTCCAAATGCCAACCAGTCAGTTATAGCCAACAACCCAACCATATTTTTTAGTGTGGCTGGGACCGTTATTACTAGATGAATGGAATCCATGTTCTAGTTTAATGTCTCTGTTTTGTTATTTTTAGCGTTTACTTTTTTAATTTGTTGTCGTTATTGTAAATGTTGTCTATGTCCTTTTTTATTTCTCGTTTTTTTATGTGGCTTTCATTTCTATATAACATTTCCCACTGTATGCACTCGGGGAAAAGAAAGAAGGCTTGACAAGTATCAAATGACACACTAGTTTAGTGGTTTTAGTTTGGGAGTTGTCGTACACTTAAATGTTGAATTCAGTTGGTTTGTATACAGAGTGTTTGTGTGTGTGTGTCTATGTTTATTTGTATCTGTTATTTTAATCGAAATTAGTTTGTTTTGTAAATGTAACACTTGTTCATATAATTTTATTTTTATTTTATAAAAAAGAGAGAAATAAATAATATGTGAACAAATATAGGGCGTGAACTAATTATAATCAGAATTTTATTTTTAATTTTCAGATGGAAAGGAAGTAAAAGAAATGTCAAGAAAATTAAATATTCTTAAAGTGATGTTTAAAGGCTTTTAAAATGACATAATGTTGTAATCAGATTATAATAATAAGTTTTCTATATTTAAAATTATTCAGATATCTTTCAAAAAAATTCGGAGATATATCCGTTATATATTTTCAACATTTTTAAAATATTACAAAAGAAAAGCTGCATTTCAAATAATGAAAATTCTAATAACGAAATAAAGTTAAACCTTTATTCTCTGAATTAATTCATTTTTTGGATTTTATATTCACCTGTGTCGAATGTATGGAAACTACAATTAAATGTGGACTGATGTACTTAAAATTGGTCACTTATTTAACTATTTTTTTTTTTATTAAATTAAAAAGATACTGAATGATAGCTTTAACCGAATATATTGCGATATTCGTCAAATTCGAGATAAAAAACTACTCTAAAATAAAAACCATGTCAAATTTCTATGAAATTGGTCCAAATTAAAAATCTGTTGCGAAAAACTATCTTTGAAATTGTCCAATGGTTTTTTGACCCATGATTGCTGTTTTCTACGAATAAACTTTCTTTAAATCTGATTAATTTTGTCTGAATTCTGAGGTTATCTCAAATATCGGTCTATAACAAATTTGTCAGAATAGGGCGTAAGAATTTTTTCAGCAGACTATCAGAAAGACTAATAAATATAGCTAAATCCATTGAGAATGCATTTACTTTGTAAGCTCTTACATTATTGCTTAATACCCCAAAAACTTAATTGGTGTAGATTGAAATAGGGACCAAATTCAAGAACGTTTGGGGTAAGCACTTTAAAGTTTACAGATAAAGATATAAATAAAACAATTTTGCTTTACATGACAAAATAAATTTCGTAGATCGCTCATTTTTGATAGAAACACATTTAATGAAATTTACGAATAAATACCTAGAACGCGTTAATTTATCAAGCGCTAATAGATGTAAACTGATGCGCTACTGGTATAACGTTTAATTTTAAAATCATGTCAGACATATGAATGGTTCCTTCTCAAAAATCGTTCAGTTAATAAAACAGGTTACTTGTTATATAATACTAATATTAGTTCGAAACTTGAGAACTAATACTAACTAATCTTGCAGTATATGAGCAATATTTTCTTAAGAACACTACAGGAATTGTTAATTGTTCATTTTGTACCGTATAGAGTTATTGACCTCCATGGGTTTTTTATATTATTTGTTTTCATGCTGATGTTTGTAACATATAGAGAAAGTGGTGCTAAACACTCTTATCCATTCGAGTTAACGATGTCTACCCATCTGTATGTCTGTCTGTCCATGTAATCGTTGTGAGCATTCTTGAAACTTGAAAGTAGCTTGTATACAATGACTTCTGGAATCGGGTTAAAAGCTAATAAATTACAAATATAAAAGCATTTTAATTAATTTCGGGGAACATAATTTTTGTAGGTCAAATCCAAATTTCGACAAGATTAATTCTCAAATGACCATAGATACCATATGGACCCAGATCTTAAAATCACATTGAAGGAAATTAATCTAAAAAAATGTTCATTGTGATGATATTTTGTGTGCCATAATTTTTTTGTAGTCCACATATTACTCCTCTCTCTAATATATGCGCATATCAAGATCATATTTTACATAAATCTTGATTATATAAAACTAAAATTCTACTAGGGTAAGTTCATAATTTTTCATGCCTACATTTTGGTGTAGGGTATAAATGATCAGACTAATTACCGGCTCAATATCTTTAGCAAGTTGCAAATACCTCGAAAAACCTAATTTTGCTAATTTGAATATATCGGTTTATTTATTTTCAACAAATAAGATTCGTCAAACATTTTCTACAAAAAAATTTAATTTTTCTACTCGCATAAATTTCTTTTCTTTTCTTGAAATCATCGTTTAGCAGGTGCCTCTACCTAAATTTAGCTATCTTCTTACAGGTGACACCTTTCTCCTTTCATCTTTCCTTAATTTAATGCAAATTATATATGTACTAGGGAAATGAGTCATAAATAGTTTAACTCCTCAAAATATCACAAGTGT
The DNA here is from genome assembly GCA_004302925.2 of Cochliomyia hominivorax. NCBI lineage: Eukaryota > Metazoa > Arthropoda > Insecta > Diptera > Calliphoridae > Cochliomyia > Cochliomyia hominivorax. The sequence continues at coordinate 51,136,994 of PYHX02000495.1, read as the reverse complement.
TTAATAAAATTCCATTTAATTTCTCTAGATCGTTTATAACTAACAGTTATATGACTTAACGATTTATTTAAGTTAATCTAAACATTTCATTTACAAATAACTTTTTGACCCCGGCATAAAATAAACATAAATTTTATCTTTTAATTGAAATTTTCGTCACTTTTCAACATGTCTACATTTAAAACAACAAAAAACCATTTTATTGTTTACCCACACAAACACATGCACTCACAAAAGCTAACATTAACATTGTAAACTTTAGCATGTATACACATACATATTAACAAATATATATACAAAAACACTTAAAGGCATAAGTGAGAGGAAAAGAGTGTGTGTGAGAGAGAGATAGAAAGTAATAAAAAACAGTTGTTTGTTCAACCTTGTAAATGTTTATTGTTTTTAGTAACTGTTTACCGCAAGTGTAAAGTACAACATACTTTTAAACACACACAAATACTTAAAACAATTTTCATATACAATACAATAAAAAAGTACTCACACTTACTTAAATACTATATATACAATTACATAGATATATACTTATGTATATAAATATGTATATTTATTTTCTCAACATTTTCTCTCTGTCTGGCCGAAATCATTTTAAGAAAAAAAAACTGAAAAGAAAACAGCCAACAATACAAACGTTAATAATGAAAGTGAAGAATGAAAGAAAATGAATGAGAAAAGAATGGTAATATAATGTTAATATCCGTGTGTCTGTATGTATATGTTGCTGAAGTAAAATGCAATGCATTGAAGGCAATTTGTTTATAAGTAGCAACAAAAAAGGAAAACCACATAATAAATTTGTTGTAGCAGCATTAAATCATGGTCTCTTTGTATGTACGCTTGTGTATGTATTTATATTGTGCAAGTGTTGTTAATATCCTGTTAATGGCCCTGGTAATATTAATGTTGACTTAAAATGCTATTCTTCTTTCTTTATACTTTTATTTTTCTTTATTACACTTTTGGGTTTGGGTGAAATGAAGAGCTTTTCCTATTTAACAGAATTTTTATCGCATTTATTAAGATTATTTTTATATTTAGTAATTATATGTCTCTGATATTTAAGAAAAGTGGTTTTTCGAAAAAGGGTGTTTAATGGGAAAAAAGACGCAATTCAAAGTTATTATTGATTTTTTTTGTTAAAAAGAAGTACGTATAAATTATTGAAAGATTATGGCGATCACCCCATCTGTTCTTTCGTGAAAGAATCAAAAGTTTAAATCTTAGATTTCGTATCCTAGACTTTGCACATTGTTGCAAATGGAATAATTGTTTATGACCAGAGCGAAACAAATCTTAACAAAATCAATTCCAATATGTTCTATAGGTATTTTTAAGTTTTAAGAGAATATTTGACATAATGATAAAATTAGTTATAATAAATTAATCTGAATAATCCTAAAATGAAATTATTTCCATCAAAACAAAACAATATATAGAGTTCATGAAGGAGTGTCCCTTTCGTGTGTGCTCAAGAATAATAATTTGCCGTTGGCGTTATACTTCTAATTGTGAGGTTGCTTTTTGGAAGCATTTTGTGTTTTATGGAAAAATAAGGGTATTTTCCCGTTATTCTCACAGTCCACAGTGCATTCGAAACATTTTTTTTTTCAAAATAATTCTGTAATTTTTGAACTTTTAGAGAGCTTTTTAAAGAAATTTCAGAAACTTAAATCAAAAGTTTTGAGTTTACTGGGCGAATTACAGATCCAATCTGGTCTATGGAGTTATTGGTGATCCTCGAAATTTTGCCACTTTCGGTTGAAAAAATATTGATGCAAAAATTTTAAAATATGGCTTTAATTAACAAATAAATATGTTAATCTCTTAAATAGTTATCTTAAACTTAAGATGGAACTTTGATCATAAATCGATTTTTTGCTAAAAAACCTTTTTTATACCGAACTTTATATTTTTTGCTTTATACTTTATCTTTGTATATAATGAATCTTAGAGTTTATCATTTTTATAGATACCAAGTACTTGTGCAAAGAGGTTTTATTGCATAAAATCTAAATTAAACTTAACCTGTTACCTAATTTCCATGTAGTAATCAAAAATTTTGATGAATTATTTCCAACGAAACAGGTTTAGAAATATAAGAAATAGTTTGTTACTTTGTTAAAAAATAGCATCTTTTCTTATGAATTTGAAAATTATTTATTTCGTTTTATTTCCCAGGATAATCTTTAGCCGTTGCCGATATACTTTGATTGCTTGGCTGCTTCATTTAACCAATACTTGCAAGAAACGAGAGTGGTGAGTATTCAAATGTATCCCAAAGTATTCGACTAATAATGTCCTTTCCCTGCCTCAAAATGTCAACTGCAACAAAAGGCGGTAAAACAAAACACTTTCTTAGAAAATGAGTCTATGATGTCAACATTTAAAGGATATCTCGGAAACGACATTACCATATAATTAGAACCATATTATAATATTTCCAAATTATCTTCTATTTTAAGATTGCGTATTTGGCAGGTAAGTAGAAAATGTAGAACCTATAATGTTTTTAGATACAAAATTAAAATTTAAATGTGTTGAAAGTCTGCAATGCAAATAATTAATTTAAAATTCTAAATTCAAGCAATTAGAAGCATATTTATTTTAAGCTACTGGAATTTTAATTTTGGGTGCTAATTGGGTCTCCTTAAAGAAAAATCTAATTTTAAAAATTCAGATGTAATGCCTACAGAAATATTAAAAAATAGAGCCAAAAGGATTTCTTGTGTCTTGCTTAAAAATTAAAAAATTAATTTTTTCAAAATCTTACTTTCAAAATAGTATGAAAGTTTATAGAATCTTCATACTTAAAAATGTGGTTGAAACTCCTACATTTTTCGGGTACAATTTGTAATAATAATAAAATAATAATAATAATAATAATAATAATAATAATAATTTTGTATCTACAAAATCATAAATGAAATTTCGATGATTAAAAAAAAACAATAACAGAAGTGAGATTCGCTAGTAGGTTCGTTACAGTGAGAATTTATTGTGCTCAAAATCTATAAAAAATACCTCAAGAATATTCAAATGAACTTTCGTTAAAAAATATTTAGCAGTTCTTAAGCATTGTGGGTTCTATAGAGTAAAGTACGGCTACTTAATACTGTTACTTTATTGATACAAAGAAATATAACTCATACGCCATATGTATCATGATATACTCATAAAAATGTTGCATACCTTTGAGATTAATTTAACTAGTTGAGTTATCATGACGTATGATAAATATGACTAAAAAAATTTGTAATACACTTATTAATCATATGTGACACAATTTCATTGCATACTTTTCATCATGCAAAAGAAAAATATAAAACGTGACGAATGATTAAAATTTTGTAATAATTTGATAAAAAGTAAATTTATATAATAATATTGTTTTTAAGATACTTATGATTAAATATTTTTCCTTTCAATATTCAGCAGATTATCAACTTCTTGGGTTTTACACAATTTCTTTAAACATTTTTATACCCTCCACCACCACAAGTGGTGAAGAGGGTTTATTAACTTTGTCATTCCTTGTGTAATGTTAAGAAGGAATCATCTCAGACTCCATAATGTATATATATTCTTGCATCAAATCAAATTCTGACTCAATTAATATATGTCCTACTGACTGTCTGATTATTTGCTATAGTCCTGAAAAGTGTCCTTTTTAAAACCAGCAAAATCGGCTCAGTGTGTTAAAAGATGAAGAGCGATATCTGAGGCAATCTCTAAGCTCGGGCAAAAATCATTGTCAAATAGTCAATCATAAGCCGACAAATTAAAGATTCTGCCATGATATTAAGATATATATACTTAATTATCAAAATCGGTTTAGTAAAAAAGAAGTTATAGCCAAAAATAGAACAAATTTTATAGCTCATTAAGCGTTCCGTGTTATATTTAAGAAAAATTTTAATATTTTGTATGTGTGAGAGTACATGTATGAAACACAACGTATTTACTTCATACCCATTTGTAGTGGAGGGCATTAAAAATTCGGTAGAGCCGAATCTAGTATTCTTTCTTGTTTTCAATTAAATTAAAACTTTTTGATAAGTTTTCCTTATTTTACCTTCTATTTTCCAAATTTACTTTTCTATTGTTCTAATTAATTTAAGTACAAAGTAATTTCTTCCCTTACACTCGTAATAAAGTCACTCGCTATTCTACAATCTAATTACAAAATAACTTTATTTCTAATTTTAACCAAAATACGTTAATTTTGAACAGAAAGAAAAGAAAATATTATTACCAAAGAAAGAGCATTTTCCCAATTTGTCCGTTGTAGATTAAATTTCTTTTATAATTGTTGTTGTTGTTGGTCGTGGTGTAAGTTTGAATCTTTCGCTTTCTCCCGTTGACAGCTCAATTAGTAAATTTCTCATTATTAACGTGTTCAAGGACTTTCTGTGAGTTATTTTTAATTTTTTATACATTTATACGATATTTGTTCGTCTTTTTTGTCTCTATTTGTAAGTAAGTTGAAATTCTTTTTATAAAATGTATAAAAAGAGTAAATTTTGTGTCAGTAATTAAAAGTGCAACACGTAAAATTTATATAAATCATGTCATTTTATTGTTCCGGAAAACAAGAGAAAGTGTACAAAGAAAAATCTGTAGAAAAAAAGAACTTAAAGTGAAAAGTAATTTTAAAAGAAAATCTGACATTTTTATTTTTGATATTTAATATTAAATTAAAAACGGATGGAGAATAAACCAAAAATACTATTTAAAAGAAAATGTATAAATTATAGCTTAAACTGAATAATAAGAAAATTTTATAAAATAATACATTATTTCATTTTTCATTTCTATTCATACTAATTTAATGCGATTTGTAAGTAATTTTTTATCAAACTGCAATGGATTTAGTAAAATTTCTGTCGTCATAAGAAACATAGTTGTTCCATATACGAGCTATTTAAACGATGTAAGATCTTTATATGTACAGTAAGTTGTGTCCTAGACAAAAAATTGAATTACTTCTTTGTGAGGCTTCCAAATAAGATTTTTACATATAATAAATTGTTTTATAGAATTAAAGTAATAAGCGACGATTAATAAAGGTATTAAGATCTGAACGTAATGTTTCAAAAATTTGAGCAGAAATTTTTATCTATAACGAAAATTATTATAAATCGGACGTCACGAACGTAGTTCATATAAGTTTTGTTGGATAAAAAAAGAAACTGTCAAATTTAAGAATTTTCATCAATAAATTGAACTTAAATTTTGGTAAAAAATTAACGAAAAAATTATATCAACAGAAATTCATGAAAATGCAAATAGAAGAGCAACTGACTAACAAACATCAAACAAACTATTCAAATCTTTAGATAACCGATAACCAATATTATCTTTGTATGAAATTTGAAAATTTTCTCTGTTACAGTTATAAGAATATTTTATAATCAATATTTGCTCTGTATGGGAAGTATTACTTTCCCTGATCCTATAGGAATTTTTCATGAAATATTTTATTTTTAATATTTTACGTATTAATTTATTACAACAATTTAACTTAGTTCTTTCTTAAATTTAACAAAAATTTCGTAAATTTATCTTAAATATGGTATTTAAATTGAATAAAATTCATCAATATAAACATTTTATTTTTGTTAATTTGAATAATGTATTATTCAAAATTACTGCTTTTTGTCAACGAAAAATTTTGTAATGAAAAATTAAGGTTACGTTGGTTGATATATAACCTATTTTACTTTAATTTCACACCCTTTTTCAATGTATTGACTACTTTTTTTGTTCAATCTATGCCAAGAGATTTGTGATTACATTTAACGTCGACGGTTTTATTCTGGTCAAATAGAACCATTAGAAAAAAACATAACCACAATTAAATTGACACCGTTTCATAGCACGTTATAAATCGCTATTGATATTTCGTTCTAGATATATCATTTCTAAACCATCGCCTAAGTCATCTGACAAAGCTGAGTATCATTGGCATGTATACATCATTTGCAAAACTTGGTTTCCTGTAAGATAATCTTCATATACCTAAGTTTAATATGCTTTATGAAATGCTTCTAAAAGTCTTATAGTGGATAATATATTTCCCTTAACTTCAACATACTGCAGCCTTATACCCAGAAAATTCCAAATTAAAGACCATGCAGCATGTCAAATATTCAATTTGATTGGAGCTCACTATATAACAAATTTCGACTAAGAGAATCAATAACTTAAATCCAAAGCCTTAAGCAAAGGATTGTTTGAATAGTACAAATTATTTTTTAAAATTTCCTTTATATCCAGTTGCATTATAGTTTTTCCTAAAAGACGTTTGAAATTGATTTAAAAATCTTGTGAAATAAGGTGATCTTTGATTTGTTTTCTTAGTTCCATTTCCAAAACCTTTTAACTGACATTTAAATCACTAATTACCCTATGATCAAGATATGAGAGCAGTAATTAGCCTGGTAGAGTTATACCAGTTTTAAAAGAGTTTGGGAACTTTTAACTGTAATAATTGTATTTAAACAAAATTATTTATTCTCATGCTTCTAATTACCATCTTTACTTTATTACGATATATACAATAGTTTTTTTTCTATTTCACAGTAAACTCTCCCGGCTAAATTCCTATTTATTATAGCAATTTTAAATTCTTATTTTAATTTCCTAGAAAATGACTTGAACTTTTTCTTTTTCCATGAGAAGGAAAACATAAAAATCATTTTAAATTACGTCAAATCAATCACGATAAATTCCAGGTAATCGACAATCACTTGTTGTAGCAAACGTAAATTGTATTTATGCTCTTTTTTTCACTCAAACTAAAACTATTCCTCTATTCCTTTCGTCATGATGTTTCTGCAGTTAAATCGTGTTGTTTTTCTAATGTTCCGTCACTTTTCTTGATGATGATGACGGTTTCACATTGAACTCTGTACATTTGTGGATTTGCATGTCTGAAATGAAATTTCATTGAAATAATGTAAAGTTAACGAAAAATGGTAAAAATGCATATCAGTAGAGTAACGAAAAATAATAAAAGAGTCAAAATAATAAAAATATTATACCATAATATAAATTGTATTAAAGTTATGCATTTAAAACGACTGCAAGTGTTAAGAAAATAATTAAATAAAATGAAGCATAATTTCGGTAAACTTTCGTAGAAATGTTTTGATATGGAAGTAATTAAATTATGTTTCAAATATAATTTTAATATTTATTTTGGTTCTTAAGTGTCTTTTTTTTTTTTGGTGTCATAAAAATTTATTTTTTTTAAATCCGTAAAATTTACCATAATTATGTTTGTAGGTTTTGATAAAGAATTAATTAATTATACATATTTCAAAATTAAACTAAATAATTTAAAATTTTGAGATATAAAAGTTCATTTGTTCACAAAAATTTATAATTATATAATTTCTGTAGGATCTGAGGTGAAATAGAGTAAGAGACACTGCTGTATGACAGAATTTATAGTTGGTTGGAGTTTAATATATATTTGGGGACTGAATATTGATCATGAGTTTAAAAGCAAATAAAAAACAATCAGAGCAAAAAGAGTAGAAAACCAGGGAATGACAAAAATTTTACTATAAAATTTTTTATAATAAAAAGCAGGCATAACTAAATATATGACGATTGACTGAAATACTTTATTTTGATCTTTATTGTCTCGACTATTGGAAATCACAATGCTTTTCATTTTTTTATTTTTATTTTAATTTATTTATTTTTAATTTATTTATTTAATTTTTTGATTAGATATATTATTTATTTTTGATATTTTTCTTTTAAATCAAAAAAAGAATTTCTTGTATTTATTCTTCGAGCAAAAAGTAAAAATTACTTATTGACTTTAATTTTTTCGAGTAAAAGTGAAAGTTATTCTTGACTAATTTCTTAATACAAACTTTATAGTTCTATAATTATGAATTCAAAGTTAATGAAATAATTTGAATTCCATTTATTCAAAAATTCATTATTCCTGCTCAAAAAAAAAATAAAAATCAAAAATAATTGTTATCTTCTGTTTTTTATGATAAAAGTCATAACAATTAAGATGCCAGTGGCAGACGTTATTTCCAATATACATACCCTGGTATAAAAGGGTTTCGAAAATGGGGTATATAAATGTCATTTTTATAACAAATTTTGATATTCAATAAAACATTGCATTTTATTGCTTTTGTAACTTCCATCATCACAAGTGGGGAAAGGGGTATATTTACCCTGTCATTTCTTGTGTGGTGTCGAGAAAGAATCATTAAAGACAAATAAAGTATATTTATATTATTACATTAATTTAAATTCAACCTAGCTATGTCTGTTAGCCTTTCTCTTGAAAATATTTTCACGCCTAGAATAACTGCTCTAACGCAAATTTGGCCAACTTGCTAAATATTGTCCTATACAGCTTCCTAAATAAAATCGACTATATCATTGTACATCATCATTACAAAACTAGTCGAAAGTAGATTCGTAGAAAATAGGTATTTTTCTAATGTGTTACCATCTGTCTTGATACAAAAATATACAAAAAATAGTGGATAATGCTGAGACCATTTTTGGCCTAGCTCTTACATTAGTCCCGGAAAATAATTCTAAGCTTACTTATTTTAATTTTGTCACTATTTTTAACACATGTTGTTCATTATTTACGACCTTCCTCCTTATTATGACCCCTTCCGTTATAGAGTCTTAATCGATTTTTTTTGGTCTGAAGTCCTAAAAAATGTAAAATATTATTCAATTTCAATGTATTTTTATATCGTGCGCTACGACAATTGGTGAAAGTATGTAGTATATAATTGATAGAACTCATTGGAATTTGGCATGGTTATTTGTTATTGTCTCGATCTTAAACCGCTTTAGGCGGTTAAAAGATCGAGAGAGATATTTAATACAACTCTTTAAACTGAAAAGAAGGAAAACAACTGGCTTATTCAAATTTCATGAAATTAGGAACGTAGAAAAAACCTTTAATGGGGCACAGCCAAGTGTTATCCCCTTTAAAAAGTGAAGATTTAAATATTACATACTTCTGAGATTTCAAAAAAATTGAAATTTCTATAAAACTAGAATTTTATTATCACACATATCTGATACTTTTATGCAAGATTCTATGAAGTGCGGCAAATGAATAAAACATTTAAAACGAAATATCATAGATTACAACTTTTGAATGCAATTTGGCATGTGAATTAAGATTTAGAAACATAATATTAAATAGTACAAAGATTTTTGGATAGGCCGTGTGGGATTATAAAAGGTTCGACTAAGCTGAACATAGCAGAGTAGAACCACTTGTTTCATGTTGGTTTCCAATAATTGAAATTTGACATATTGATAGGAGAGAACTTGACCTTTAAAACCTAAAGATTATCAAAAGACGTAAAAAAACAAAAAAAGCATTTTTGTTTTTTATCGTTTTTCAATATATGTACATTCAAAGGTATTCAGACAAAGCTACATCGACTCAGATTTTAATTTGACGTAAAAATATGTATACATTTTGGGGTCTGACATGATTCCTTCTTAGCGTTACACATGAAATGACAAAGTCAATATAATTTCTTCACCACTTGTTGTGGTGTGTGGAAAATATAAATACTGTATATAAAAACCGTTTAGGACCAAATCAGACTATATCGAAATGTACCAATTTTTTACAAAATTCCAAATAGAACATTTAAAAAATGCGTTCTTTATGATTCAATGTTTCTGAAAAATCGCAAATTCTAAAATTTATTTTAATTTATTGTAAGACCAGTATAAATTTAGACCGTTTAAATTCTTACGTAAAGAAAACTTGTAGAAAAACAAAAAAATGGAAATTAATTTGAAATAAAATTTAAGGTTTCAAATCGGTTAACATTTTGCATAATTCAAAACTTTACTGTTTTAGACTGAAATATCTAGGGAACTGTGGAAGGTAATAAATATTTAAAATCTGTTTTGTACCCTTCATCACAATCTGTGATTTGTTTTGTTTGTTACACAGAAAAATAGTGCAGCACTCACTTTTAAGTATACTGATCTACTCATAATCACGGTATCCGTCTGTTTGTCTTATACAAGTTTTGGAGAATACATATGGCGTTCATGTGTATTTGGTCATGGACATGGCGTCCATAAATAATTGCTGCTCCCATAAAAACCTTCTTCTTCTGAAAATCACTTTAAAATTCATAAACCTTTAAAAAAGGAAAATAGTCAATTTCAAATTTTAAATTTTACCACAGACAACACACCTGCAAAATAACCCGTCAATAGTAAATTTTATTTAGATCTGTCTTATCTTAAACATAAAATTTTCTTTTTTTAATTCCTGAACATTTCAAGATATTTTCTACGTTATTGCAAGTGCATTTCATTGAGTTTCACGTTGTTTTTTTATAAAAATGTCGCTTTAAAAAAGGTTTAATAAAGTTTTACTCTTGTTGGTATTAAAAGTTCAAGTACTGTCTGCAGTAAAGTGGACATTTGAACAAAAATATTTATGAATAAAAAACTTTAATGAGTTGATTGTTAATACAACTACACAAACAATAAATTAGTGAATAAAAAGGTAGACAGTAATAATTATAAATTAGTTGTTTTTGCATAAAACAAAGTTGAAGGATTGTGGTAAAGTTTAATAGAAAACAGTTGAATAAAATAAAATGAGAAATTAGCTTTAAATAAGTTTAATTTTTATTTTAGGAATTAATTTAAGAGGGATTTAAATAATAAATTTGAACTAATGTTTATTTAGATCGTTTAGCATAAGAAGATCGATATAATTTATGTTACTCAAACAAATAATATTTAAAAAAATAAATAAAAAATAAGTCGAAATTAAAGTCGGTTAACCCCTACACCACATTGTTGGTTATAAATGGTAGCTGCCAAAGATTAATGAATGGCCACCACAAGTGCTGAATAATGTATATTAACTTTGTAATTCCGTGTATAACGCTAAAAAGAAATCATCTCAGGTCCCATTATGTGTATATATCCTTACATCAAATCAAAATCAGAGTCAAATTAGCTATGTCCGTCTGTATGTCCATTGTTGGTAAGCTCACATCTACAATAATTGATACAGCCCAATGAAATTTGGTACAAATATTTGTTATGATTCTGAGAAATTTCTTGTTTAAAACCAGCCAAATCAATTTAGTATTTTAAAAGATATAGACCAATATCTGAGCAACCTTTATATTCGAGGGAAGAACTTTCATAAAATTCACACTTATAAATCGACAAATTATAGTGAAATTTTGCTATAACATTAAAATATATGTATTATTTGTACTTTATTAATATTACAAAAAATATCAAAAACGGTTCAGTAGAAAGAAAGTTATAGCCAAAAATATAACTAATTTTGTGATATATCAAGTGTTCAGTGTTATAAAAAACTTTTATATATTGTATAAGTCTGTGAGTGTACGTATGTGTCTGTAAGAATTGATCATTGTAAAATTTTTCACATCGATGTTTTCTAATATGTGAGATATAAGCCCTTCTATTAAAGTGATATTTAGAAGGGGAATTGTTTGGGACCAATGAGAAATATTTGATCAATCCTAGCATTACTTGCTATATCGTTTTAAAATATTATAATTATATAATATTACTGCACTTATATGATCTAAAAACACCATATCGGAAGGAACATTTGTTTTGAGGGCGACCTTGATTGCATGAACATCCAGCCAAATGGACGGACATCATTATACTGGAATGTGATGTAGGCAATATGTTTTCTATCCCAACCGCCTACGGTGTGTAGTGATGTAGGGTATAACAGAATTTAACATTAATCATTTATTTATTATTTTTTTTTTAAATTTTAGTCCTTTTTCATAATTTATAGATTTTTTAATAGTTCGTACATTTTATCACATTTAACATGTACTTTAATCATTTTTCTAACATTACATGACATTAAAAATGGAGATTTACCAAGATTAGTGTATATATATTTTTTCCTGTTTCCTTTTTATACGTTTCACATACATTTAGCATGTGTTGACATGCAAAAGGTCACATATAAAATAAAACATTTGAATTTACAAACAGGAATCAAAAAACAATTATCTGATAAAAATCATTTGATATAGAAAAAATGAAATCATATAATTTTATTGAAATGTAAAACCAGGAAATTTTTTTTTTAGTTTTACATGTGTGAGCATACGGAAAAATAGGATTTAAAATTATTTTGATGGAAATTTAAAAAATGGAAAAGTTTTTTGTTTTATCATTGAATGTTTTAAAAAATCGTTTAAATAAAATAAAAAACTTTTGCAACAAAACCTGAAAATGTGACTAAAATACAAATTGTTTATAATTGCTTTTTACGACATTTTGTGGCAAATGAAATTGAAAACTATTGCAAAACAAAATTCATATTTTTTAATATTTTCTGTGTCAAAAAAACAATAAGGAGTCTATGTTCAGCTATGCTGAATTTTCAATACCCTCCACCACAAATGCGAGTGAAGTAAATAAGTTGTGTGATGTACATACACATATACTCACAAACTTGTACAATATATAAGACTTTTTCTTGAATGTAACACGGAACACATAATGAGTTATATTTTTGGCTATAAATTATTTCTACTGAACCGATTATATATATATATTTATGGCTATTAGTTTTTTGGCTATAAGTTTTTTCTACTGAACCGATTTTGCTAATCTCTGCAATGATAATGAAGTTCGTAATAATGTATATTATGACCAAATCTTTTTCTAATTTTCTAATTGATAGTTTTACGCAAATTTTTTGCTGGTATTTAGAGGTTGTCTCAGATATTGGTCTATATCTTCTGATATACTATACCGATATTACTGATTTTAATTATGAAACTTTTCAAGTCTATAGCAAGTACTCATGCCAAATCTCATTGAGTTCTGTTAATTATTGTAGATATGAGAGCGCCAATAACAGATAATTTGACTCAGATTTTGATTTCATGCAAAAATATATAGACATTATGAGGTCTGAGATGTTACCTTCTTAGCGTTACACACGACATGACAAAATTAATATACCTTCTTCACCATCTGTGGTAGAGTTTATAAAACAAAAAATGTAACTATTAAAAAATATCAAATATCTAATATCCTTGATATTTTTAATATCAAGCTTTTAAATACACTAATTTGATATTTTATATTTGATTTATTTAGTATTCACAACTAAAAATAATTTTATAAATTTTTTAAATTTAATTAAAATTGATGATATTAAATTCTGAATATTTTTTCCCTTTTTTCAGGTAAGTCCGTTGGAATCAATAAAAGTTTTTATAGAATGTAAGTTGATATTGCCACTATATATTTTTTTGTGAATTATTGATACATGGGAAATACGATTATTTTAAACAAACCTGTACCGCAATTCCATAACCTTTTTTTGGTTTTCTACCGGTATCGTTAACAAACGAAAAATGTCGGTTGTTTTAATGTTTTTGCCATTTTCTAATATAAGTTAATAATATTTGTTTGTTATAAATTTTAACAAAGATATTCACCGTAGCGAACTGAAAACGTCTAAATTTTAAATAAAACTATTTTAAAATGAAATAGAAATTTATTTTTTTATTCAAAACATATTTTTAGAATTTATAAATGAAACAACAACTTTTTGATCACTGCTATACCAGCAGTTGTTGGTGATTGTTAGTGTCAATAGCGTCACTTTATGCATTTAATGTTTCACCACGATACCCATTGTGACAATCAAATGATTAAACTCATTGTGTCTTATTAACTTTTCTACCTATTTTGGGGTCACAAAAGATAACAGCGTGATCACTGTATATATTAGGATGGGTTATCTGAAGTATCCAACAGATTTATTAACAACAAAAAAGGATCAATCAAATACATTTGATTCTTGTGACCGAATTAAGTGTCATTCTTTTATTAGATTACAATGTACTACAACAATGCTATAAAAAGTACAAATATGGTAAAATATTAGCTAAATATTATAGATTTGGGAATACGTTAGAAATTTACTATTGTCTTTATGATTTTACGACAACTTTTTATTTGTAGTTAGCTTACCGAAAAAATATCGTTAACTAATGATACTTTTAACGAAAAAAATATTTTTTTTACAGAATAACAGTTAACGATAAAATTCCTTAACTAAAAATTTTCTTTACTTAATGACAACTTTTTGTCGTTAACTGGTTATGTAATTGCGCTGCTGATCACTTTTTAAGAATACTTGTGCAGTGTGGTTCTCAGTGTAGTCGGTGAAACTTCAACGTTGTCGGGTTTGATTATTTTACAAAATTTCACAAAAAATTCTATTCTGGTGAATTTATATATAGATAGAATTTACAGATCTCTTTACGCTTACATGGGTAGTTTTTCTCCAGATTCCCTAAATTTTATTATACTGATATAATTTTGAAGCCCTAAAAAAGAAAGATAAAGCTATTTTTTGCCCTTTTTATTAAGGAATTTAAATAAGAATGCATGTAAACAAATCCGAATGAACTCAAAGTATTATCTGTCGGGCAGCTCTAATAATGCAGGTCAAAGTTTTAAATCTGACGAATGTAAATTTTTTTTATAAAAGTATTTAATTTAAGCCATATATTCTCAAGGACAGACATTATAATACGGTTTTGTAAACCATAATGTATCTTAAATCACAAGGTAATTCCTTTTTTTCAAACTTTTAATAAATGAGGTTCCTATATCAAAATTCACATTATCCGAAAATTTCAAAAACAATTTCTATTGCATTGCAATTCAAAAATTTTATTTTTTTCTAAAACTCATAAGAATTAGCTAAATTTAAACAATTTAAAATATTTTGACTTCAACTAAATTTTAAGTATTAGCAAATATAGATATATTTGAACCATCATATCTATGCCCATTAACCTCCGAATTTCCAAAGATAAAATGCAAATTAAAAATTGTAGATTTGAAGTGTTGAGTTATACTATTACAAGTTACGAAGAGGGTAATATAGACTTTGTCATTATGTTTGTAACTATCTAATACCTAGTAAAAAAATGAGTTGATTTAGTCGATTTGTTGGTGCGCTACAACGCTTTTTAAAAATTTTTGTTATGAAAATTTAATGAATGATTGGAATAATGTTATTTTCTGACTTATGCTGAAGTGCGCACAGCATTTATGTAACACTACAATTTATGTGAAATGGATTTGTATTAAAATTCCATTATAGTGACGTTTAAAGCGACAAAAAAATTTTGTACATAGATTTTTTTCTTCTATTTATTTAATTTAACGAATTGATATCACAATACTAACATATATGTTTGATATAAGCCTTTCAAGTGATACTTGGAAGAAGGCTTTATGCGACCTATGACAAATAGAGGGGGAAATATAATTTGACAATTTTTTTTTAGAAATTTTGTTAAAATCATTTTACATTTAGGATTTTTGTGAACACATGAAAATTTTTATTGAGGTAGGTGAAAAATAAAACCAACAGTGTTACCTTTGTGGCGACTTTATTTTCCAAAATCCACTTTTTGTGCGATTTTTCGAAATCAATCATCACCAATTTCAATAAGCATCATTCTGAATAATGATGGAAAATAATGACAGGTGCCAAATATCATTAAGATAATTTCAATAATTCTCCTTAATTTACCCCACATGCCGAACACATAAACAATTTATTCTTCTCTTTTAACTTCAATATCTGTAGAAATTTAATTTAAATTCAAATAAGTGAAATTTAAATTTTAAAGATTTATTTACACACAAATAACTTTCTCCTTTTATAATTTTCATAATTTTATTGAAGTTTGTATTGCAGTTGTTGTAGTTCTTGTTGTTGTTGTTGAAAGTCAACAAATACCTGATTGCACTTTGAAAACTCAAGTATTTGTTTGTATCTGCATCTGTTCCGACACTTATATTTATTTTCTATATATTTACCATACTTTTCTCTCCAGACTTTTCCTCTTTTTTTATACTTCAAACATAAAAATAAAGCAATTTTCATCGGAAAGAAAAATCCATACTTTTTTTTTGTAACTTTCAACAACAAATATCAAAAGTACTTAACTGCCACTATAAAAAGCAATTGTGGCCTGATTACATACACACCCAACAACAGCAACAACAACTACAACATACTTATGTTGCAGAAACATATGTTCATATATCTATGAGTTGGCATTTATATGTGTGTATGCGTGTATGTGTATGTTTAAGAAGATATATATTTAAAGGGATAATAATTTTAAAGGATATTTTTAATAAATATTTATATGAGTTATTGAAAAACAATATATTTAATATTTACTTAATGTGATATGTTATTAACTTAATTATTCAAGTGTAATGTTAATTAAGTTAATATTTAAAATTAATAAGAATATTTGTAGAGTGTTATTAAATCAATTAGAAGTAATTAATTATTCCTTGAGTTTCATAATTTATAATTCAACAAAATATTTGTTTAGAAATTTAAATATTTGGAAATTTTTAAATTAAATAAAGTTTTTACATGAATAAATTTATTTTTTTTTTTTAATTTTTATAAAACTGTATTCACTGCCTTAAGTACTTAAAGAAATCATAAGTAAATCCTTTCAATAATTATCTTTATCGGACTTTTCATTGCAATTCAATAATTAATTTAATTTAAATATCTTTGTAAAAAAAACTTTTTTTGTGATTTTATTTATTTTTAATGAGCAAATATGTGCGTATTTTTTGTAACAGATAAAAGTATAATAAAGAAGTGTAAATGTAAGACAGTAGAGGTTAAATATGGAAGGGAGATCAACCTAATTATATTGTTGAATGAAGAAGGAATTGATTTTGTGAAAACTTTAAGTCATATATCCTGAGAGTAACTGCTATAAACTTTCATCATTTTGCAAATTTTTGGATAATATCACTTAGAGCGTTTAATAGTACTATTTACTAGCTATTCAAATGATCCTTAAAATTCATAAACCATTTTGTTTACAGAATGTCAGCAACCAATTTCACCATTTGCCCAAATTTTATTCTTGTTAGACACGATCATGGTGATTTTCCAAATGGAATTGGCAAATTCGGTTCAGATATCCCTCAAATATGTATATATTTAAATTAAATTTGACACAAGCAAATTTAAAAGTATTAGAGTCAAGAAGATTGGTTCAAAAAGCTCCATTAGGGAGCATTCTAAAGATTGGAATATAGTTTTTAATGACAAGAATATTCGACTAGTTTTTCCACGGTGGATCCACAATTTTTTTAATATTTCTAAAACTTTTGTACTTCATGCGTTTTCCGATTAGAAGCACGTTACGGTTCTCAACTAAAAAAAAAACTAAATTTTTGAATTTGCTGATGTCATTATGTAACATTTTCCAAAAACTTCATTCTGTCCCACAGTACCAGTGTTACTGTTGGTGGGGCTTTAGTCGCAAATTGCGAGTTTTTTAACTGCTTGTGACTTTTGGTATACTTTTCTAAATTTCCCCTTTTCATAATTTGGATTTTCGGTCCAAAACTTTACCAAATTTTATTAATTTGGCTTAAAAAGGACATATCAATAAATTGTATATAAATTTTGGATGAAAAAAAAAATTAAGAACGATAACATCATAAAATTAATAAACGATACTTCTAAAAAATCATAATGGAAATCGAAATAGCAATAAATTTAAGAACAACCTAATTGTTGGTTAATATACATGATTATTTCAGCATTAAACGTGAAAGAGTGCAAATTCAAAATTTAAAACTATTCAAATAATGTTAATTTTTGGTGAGTTTAACTTACGATGATTTTTGGTTCCGCAAATCACCTTTTAGATGCGACTTTATTTTCCAAAATTCCCTTTTTGTTCGACTTTTCGAAAAATCTCAACGGTAACGCTGCACAGTACATTCTAAAATATATAGCTTTAGGGCAGTTTTTCTTTTGAGTAACCTTTAATCAATTTTTTAATCAATTTTGTTTATCACTGTTTTCATACTTTACTCTTATGCATATATAATATAACTCTTGACAATCACTACTTATTTGCATTTCTTTATCATTAATTTTGGCTCTTTAATGGAGTTGGAGTCATTTTATATAGTATACATTTATATAAAAAAATAAATATGTATGTGTTAAAAGGGAAAATAAACTCATTAATTACAAAAAGAAAAATTTACATTATAAAAAACAAAAAGAAAAATGCTTACGCACAACCACAATACAAACAAATAAAAAAAAACTATAAAAGTGCATAAGTACGAATACCACAAATAAGTTAAACCATGTAAATAAGTATACGTATATATATATGTTACTTAAGTGTGTTTGCGTATAAAACGACTTGTGGTCATTAAAACGTTGTCTTTTGAACTGACAGTTAACGCAGAAACCAACAATATCAGCCGCATGTTAAACACACAAATATACATGATTACACACAAAACAACTTTCTAAAGAAATTTTGTACATACATATATATAGACTATTACAAACATACTTGTTAAACAATCTTTTGTTGATTCGTGCGTATAAGTAATTACTCATACCCAATACTTTTTGCATATAAACTCCTTGTGTGTGTCTTTATGTAAACCTCAAAATAAATTACATTCTTTATACATATGTATGTATGTGTTTTTTATGTTTATGTGTTTGTGTGTGTTTGGTATGTAAAAACAATCTCTTTTAACCCTAATAACCATGTTGAACAAAACCATACCAGTCTCTATACATAATGTACACATTCGTTCATGTAAAACATAACGTTTACTGCAGTTTTCAGAATGATTTTTCCTTTTTTCAATCATTTTCCTTTCTTATTGTGATGATTCCTGTGCTGTGCTATTATAACAATGTCGACATGTCTACGTTACAGATACGTGAGTTGTTTTTTCAAACAAATCGAGATACATGCAGCCATAAATATGAAAGATTACTTGCAACACACATGCACATACGAACAAAGTTATGTTTTGATTAAGAAAATGTACTTGTCTTGCAATTTTCAATATTTGTAAACTGCAATTTGGTTTCACTTCGCAGTTGAAATCCAAGAAAAATAATAATAATAGAAATTTTAATGCAGACATAAAAATCATGGATTTTAGTGAACAGCTAACGATTTTTGTAATTGAATAAGTTTGGAGGTGGAAAAGGTTACGATGTTGATAGCGTTAGTAATAACAACAATTTTTGTATTTATAATATTTTTAAGATTTCCAAACTTTAAGAAGGCGTTTTTGGATTTCTTTCAGTTGCGATTCACACATCAAGTCATGGGAGGATAGAACTTAAATATCTGCACCTCGATTCATAAACATATTAGAAATGATCCAGATTAGTATATTTTAACCGATTTCAGAAAGTAAATGAATTTGACCTTCAGTTCTATAACTAGACTATATAATACTCTAAATGATAACTTTAAAATATTTTGAAACGATTCTCGAAGAGTACAATATATACGAATTTTCACTGGGCGTTATATGGGACTATTAGAAACCATAGACATACAATCGTAAATGATTTTCGGTAGTGGGTATACCTTAAAATATAATTTTATATTTAGGACTTCTAAAAATATAAATTGTCTTAAAAGAAACGAGAGAATCGCAACTACATCAACCATAACCAGAATATTTATTCTAAAATTAACATAATTGAAATGAGAACTATTACTGTTGTAATAAAAATCAAATGAAAATTTTTTTCGGCTATGCCGAATCTTACACTCAGATTTCGATCTGATGTAAGATTACATATATACAATATGGGGTCATTTATGATTTCTTCCTCAAATAAATGCAATTTTTGGAATTTTATATCAGTTTCTTCGGGAATACAAGTTAATCATTATATCGGGTTATTAAGATAGTATATTTTATTAGTATTAGAAACACCATATATATGGGTCCTCAAACTAGATATACACAGGCAATTGATCTGTGTTATAAAGAAATTTACAAGTTATAGACATTTCTGTTTTTGAACTATTTAGGTATAACAGGTCTATGAATATCTGTTATTGTTTTTAAAATTATTTTTATGATTAAATTTAAAAGCGGTAAAGAATTCAATCGTAAATCTGTATCAGGAGGTGATTTTGTGTCGGCTGTACTTAAAGATGGCTGAATACCCAAATTTGAATTATGAACTATAATTTAATACTTTAACCAATTAATATATTTATTCAATAATTAAAAGGAAATAATTTTAATTCTTTTCACTATTTATGACAATAAACTCATGATATAAATACCTGGACTTATTTTAATTGCCATCATTCAATATTCCCATAGCTTTCAAGTTATGAACAAAGAACTCTCTTAAACTTTAGCGACAAGTTAAACAAATGACTTGAAATGATTAATTTACCATAAATGATTGATATTCAAAATTCACGTTAAAATTTTTATGTTTAAAATTTTACTTCAAAATTCATTTTACGGAAGGAGGCAAATTTCATAAAACATGTTCAAGCAGCCGTGTTATATACTTCATGAAATTTATTAAAATAGAAAACTTTATGTTAAAGTTTTCACTAAAAGCGTAGTTTTCACTTAAAGCCACTTGTCATATTTAGTTTTGAAAAATTAACTCTCATTATTGTTTCATTTATTTTAGTTAACAAACAAAACAAGAAATAAATCGAAAAATCCTTATAATTTCTATATTACAAATTGTTTTTGACATAAACGCACATACACTCCATTTAACTTAAGTGGCTTTTTGAGATTTCACGTGGTAACGCTTTCTTATGATTTTTCCCTCTTATTTATAACTTAATTTCGCTTTGTTTTTCTATTGTATGAAAAAACTGCTTTAGTGTGAGTGTTTGAATGGAAATTAAGGAGTGAAGAAAATGGTTATGGTCTCGGGTGTATATGTGTATTATGACATTGTTCTGCCTAAATGTTTGTTTGAGGGCGTGTGTATTTAAGGAACTTTTTTAAGGTATGTACGCTGCTTAGGTATATGTGCGTTTAAACGTGATAACTTAGAATTCCTACTTACACACACATTAATTTACAAATTTATTTACAAAATCCAACAAAAGCAACTACAATAAAAGGAAATTTTTGTTAACAAGATTAATATGTAAAAAATCGTTGCACTGTGGGGTGAAATATTTGAAAATTGAGGCAGGAACATTGGACTTACATAATATATGAAATATTCCTAATTCGGAAGCATATAAATAATTTGTGTATGATGACTAAAAAGTTAAGTATCTGAGGTATCTTTCTGAAATCCCATGTTTTCATTTTAAGGATAGATTGAGTGGTGCATATTTAAACAAGTTCTAACATTCTCTTTGGAAATGTAGGTTTTTATATTAACCCATCCAACTAATTAAAAATTATAGATTTATTTCCAAATATATTTGATACATCCCATTGTACATTTTAAGAAATCCATGAAATTCTTAAGGTTTATGTAATTTGTTGTTGTCGATTTTTGGTGCTAGATTATACAAAAACACGAATGTATAATATATTACAAAAAAACATTCTATCTGGAAAATTATACAGTACGTTTAAAAAGTGATAAACAAAAGTTTTAAAAATTCGGGATTTAAGATTTAATTTAATTATATATTTATATAGTTAAAAATAATCCAAAAAGCCTTGTAAATAAAATTTCAAAAATCAAAGATATTTCAAAAAATTTTTGTTACTCACTATCCATTTTGACATTTTCCATCTTGAATTAAATTTATAGAAGTTAACAAAATTATGTTAATGCTACAATAATATTTACTTAAATTACGTACTGAAAACAACCAAACAAATTGTATTAACAAATATTAACGTGGGTGTCTATGTCGTGTATACGTATGATAATAATCTTAAATGACCAATTTAAAAAGCGCTCAATTAAGTTGCCTAATAAATAACAAAAAAAAATTATATTTGTAAAAAGAAATTATGTATATGATTTAAATATTTTATCATGGTGTTAAAACAAAATAAAGATAACAGGGTACAATTTGTCTGTCACCATGACGTCTTCTATTAAATTATTTAACGCATCGTTAATTTAAAACTTAAAATGAATTGCTATTAAATTTTTTGAATAAAAATGTTTAGAAAAAGTTTTAAATATAAAACTTAATAAATATGGTTAGCACAATATAGAAAGTTTATAGTATACAATATGGACTACAGACTTGCTTCTGATCTATAATATAGACTAGACTCAAGTCTATAATATGGAATTGTCTCCATTGTATAATATGAACTAGTTTTTAGTCTATAATATGAACCAGTTTCTAGTCAATAATATAAACTAGTTCCTAGTCTATTATTAAGTCTAATTCGTAGTGTATTATATCTATAGTCTGAAATTTTCACAGAATGATCTCCGAAAGTAGCCTACGTTACTTTAACAATTTCGATAGGACCAGGGGGTAAAGCAAATTTTGATCATCGAATATCTTAAGAATCACTAGATAGGAGTTTTTAAATTTGGTGCCAATAAATTTTTCAAGTAACTGATTTACTGGACAGCATGAAGAGCGGAGAGAATCCTGCGGAGAGGTGTTCCTAACACAAGGAAAATATTTATTATCGAATATCTAAAGAACTGTAACAGTAAGAGTTCTCAAATTTGACCCCAATAACTTTCTCAAGAATCCGTTTTGCTGTGTAAAATATAGGATAAGTAGGATCAAGGGGAAAGATACTCCCATACAAAGAAAATATTAATTATCGTATATGTAAAGAACCTTTCAAATACTTTCTCAAGTACCTTTTTTACTGGCCAAAATGTAGGACGGATTGGACCATGGGAAGGTACCACCTAGTTTATAAGGGCGGCACAATGCATCGGATTGTAGCTAGTCTATAATATAAACTACTTTCTACTATACATAGTTTCTGGTCCATAATACATATTAGATCCTAGTCTATAATACATACTAGTTTTTTGTCTGTAGTATAGATTGGTTTTAGTCTATAATGTTGATTAGTTTTTAGTCTATGAAATAAAATTTCCAATGTAAAATATATGATAATTTGTGGTCTATAATGGAAACTAATGTTGTTATGTTTTGTTTGTATGGGGCATAATCCTCTCTCATGCCCTATCTAAACAAATTCTGTGTGCTTAGATATCAGAGTATAAGATTCATAAAAATTAATTAGCCATATTCGTTGTTATTTTTGTAGTTTTTGGGGATTTTCTAAGATATCGGTTTATAACTTTTGTTACTGACCTTATCTATTCGATAAATTATTATTGTGGATGTAAGCGTGGTAGCAACAGACAGACAGGCGGACAAAACTAGGTGGACTTAAATTTTTAATTAATGGAAGATTGTAAATAATTTATGGGGTCTTAGTGTATACATTCAAATTCGATATTTTCTCATCACCACATGTAATGGTGATGAGAAATTAAAATTTGAAATAATGGAATGTGATATGCCGAAAAAGGACAAGTTTAGACTCCCTCGAATTTGACCAATTTTTTACCGAAATTTTTCCTGCATTAAAAGTCCAGTGTAGTTCTGAAAATGCTTTTGCTTTTTAAAAATCTGGTAGTGGCTGTTTGTAGACCTTAAATAAATGTATGCGTAATCCAAAAATTTACAAATGTATGATTTTTCTTTAAAGTTTTAGGAAAACAAGGAAATCTTTTTATCAAAGCTATAACTTTTTCAACATTTTATTTAGAACTATACTTCATAAATTTTTATCGTAAAATTTGTATTTATGAACAAAATTTTATATATAAAATATAAATGATAAACAATAATACAAAAAGTACAATTTGAGGATCCAAAAAGTACCTCAAATTCCCATAATACCGATCATATATACCAAATTTTGTGGTTTTCTTTAACTATTAAGGAGAAACGCAAAAATATTATCAGAAAGTGCAAAAAGTACCACATATGGCTCATGTTACTTTTGTTCATATGGATGTATACCTAATTTTATATTTTTAATTAGCTTCATATTTTTAAATTTCCTTAAAAAATAAAATCTCAAAATTTTTATTTCACACAGAAGACTGATATTCTGAAGTTGTTTTATTTTAAATTTTTACGTAAATACTACAAAGTATTTTAAATAGTACCAGTTTTTTGCTCCGTATATTGAAATGTCCATTTGAATAATCAAAAAGTACCAAATTCATATTTTGTTTTTTAATTTCGAATAGAGTAAGAATTTTATTTCTAAATATGCTAGTTAAAATAAAGCATTGAGTATCAAAATATATAGTTTTTCCCATAACCATTATTAAAGAAAAGGGTAAGGAAAACGCTTTCCTTAGGTTATAGATTTTTCTCTTTTTACGCTTTATTATCCCTTTGAACATCTACCTTTTAAAAAATATATTTATTTGTAAACGGATAAACCGATAATTCAAACTTCATGCTGCTTTAGCTGTTTAGAGTGTGCGATGATGATCAGTCCATTCGTGGATTACAAGATTTATAGTTTTTGAACATTTCAGCTTGACAACTTATCTCTAGTGATAAATATTTTATTCAATTCAAAAATTTTCAAAATTTTGTTTATTTCTAAATAATAGCAGTCATATTCGATAATAAGGTTAGATTCAAGTTAAAATAGACTAGATATTAATTTATAATATAGACTAATTTTTATCCTATAATGTAGAATATAGTATATTCTATAGATTATAGTGTTTAATATAAGCTAGACTGCTACAAACGGTTATATAGGTTATAAAACCTTTTTTTAAAACTCATATTAAACACTTACCAACACAAACGGAATCCTTTCATACAAATATTTAATGATATTAATCCACATAATAGTTTAACACAACTAAACTTAAATTATTCACAAATTATAGTCATTATAATGGTAATTTTCTTTAAATTATTTAACCTCGTTTACAACAGATTTCTACTTTTCACTCTCAGCTCAATAAATAACAGTTATTGCCATAATTAAAAGTCATATTGTGTAAATATCAAGCAAAGAAGAAGCAAAAAACAAAAGGCACAAATATCGTAACATTATCCATCTATCTGCAATGTTTATACCATAATGTGGAATATAGTATTTTCCCAATATAACAATGGATGGCTTTTCATCGAATACAAACAATGAGTGAAATAAAAGTATACCAGAAAATTATTAAGAAAAGTGTACTTTAACTATAAACAACTACAATAGATGATGCTGATATTGGTATATAACATACAGACCTATTTATCCACTCTTATATATACACATAAATATATGAATATGAATATATGTATAAAGGAACAATTCGGTAAATGCTTAATGTATGGGCGAAAAAAATGTGAAATATTTTTTTAAGAAAAGTTCTATTATGGCGATACGTAATGTATGGGCATAAATATTTAGATATTTATAGACTTGAATCAATGTATATTTGTTATTCTTATATTTTTGCCATTTATAGGTCCATACATTATAGTATACAAAACGCATCTGTAACCACAAGTATCATCAATATGTATCTTCGACGTTACTGTTCGATGTTTAACGACTAAAATATATAAAGAACATCAATACCAGAGTGAACATTAATAGCACTTTGGCACGTACAGTAAAGAGCAAACGGTTTGTGGCAAAATTTCCGCATACACAAAGTTCTTGCATTTTTTTTTTCAAGGACATATTCTTGATTTATATACTCATTTCTGCTCCTAACTGTGCTTATATGCACTTAAGCGCACACATACACACATTTTTCGCATATAAATACAAATATTTTGATATTTTTCTTCTTGCTTTTCTTTAATACTTTATTTGTTGATTTCATTTTTTGTGTTCCTTTCCTTTGCTTAACATTTTAAGTATATGCGTATGTGTGTGTATGTAGATGTGTGTGTGTGTGGTCTTTGGAGATTTATAATGGGTACCATAAATAAAAATTTCATGTCATACAATGTGTTCAACAGATTCAACAATATGAACAGTCGCACTTGAAACACTATAAAGGATAATGAAGGCTCACAAAAGCCTTGATAGGCTTAAACAATAGAAAAAATTACCATAGATAGCAGAAAAGAATTGACACAAAATTGGCATTAGAACAACATGAGTTTGATACCAAAAAACATATGCATTTTCTTTAAAATGAAAGATCATTAAGTGAAAAAGCTTATAATTTGAAAGATATTTAAAGAAAATGGAGCATGAAAAAGGGGAAATGTATTTGTATTTGAATGATGAATTTTCAAGGCAATAATTTACAAAAGTATTTATGTGAAAACGTATTTAGCAACTTCGGAACAGAATGACTGAAAATTAAAGAAATGAAATATTAAATTTAAAACAAATAAAATCTTCAATACACTCCACCATAAATAAGTTTCAAGTTTATATATATAATATTTCGTACATATACAGTGTACGCACACACTTACAAATGAGTGCAATGCATAATAATTTTTCTTAAATCAATTTATTGAGTTACAAAATTAGTTATATTTTTAACTATGATTTTATTTTATTAAACGGATTTTGATAATTTTTGTAATTTTAATGAGGCACATTTATATTATGGCAAACTTTTATTCTAATTTGGTGGTTTCTGACTTAGAGGTGTCTCAGATATTGTTCTATATCATTCGGTAAACTAAACGATTTAAAATGCTGATTTAAAATGGATAACTTCTCGTGACATTAGAAAATACTCAGGCCAAATTTCATTGAGTTTTCGCAATAATTTCGAAACGTTCCAAAAACAAACAGACCGGCGGACATAGCTGAATTAGGTTTTAATTTTATGCAAGAATATGATAGGAGTAATAAAGTTAATATATCCTCTTCACCACTTGTGGTGGTGGAGTGTATATAAAAATGAAGTTGAACTATTATAGTCAGAAAATGATTTGTATGTATACTACCACAACTGGTGAAGGGGGTGTATTAACCTGTCATTTCATATATAACGCTAAGAAGGAATCATCTTAGCCCCCATGACGTATATATATTTTTGCATCAAATCAAAATCTGAGCATATTTAGCTATCCGTCTGTCTCGTGGCTTGCTCACATCCACAATAACTGACAAGTTTTCTATTTAAAACCATCAAAATCGGTTTAGTACATTAATCACTCTTATCTGAGGCAATATCTAAATTCAAGCGAAGAACTTTCGTTAAATTTCTAATTATAAAAAATGAGAAAAAAGTTCGCTATAATATCGGTTTAGTAGGAAAAAATTATAGCCAAAATATAAACAATTTGATGAATTATTAAATGTTTGTATGGTTCTGTGAATGCGTATGTATGTGCTGAATTGCTTTCACATGTATTCAATATTTAAGATTCCGCATATCCGAAAGTATCTTATTAAAATTGTTTAATTTTTTTAAAACACAATTACATATCTAACAAAAATTAAGATGAGTATCTCCACCTGGTTCAAAATAAGCAATTCTCACTTTAATATTTAAAATATTACGATTATTTTCCGAAAAGTGTCTACACTTAAATTTTTCTTGATCACGTGTATGCAATTTATATCCTTCTTTATTAATTTAAATTTTGTATCGAAAAGCCCAACAGGGCTACCCTCTCTTATTTGACACATTTTTGATAAAAAATTAAACGCTTATTCTCTATGCTCCAAAACCCAAAGTCTGAAAATACTTTAGTCAATAACTTTGAAATCTTTGAAACCACATGAACCTAAAATTTAGTTCTCAAGTTTTCTAGTTTCGAATTTCTGAAGATTTAAAAGGTATTGACTTAAATTTTTTGAAAATATTACAAAAATTTATCTGCTATTTTAGAAAATTAAATTGAAATGGAAACAAATGAAACAGAGACCTTAGGAAGACGGCAAAGCACTTCTTTTATACAAAAGTTACAAAATATCTTCCCAAAATTATTAAATGAGAATATATTTTTTAAATGCATTTAAAAAATATATTCTCTATGGGATTTAAGTCCGACAGCGGTATTATATTCAGGAGTTGAATTTTAATTTGCAGATAATTAATTTTTAACCAACTCCAATGAAAGTTTCAAGACTTTGTCCTGCTGAAACTTCAATTGAAATGGTATTTATCACACAACATAGTGTAACCTATAGGTTGCCAAAATATGCCTAAATTTAAAACGGTCCATTTATGTTTGGATTTCTTCTCCGCTAGTCTAAAACATAACATGTCGGATTTGATTATTGTTTTCTTACATTTGAATTAAATACGTTTTGCTTAAGTTTTGTTCCTATAAACGTTTTCTTACTGTGAAGGAACTAATCTGAAGTATATGCTCCTTCATTACATCTGATGAAATAAAGTAATTTCTTTAATATTTAAAAAATGCTGAAAATTATCTATTCTTTCACACGTTTTGCGATATCTCCCACCGATATCTAGAAATATTAAGTTTGTTTCTTATTATTTCGCTGTTAAATAGTTCAATAATTTTAGCTTAACAGTTGTTCCAAAACCAATATTTTGAAATGATTCAATTTGGCCTAAATCTTCCGCCGGAATGGATATTTTAAGATTATAAAATTCCAAGATATAAAAAATTATCTAAGTTTTGTACAATTAAGTTTTATTAAATTCGAGTTTCGGTCCATTATTTTTCAAAACACCCATAAAAAAGCTTATGAAAACAACACTCAAGCCTCATATATGTGTTGCTATTGTAATAATCGATATTCGGAATTTTACGAGGATCGGTCCAAAAATTTTCTATAACTACAATATTACCCACTAGAAAAATTCTTTTATAACCTATAAATCCCTCATATATGTTATTACCATAATAATGTAAGTCTCTCTTAAATATCAATCAGAAAATAAATTTAAATAGGGATATTATATATTCCATCAAATCTGACTAAGAAGCAGACAATTTTATTCAGAATTGTGTTGTTGTTAGTTTTTGCGGCAAAAAAAAATAAATTTATTTGTTGTTTAGTTTTCGAACAGCAATTTTTAGATTTAATTTATTTTATAAATACTTCTTAGATAAACATATATGTTTTATTGTTAATAATTCAACATAGGCCATATAAGTCATATGGACTTATTGAGGAAAATTTTCTTTGAATTTTAATATCCTTAAAAATATTTAGATTTCTATAAAATATGTATTTATATTATCGAAACTTAAATTAAATAAATTATTCGAGTAAATTTAAATTGTTTGTCCAAGTATATCTGATGAAAAAATTCGACTTATCTGTCAATAAATGTCAACATAATATGTGACACAACCAAAAAGGTTGACACAAAAGTTTTTTTTATTAATTTTGTATTTGTATATTTTTAGGCAATTACAAGTCTAGACTATTTATTAACTATATGTGTGAAATACCCAGGGGGTAACTAAATTTGTACCCCAAAACAAGACAAAAAAATATGTGAATGTGTTAAAAATCTAAATAGTTGAACACAAATTTTCTTTATCAAAAAAGGTGGTAAATGCTCTGTGGGATACATAACCATGCTTATATCAATGTATACGTGTATGTTCATATACACAAGGATAAGGGTTATTTAGATATTTAGTTTTTAATGGTGCTATTTTAGTGTCTGGTTTTAATATTAAATGGTTAGAGTTTAATTGATTTGGGGCTTTACCTTTGTAGAATATGTAATTAAATAAGTTTTTTCTCTTTTAAACATTTTGTAGAAAGTAAATGCCATTCGATATTATTTTATAATATAAAATTTTGTATTTCTTTATGACGAATTTTAAATACCTTTTGTTAGTAGTAGGAGAAAATTATTAATTTTTATTGTTAGGTTGCTATGTTAAATTTCCAAATCTTGAAGGTGAACTAATTTGTCACCAGTCGTTAAACCAAAAATGATTCTTTATAAGGAAGATCGCAACGATCTGGCATCTCATAGCATGTAACTGCAATAAGGCTTAGGTTTTTCATGACATTCGATACTAAACGTAATTCTTTTAGAAAATAATCCCTTTTTTTAATTTTTATTACTCATATAGCTTGTATACCTTTTAAGCTAGAACACATTTGAAACCTAATGAAAGATCTAACTTATAGAAGAAATACTGGATCGAAAAATGTTTCCTTTGAAAATCAAAAGGGCTTGAACACTGCAAAAACCTCATTATGTTTTAAAATGTAGTTAAAAATATTTAATTGCATTTTAATCATCAGTCCATTCATGTGATAATATAGTTTCTTAATAGAAGACGTTAGTAAAACCAGATAAAATAGAATAAATAAGATTTGGTACTTCATATCTAATAAATAGTACTTTTTGAAAACACATCTTGTACTTTTCTTGTAACTTATGAACCTTTTAAAAGAATACACAAATTTAAACAATATTCTTACTGCAAGAAAAAGAATAAAAGATGTAAAATAATTATTTAATTACTTTGACAAAAAATTTAAGAATTTATCTAAGTATCACAATATATGTTAATAGAAAAAGATACTAAAACCTCAACAAGATTTAGTAAATATAATTTAGTACTTTGTGAAAGTATATTTTGTGTTAAGTATATAAAAAACTTCGTATCATATTCAAAATTTTATAAACAATTCGTACTTTATACTACAATGAGCAAATAGTACGATAATACAGTAAACTTTGATATTGGTACTTTTTAAATGTTGATGGACATTTCTAATATATTATTAATATTATCTCAGCGAAAGTAAATCGATATGGGTGCCCTTTTTCATTTTATAATTATACGCTTAAAAACATTCAGATTCTTTTTTCAGACAATGTAAAGGATTTAGGTACAATAATTGATCGAAAACTGTCTTAGAATCAAGGTAACGGTGGCGTATATATGGAAAAATATTAGAACAATTTTGGCATGGTGGACTTAAACAAAGAGCTAAAAGATCTATATGTTACTAAATAACTGGTGAATTAAGAATCAGTGAATTTTGTTGCTGTTGTTAATCTGGCGTAAAGACTGTATCTACAAATAGTGCTGCAAGAGAAAAATGGTTCGAATCCCAAAACTCTTAGAAAATGGACGAATCAAATTTCATGAATATTCGCAAGGAAATATAACCTGGAACGGCCCAACTTACTTTTAAGCCACGTTCGTGAAGGTATTTTACTTTTGAGCTCGATATAACTGGACACTGTTTGTTAAAAAAAACCCGCAATAGACTTGGATTACTCTTTCTATTTCCTAGGCGACTTCATTCAAAATTCCCTTTGTGAAAAGCACAGAAAAGATTAATTAACTTATTAGTATACCTTAAATCTACAGGATGGATTTAGTACCTTCGACTAGTAATAACGGTATAGTGGGATGGGGTGGATTCCATTCTGAGTTTGTCTGAACGGTCATAATAACCTTATATAAAGGCCGATTGATAAAGGATCTAATTATTCCTATTTTTATATGAATTATCAGAACTAAGTAAAAATTTTATAAAATCGAAATCTGTGTTTAATGTTTAATTTTATAAAGTCGTAAAAACTTTAATAACTTTATTTTCCAAACCAATTAACAAACTTTTCCTTTCCTTCTTACTACAGAAGGAAAAACATTAATTCAAAATTCAATAAAAAAGTACCACATTTTTCTCATTTGAAATTTATTAAATAAAAAATATAAAAAAATATTCTGCCAATAAATCAGAAAAAATTTATAAAATTGTCAACATGACTATATGTCATACTTATGCAGCAAAACTTGACAGAAGTATTATTTTAGTTTATTTTGTTTTGCTTTTACATTCCTAAGAATTCGAATAATAAAATCTGGAACAAACGAAAATAAAAAGACAAGAATAATAAAAAATCTTCATAAAATGTGACAACGTTATAAACAAGTTGTATGCATTTACATACATTTCAATAAAATGTGAAATATTTTGTCATTTTAAAAAATTGAATGACAGTTGAAGCATCTGGTGTGAAGACAAACAAAAATTTAAACAATTTTTCTTTTTCATTTCTCTGACTAAAAAGATAAATTGTTCAGGTGTCTGTTCTGGAAGCTAATTTCAATGTTATTCGTTAATGTTTTTATTACAATTTGTCTGCATTTTTTGGCAGTTTAGTATTGGGTTTGGGCAAGAGTTATATCCCAGGAAAAATATACTTTCAAATTAAAGAATAAAAGAAATTTAGAATTTAAAATTTTATTAATGATCAAAAAACTTATCACTTAAAGAAAAAAAATGCAACAAACGATCAATATGACAATAACAGTATTTACTAAAATATTATCGTTTTAGTTTCTACTAAATTTTGGATCCAAATGTGAACGAAATTTACATTAAAGCAAAAGCGATAAATTCTATTAACTGAGTTATAAGCGAAATATTAGGGATTTTTAATTTCGATAGTTTTCTTCATCTAGTCCCGGATGAGGAAGAAAATTGGACAATTTATTAAATATTCATATTTTTTAAAACGCAGAAACTGAATCTCTAGATCCAGATCTAGATCATAAATCGAAATTTTTACTAAGATATTCCAGATTTATGAGTGGAAAGATAAATATGCTGAGTTTAACTCATCCATATATCCATATATCCAAACTTAATCACTTACCTAGTAGAATTTGGTGAACGTATTTCTTAAATACGAAAAAATATTTAAATAATTTCAATAAAAGTGACAAATGAAGTATTAGAAGGTATTTGTGAAGGTTTGATTTTAGATACTGTGGCAATAAGAAGAGTTGGCCAGCTTTATGAAAATGGAGCTAAGAGTCCGGCTAACAAAGGCTTGGAAAACATTTGAGAATTGTGTTTTGTGTGTTTTTTAATTTTCAAAAATTTCAACTTTATGTATAAAGTATATATATGAGTGATGTCAGGTTAAGCATTATTACGCAGTTCACCCATATGAAAAATAAGGCTGTGGGTACTATCTATCAAAGAATTTACATGGCGCGAGAGAAAAGCGATAATTTTACGACTGTGATTTAATCACAGTGATTGGTAAATCACTGGTAACTACAGTGACTGAAATTATGAAATAACAATTACTAATAATGTCGTTCTTTCTTATTTGTTCCATACTCAAATGTATTTGGTTTTATTTTGAGCCAGCAAAATTACTTGAAGGTGGTGCTGACCATAAATTTGCGATGCATCTAAAATTTAAATTATCCGTTTGCTACCGTGCATAGTGTGAACTCTAATAGAGACTCATATATTCAAATAAAACAATATCCTCTGTAATTTTTTTCTGAACCCTTTTTATGAACATGAAAAACATTCTTATTTTCTTTTAAAATACTGCGATCACTGTACCTGTTTTGAAGAACAGTGATTTAAAAATCAATTTCACTGAGAAGGACCTTATTAAAAAATTACAGTATCACTCACATTTATATGTCGTTCCATAATTGTAATTGCGAATTTTTATTTAATTTTTTTATATCTTAACTTTCAGTGTATAAGAAATATATGACGGCTTTGAGTATTTTCGGTCACTAAGGCCAAATTATGAACTTCTTGCATTTTACATACAGAAGACATATTTTAAAAAATAACTAAAAATCGGCAAATATAATTCGAAAATACAATCTAGATTTTTTTATAACATATATTCTTCATATGGCGCAAATATGGGTCACCTCTCCATTTGGCAACATTGACTAAAATTCCTCATTAATGTTTTACACAATCTATGAAGATATCATGTGAATCATGAGCGTTATTATACGCTCTGTCACAATAATAACTTTGTTATTAACTTTTTCAATCCTTTTGTAAGACGGAGAAGATATCGTACTTGAACCTATAAAGTATATACAAAAGCTAAAAAGGTTTAATTACGGTCTAATTTGATTATTATTTCAGTAGGAAAAAAGATATAAACCGAAATTTGAAACAACCTCTAAATCCAGAAGAAAACTTTTGCTAAAATTTAAAGAAATTGGATTCATTAATATGCTTAAAACCATCAAAAAACTGATAAGTAATATGTAGACTAAAATTTTGCAAAATCTTCATTATGCTGCAACTATTATTTGAATTATTAAGCGAGAATTTTGAAATGACTCTTTTAAAAAATTTCACAATTATTTGCTAACTGCCTTAAATATATGTAAATAAGACTGGTAAACATCAGTTTTATGAAATTTATGAATATTTATCCTTAATATGAATGTTTGCTTTAAATAGTAGTCCACATTTGGTTATAGCTTTTAAGGCCCACTTCTGGAAAAGAGTTCTAAGTTTATAAAATTCTATGTATGAACCAATTTGACACTAATTTATTGATTATCTAAATTTTTTAACTTTTTTTTAAACTACGGAAAGGACCCTTCGCGGAAAAACACATTTTAAATTGCACTGAAATATCGGAACTTCACCTTCCCGGAACAGGATTTTAGACTTAAAAGGTTTTTATGTATTTAGAAATTTAGACAATTATCTTCTTTGTTTCAAATATATGTAACAAACTTAATTCATATCGTCCCTATTCCCAGATTATGTTAAAATATTACAATGCAGTACTAATTTTGAACTTGGCATAAATTTTTGTGTTGAATTTTGGAAACATCAGTCGAGATTTTACTTCTATTCTAAATCGGTTCTTAAGATTTCATTACCTTTATATAAGTTGTTAAAATACAAAATATATTCATCTCATATAAATGTTTCTATAATGTAAGTGTGAAAGTTTATTTAGTCATTTATTTGAAAAGGCTAAAAATTATTTTAGAATCGGATTATAAGTCCTCTAACACATCAGATTTTCCAAAAATTTGAATCCAAATCTAAAACAAATTTTGCCTTATTTTTTTCCTGTGGCCCTGTCATAATTTACTTTCTATTTAATTAAAAATAATATGAATATACACTAAAGCCCCGATTTGCGCCGTTTTTTAAAAACTAAAAAATTTAATTTGCATCATTGCAATTTCAAGTTGCGTCGGTGCGATAATCATCGTTTTTGATTTGCATCGTTTTGATTTCGACGCTAGAAACAGTTAAATAAACTGTAGCATTGTGGACTACCATTGTTAGCATCACCTGTACGTTTAGTTTTTAAATTGCGTGTAATAAGGGGAATTTCCTTTTTTTTAAGTGGCGCTTAGAACAAGTGTCTGCATATCATTATAATGTAGCGTGTAATACATTAATTACTTTAGGAACTTATATAGCTAAATTTAACGGAATGAAGAAAGGTGATATGAATGAATTTTTTGTTGTCTCACGATGAGGAACTTGACACTGAAAATTTATTAGCTACTGATATACAAAATGCTTCAAAAGAAGTCATAATAAGTGTTGCTATGATTTTCTGAAAAGAATCCTGACGAGAACCTTAGCACGGACGTAGCAGCATCCAGTAATTAAGCCATTAGGTGTTACAAAGAAAGATTAAACTTTAACGAACTTAAACTTTAAAAAGCTGTAAGACCAAATCAAATCAAGAGGATCAAATCAAGATGATTCGATGTGGATCGTTTCGATTTGCGTCTCGTTTGTCCGGTTCGGGGCTCTATTGTAATATAAAATTCAATTAAAAATCTATAAAATAGATTTTATTAAATTTGTACAAATCAATTTATTATAACAATTTTAACGTTGAAATGAAAATTCACTATTATAAAATTTGTTATGTAAATATTAAATGATGATATATTTATAATTTAACCGAAATGTGTATAAATAAATATTTCTTTTTTATATTTTATTATCAATTATAATTCGTTATAGCTGCATTATAAAAACACAAATTCAGGAGATAAACTGTTTTATGTTTTATATTCACGCATTTGTTGCCAATTAAATTGAATTATTTAATCATAAAAATTTTTATTCAAAAAGTATTTTATAATAATTTATGAATTTATTTTTCCTATAGGAGATATAAATAAAATTTAAATAAAGTTCTCATTTTTATACTCTACACCACCATGGGTGGTTGGAATATAATTCGTTTATGTGGCTGCTGACTGTCCATGTAAACCACGCGAACAAAATACAGGTCGCAATTTTAGAGATATTGTGAAAAAACTTGGCACGTATTATTATTTTGCCCCAAAGACGATGCTAATTCGATGGTGATGGGTCCATGATTTGACCTAGCCCCTCATACAAAAATTACTCCCGGATTAGTGTTTTAAGCTAAAAAAATTAAAATATACATTTATTGGAAGGTCGATCAGTAATTGTTGATAGCTACCATAAATGACCAAGAATGTGTTATAGGGTATTAAATAGTCGGGCTTGACTGACTATAGTTTTTATTTTTTTGTATTTGATATATAAAACATTAAATAAAGAATTATATAAAATACTAGTTATTAACCGGCGCGCTTTGCTGCACAATTAATAATTATTATATAGAGTATGCTGTTACTTTTTCTTTGTATGATCACATCTACTAATCATTTTCTCATGTAAAACTGTTTCGCATGAAAGTTATTAGGGCTAAAGTTATGGATTCTGTATATCTTTTCTATATTTTTTCACCACATCAATTCTTTAAGAAAGTAATTAGAACATTTTGTCCATTAGAAATAACTGAGATAAAATCGTAATGCTCTCACTTCAATGGTTATTAAGATAATTAATATTTACGTTGTACCTCTCGCCATGATCCTATCCACATATACGTTTTGACCACTAAAACTGTTAGTGAAAATAGTGATCAGGACTAAATTTTAATATTCTCGCTACAATAGTTCATTAAATATTAGATAAACAATATTTGCTTTTAATGGGGGATACCTGACCCTTGAGAACTCTCGCAGTTATAATTCTTTCGATATTCAACAAATAATATTTTCTTTGTATGGAAGGTACCCCTCCACCTGGATCTATCGGAACTTTTTATTGCCTATGTTACTTTCAGTTATATTGAGATATTTGTGTGAGAATTTCAATAAAATCGGTCCAGAAGTTTAGCTGTCTATAAATCCAAAACAAACAGATAAACAAACACAAATTCATTTTTATAAGTATATAGAAGTTTGGTGATAAAAGTAGAAGGGTATCTCTTTCTGGAAAATAATAATCCTTATGCTTCTATTAAAGAATTGTGAAGATTTTTTTGATGAAAATAATACCTTAATTGATATCTTGTATTGTTTTATAAACAAGAGCTGACATTCTAGTCTTATTCTATATGTTTATGGAGAAATGAATTTATGAAGTTTGTGGCATATGAAATTTTTATAACTTTTCACATATCAAATGTTGCTATGGTAATGATGATAAAGCACTTAAAGGATTTTAAAATTAGTTTATTCAAATAAAACTTAAAAAAAAACAATTAGTTTTTATTTGGTAAAGTTTTTCTAGCAACAATTTACTGGTTGTTTAATATAGAGAGTGAAATTTGAAGTTTTAGGTTCATATTTAGTTTAAATATAAGAATAAATATTTCATATATTGCACTGTGGGACGAAACGAAAATAATCAAGTGTATGGAACCACGGTTCGTATTTGAAAAGAATTCACATTTAAATTCTTATATAATTTTTTGTTAACTTAGAAGAGCACTGGGGTTTAGCCAGATATTTGCGATTTTAGTTTTTTAGAAACTTTATCCCCAAATCAATATAATTTCAACTTAATACAGCGATCATAGAATTTGCTATTTTTTATAAAAACTCCAGTATTTTCCGAGATATTATAAGATTTGATTTCATATTAAACTTTAAACCCAAATAAAACCCTAGAAAAATCATACTATATACCGCGATTAAATTCTACTAAACTCTGAACTCAAACCGGATTGATATATTCCCTTATTTTCAGAATCCAGTGGTATATTTCAATTGAAATTAGTTAAAATTTATCCTTATTGTTTTGATTCCACAAAAATTTGTAAAATATGGTTCGAGACCTTTTTAAAGTTCTAAATATTTTTTTTTTTGCAAGAAATATGCACCAATTTGTTTTATTCATGGTGGCGGCTTGATATAGTGGTAAGGACTTTGTCTACAAAACAAGTATTACCAGCACTCCAAGTTCGAATCCAGTGTCAAGCAAAAACTCATATTTTGAATTTTAAATTTGTGACTTCATCTTTTTTTCAAAAATTAAAGTCATCGAAGAAGCCCCCTGGCCAATCCGACTTTGTTCATCTAGTGACACCTCACCATCTGGGGAAAAGATGGAATAGAAATTAATAAAGTTCCTTACCTCTTATTATACATAGAGAACGTTTTTTAAGACGACTATAGATACGAAATCCTTGAATTTCGCTTCAGCAGGCCCAGCAACAACCAAGCTGGAGTAAAATAAAAAAATTAAAGCAAGTTAACAAAAAGATATGCTGCTTATAGCATCAGCAGGAGAAAAGATTCATTCAAGGACAAACCATATGATTATTTTTCAAAAACATAACGATAATCTCCTCTACACCTACTGTCTTAATCTTTATGTGGATCCAAGTAATTATGCTCATAGCATTTTCATTCAATATAATTGAAGGGGATTCAATCTCTTCTAAATCCTTTCGTATTAATGCAATATTAACAATTGTAATAATTTGTTCAAAAATATCTTAATGAAAGACAAACATTTAATTAAAAATACACAAAATTAACACTATTTCTAAATGACAAGTATCCTTGTAAACAATATTGTATCCTTTCTCCTTTTCATCTGTATAAATTCTTAATTTACAATTGATTAAAAATTACAATCACAAACATCAGTTTGTGTGTCCATTTTACTAGATAAAGGTCATTTATTTGTTCTTTTTGACAAAACGAGGTGATTGATTAAATTGCTAGAGTGTTTGTCTCCATCTGTTTGAGTGTGTTCAACCATACAAAAGTAAAATAAACTAAACTATATTGAGAGCATGAAGATTTAGATATATGTATATAGAGAATAAAAAACACACATACTTAAATATCAATCAATTTAAGATAGAGTGTAACCTTTTGTCTAAATTTCACATGTTTCAATATCAATTGAAAATCAATTTATTTTCACATGCTTAGTACATGTGTAATCGCATTTACATTCAGAAAACAAGCATATTTACCAACTTACACATACACGCATACAAATAGATATATAAAGTATCTACAATAGATGTGTTAGTTTGTTTTTATGTCTTTCACTTTTTATGTTTTATTTTAACCGTAAACTCTGCTATGCAATTATCTAAAAAGCCAACAAAGTTTGGTTTTATCGATTATATATAAAAATATAATTCTGTGTATATATGTTCAAATCCTTGAATAAAGATTTGTATCTGTATGTGTGTGCACATTGTGTGTGTGTGTGACAGAGCGAGGATGTGGTCGTATAGATGACTGCTAGATAACGTGACCCTAATATACAATAATAATAAAATATTTCATTGCAACACCATCAATATTTAACCTGATAATACCGTTTATACAACCAACTAATCCCGTACAAGTGAATACATACTCGAACTTATACTTATTGTATGTATTTATATATATTTCTATACTCACATTTATATAATTGTTTGGATATATACAGTGGTTAAATATATCTGAAATCGTAAAATGGTCCCATCACTGGGGATCTCCCGGCGAAATGAAGTCATATTCCTTCGGATAAAATCTATGAAACTGACATGATTTTGTGAAATAACAAGGATTCTATACTCTGTGTTAGATTTTATGAATATTATTCATTATTATTAAAGATAAAAAATCGATATTATCTCTACCGCGATGAATTTTATGCAAAATAATTACATTTTATTATACATACAATTAATTCATAAAATTATGATGTTACAGGTAATTGGAAACCTTGATTAAACTTTTCAACTTATAATACTAGGTATCGTTGAAAATGTATTGTTCAAAATTAAATCGACAGGACGCAATTCTCACCAACGCCAAAGTTGTGAAGTTTAGACAGATAATACAGATTAAGGCTTTCAAGTATAGTGTTTATCAAAATTGAGGGATAATAACACTTAAATTTTTTATTTGTCTTTTCTTCTTCCTCATTCTATCAACATAATTCGTAATTTAATATATTTATACACTTGGCGTGGATATAAAGCACACAGCGACTATGGACTACTGATAGATTCCAAGATTTACATAGGTAACTACAGTGTTATCCTAACTCTATGGCGGTGTTAGCACCGAGTAATTACAATGCGTATTGTTCTTATTTATGAACATAAGTTTCCATTCGGATTTTCTCAGAGAAGAAGTTACGCAGCAGGGAACTCCCCGTGGGCTCTCTCTAACATCCGGTCTAATATAAGAAGATCGAGTAAATTCTGACATATCCGTACTATTAGACTTAAGTCTCTGGTGAAACTTCGAAGGTTTTCATATGCCCGTTTAGACACCAGAAGAGTTTTATTACCAAAAACGTCAAGCATCATGGAGAAGGATCTTGTACGAGTGTAGTTATAATTCATATTTGAAAGGTTTTAAATAATGCCCCTTTAATTAGACGGGAATGTCAAGCCCCATAAAAATTTTTTACGCACAATCCACTTAGCAGTTTTTTCAAGCTAAAAACTCCGGCTACTGAACAGTGCAGTTTAAAGAAAGCATGTTTCTCAAAACCTGGAAAGTAGAACCTAAAGTGTAGGAAGAAATAAATTTGAATTTGGAAATTCACGATTCAATGTTATAGTATTAATATCTTCAAAATCTCAAATTGGTCTTGTCACTGACATAGTACCTATATTCTTGAGAATTAAATCCGGCAATGACAGTACTATATGACCAGCCGATAACCAATACAGTCATACCTAGTGTTGTTCTTTCTAAAGCCTTCCATAAGATTCTGTATCCAAGACGTTTATATATAGATATTCCTGTAGGGAATATCTATATGCATCTCCAGCGCACTCCTGTGGGCTACACAAATGAGCTAGCTTGATGAAGCTTGATGATAATAATACTTTAAGCATTAAGGGGACCGTTGTTCAATTTAGTTGAAAAGAAAGTTGAAGTAAACTATACAAATATTCTTTCAACTTTTTTGCATACCTCTATAAAAACAAAATTTTTGGATTACATTTAATTCCACTGTTAGATAACTTTAACTTTCACCTGTTTTTATTACAACTTACAACAATTCTCAAGCACATACAATATGAGTTATTTTTTATATATTAATCCTTTAAGAACTATTAGGACAAAGAAGTCATTAAAATATTTTCAATATTTTATCTGTCCTTTTAAGATATCCCTTTTCCTACATTTAAAAATTGCTTACAATTCTCTCTAAAAAGTAAGTATAATCTTCTCGTTTTTAACCAACTCATTGTTAACCACCGAATAGTCAAATTACAAAATATCTGTATTTATAGTTACTTTTCTTTAAAGGGTTAATACTAATACTATCGTGTATATAAAATAACTGCAAAAACTTGATAGTTTCTATTTTCCCGTAAAATGTGTGATTATATGTGTATATATGTATATACTCTAAGTATGTATAAAAGTGTTCAAGTGTAAGTATAATATTACCATAGTTACCAACAATGCAGCATACATACATAGTAACCATTATATAAAAGGTGTCTCCTTTTGTTGTTATAAATAAACATTTACACATACATACATATATATTTATAATGGTCATTTGAAACGTGCTAGTAGTGTGAATTTCTAATACAATCTCAGTTTTTAACATACTGACTGATATTTGTTATATATAAAAATATATTTGCACTAACTTATATAACAATAGTAAAAATATTTCTATAGAAAAATGTAATGCAACATATTGTATTTTGAGCACATATATGTTATGTTTAATATATCTGTCGATATTTTTTAATACTTGATATCTTGTTACGTATTGGTACTTATGGATGTAGGGAGAGAGGAAAATAATAGATAAAATGTTGTATGTGTAACCACCTTTGATTTTACTTTCAATATTTGTATTTTCTATGAAACAGATTTGTCCAAACTTTAATGTTTAATCGATTTTTGAGAGGTATTTTTTCTTGCACGTTATAACAGAAAATACTAAAAGGAAACACCCATGTTAGTGACTCCCAATCTTTGAAATATGTCTGTTTATCATTCCAAATATTATTTTTATTAAATGTTGCTCACACCTGTTATTTTAAACAATCAACCACATTAAACCTTGCAGCTTCCTACAATAGAAAAAGAAATAATATTTTCATTTGTAGAAAAATTATTTTCATAGCTGGTAGATTTTTCTCATTTTCATTTGTTTCTAATACGATAACAAAATAAAAGAGAAAAAATTCTATATAAAAACTAACACAGTAACATGAATACACAAAATATTAAAAATCACAGTTGTAGTTTGGCACTTTAGTTTAATCTTTAATACTGACAGAATAAAAGATAAAAATAATAAATATTAAACCAATTGCAATATAATTGTGGGTAAAGGTCGACTTAAAAAGAAGTAATTTCTAAACAAAACTAAGGAAAATCTCAAAAAAATAATTGGAAATTCAGTTGTATTTTTAAAGTTCTCAAGATTTTAAATACAACGAATCTTTGAAAAATTATTTTTTCTCAATTGCCTCTCTTGGGAGTATATGATTTCACCATCTTTTCTTGCATATTTTATTGCTTGGTTGATCTTGAAGTTTCATTGGTTGACCAAGCTTTTTATACCTGAAGGATTCTACATGTTTCATCCATTTTTATTGTCTACATCATTATGTTCCTCCTTGATAATGTTTAAGAGATTCATTATGTTGATATTATTTATCCAGAATATTTAGCTTATAATTCAGGGACATTAGTTGATGAAAGCTTTCAGTTTTTGATTGAAAGAATTTATTACATTAATTAAATATTCTATGCTCACTTGATTGATCATGTTATTAACATCCGTATCTGCACCGATGCTTGTAGTGACAGTACTGCCCAAATAACGGAAGCTATCTGTGTATTCGTTGGCCTTGTTATAAGTGCTGAAATCCGTGATTCTCTTTGCTTTCTTATTGATATTTATCTCAAGTTTTTCATTGCATGTTAACCTTTTTAAGACTTACAAAGACTAATTTTGCATCTTGGACATTGTGTGCTAAAGTTGCAAAATATCATACACATAATTCAAATAATCGAGTAATAGATTCTTTGAAGATCTAAAAGTTTTACATTCTCACACATAGCTCCGATGATAGATATTTTCGCTTCCCCGTTTCGCTTTATGTAGTCTGGTTTTGTCTGTGAAATACTGAAGCTCAACTTCAGTATTCCATAGTTTACAGCTATTTATACCAAACAATGCCATCTATATTTTTACCACGTTATCATTTGATGGTTGTTCTTACTCAAAGTTAAAAATAAACTGAATCAATCAGGTGC
The DNA here is from genome assembly GCA_004302925.2 of Cochliomyia hominivorax. Lineage (NCBI taxonomy): Eukaryota > Metazoa > Arthropoda > Insecta > Diptera > Calliphoridae > Cochliomyia > Cochliomyia hominivorax. The sequence goes on along the minus strand of PYHX02000495.1, from coordinate 51,093,834 downwards.
TGTTTATATATACAAATTAGCCCCATCTAGATTTTTATAAACGATTCAATATAATTGACAAACAAGTAAGATGTTCAAGTCGGTAAAGACCGACTATTAAATACTGTACACCATATTGTTGATTATAAATGGCAGCTTCTAAATATTAATGAACAAACCCTTTAATGCCTCAATTTCTTTATATTATTACTAACATTTATTTGTGATTTGTGCATCTTAAAGGCATTTTTTATGAGGGAATTTTATGGGAGCTAGAGAAAATTTTGACTCGATCCTCGTAAAATAATGTATATCCATTTTTGTTTATGTTTATTCCAATTTGATCAATTGTTATTACAGTACCAACTTATATGGGAGATTAAAAGCCTTTAAGGTTATATCTTAAAAGGGGTTACATGGGACCTATGAAAAATAATGAATCGAATTCGAGACATCGTTTTAGAATATAACAAGACTTACTTTTTCTCTATTACTGCTCCTGAGAATATATATAAGTATAATATTACGGTGTTAAGGAACTCACAAACTACACTTAAACTCACTATCACTATTAGCGCTGATTGCGGTTATTTATTCAAAACAGCTCCATCTATATTTTTATACAACACCATGATAATATTTTTTAATAAAAATCTAAAAATAAAAATCTGAATTCATGGAAAAGTGACAATATTTTAAAGTTATTTCACGTTATATTAATAAGGTTTTTAAAATCTTTTTCTAAATTTATTTTAACATCAAATAATTTACTCTTATTTGCGAGAAAATAAATAATTTATTAAAAATATAATGCGAGTTTTCGACTAAAATAACTGATAAATGCCATATTAAAAATCACTAATTTCTTCGATTTTCTCACATATCCCATAGGGTGTCCTCAAATAAGAAAAAAGTTATGAAAAGAAAAACCTTTCTATATTTTCATGTCACTTTTGCTCTTGTTTCTTTATTATTTCTTTTTCTTCTTTTAATTTTTCATTTCTCTCTGTATTTACAGCAAAATAATAAAAATAATATAAGAAAATAATAACAACAACATGCTCTTTATAGTCCATTCTTTTTATAGTTTTATATATCTATATCGTAGCCGCTGTTGTTGCCACTGATGTTATTGTTAATGTTATATTCTTACAATAGCAATAACATCGGTAACAACAACAACTACATAAAACGATATATAAAACGATATACAACAAGTAATTTGTTTTTCTTGATTTTAACAATATTTTCATTCGATAATTTCATGGCAAGCTGAGCTTTAATAAGATTACCATTGGTGGTACCAATGATGGCATGAATTGTGATATTGAATTGAAAAGGAAATGAAATGAAATGGCACGACATGCTGCTCTATGCACATAAAAAAGAATGGAGAAATGTTTATCTTATTAAAATTCTTTTGTTCATTATATGGATTTTTTCATATTATTGTTTTGTATTCTGTAATACTTTTATAATTTGATCTTGGTCAGTATTGGTTAAATATATATTTTAATTACATTACAAAGTAGGTTAATGGTATTAAAAAATGCAATTGCTTTAAATTAAAGGAAAATATGAAAGATTATTTTCAGGGATATGAAAAAATGAAAAGATAAATATATTCAGAAAAAGTTTGAGATTTTAAGAAGACTTTTAAAAATATTAAATTATAATCTGGTATACAAATAATCCTCTCGGGGCCGAATGAATGAACTTCGATTTTTTAGAAACTGTCTCAAAAATATTTAAGGAATAGATAACGGAATATTTGAGATATATATTTTTATTGCGAAAAATATTATTGTTAAGTCATTTTCTTCAATCTTCCAGAATCAAACAGAAAACTGTTTTATCAGAATTTGAATCCTTTCAACTCAACCTTAAAAGGTTCTTAATGTGTTCAGAACCTTGTTATATAATGCAGAATACTAAGCAAATTTTTAAACGTCATAAGATAATGTAGAAAAATACAGATAACGCTGTTTGGGATTAAAATTGTATATAGCAAAATTAAACTTGGAAATACTCATTTACTGTTCTATCAGTGTTCAAATCGACTCAGATAATATTCTGTGCATAAATTTTATAGGTTATTTAGAGATCCCATATAAAGCTCCTCTCGAAAAATTATTTAAAAAATATAAATCTCTCATAAATCATATATTGCAAAATCAAGCATTAATAAAAAAAATATGCGATGGCCGTTAGGAGGATAAGATTTTTTTAATTATATGAAAAATTAAATTTTGAACATCATTTTCTCCCATTTCAGTGAATCTCATATCAACCACATCAGTACTAGTTTGAGATTTTAAATTCGTTGTGTAGTGATAGGAAAATTTACTAAATTCATTTCGTTTCCTTCCCAGAATTTAGGGGGCGGCACCAATTGATCATCCTTTTGTGTTCTTTGTTGACGTTCTTTGTATTTATACAAAATAAGTTGAGTTGCGACTTTTGGATGTGTTTTTTTTTTTTAATATTGAAGAATCCTGGAAGGCACCTTACCGAATTTTGTGCTTTTTAGTTCAGGCAGTTATTTTAAACTTTAAAGCGATCTCTGGAAGAGAGTACTATAGGTCCTATATGAATTAATTGACCGATCATTACCATTTCAGTAGGTTTTGTTCTTCTATAAAAATTTTATAAAAATACTACGGACCAAATTTCATCAGGATATCTTCAAAATGTACTTTGACAAACATGCATAGTTAAGTTGACTCTTTGTGCATTACAAGCATGCATAAACGCATAAGGCACCAAAAATTTCTGAGGGTAAAAAAATACAATTAGGGGTTCCCAAAAAACGAATAATTTTCAGTGAAAAATCTCGATTTTTAATACTTATTATAAATATCAAATGAATAGATAAAATAATAAAAATTATTCGAATATAGCCATTAAAAATGTCTCATTATAATATTGTAAAGTATATAAATTTTTGTTAAGTATACGTATGCTTGATATTATAAAAGAACTTGTTATAATTTATACTCATAAATGCTTTGATCATAAACTTTATATGAAATGCCGCCGGATGGACATGATTAAATCGAACTTAGTCGAATGATATACTTAAAATTGGTTGTAACACTGGCAGTCAATTGCAAGTATGCATAATAAAACGCATAATACCCCAACAACATATGAGATCATAAAATTTAAAGTTGCGTCGATAGGTGATTCAAAAAACAATATTCATTGGAATAACCTCTATTTTTAATAATAACTATAAATTTTGAATAAATAGATAGAATAATAAAAAATATTATTCGAGTAATTTATTGAAAATTTATTGAATTTATGGATACCTGTATGTATATTTAAAAACTCATACGTTCAACATTTGTATTTATATCCCATGTGTTATTTCCGTTTTTTAATTTTTCTGTGAAGTTCTAATTTGTGAAAGTATATATAAATATATATTTTTTAATATTTTTAAAAATCAGGGGAAAATATTTTTTTATTATTCTAACCAAAATCCCAAAAATCCCTTTAATATTAGTTTCTAATACAAAATCATCTAAAATGTATATGTATGCATGCACTACTGAATCAAATATATAATGAAATATTTATGCGTTTTTCTAATAAATGTTCATTAGTTTACTTGTGCTCGTTATTAGTTGCAAATGTGTATGTGGGTGTGCAATTTTAAACTTTTCTTTTTTTACATTTTAGAAATATCAAAATACCACTGGCAATTACACCCACACATATATACTTGCATACACACACCCAACTTTATCGTGGTTACTGACCAAACACTATACTTAATTTGCACTATTTCATATATTTTTTTCTTATCAAATGTTGATCCTGTTAAGCACACAAAATATTACACAGACAGGCAAATAAACAAACGAATGAATAACTACACAAACATAAGGATATTTACAAATACACATACATATACATACATACATACAAACAAAGTAAAAAAAGTGTCACCAATACACGCAACCGAACAGAAGAAATGAGAATATATTGGTTTTACAAAAAGCGCTCATCTCCCCAATGTATACAAAAAAAGCATATTTTGTTCCTATTTTTTTGTTTTATTACAATAAGTTGCTGCTATAAAGCTTTATTTGAATTGTAAGTTTGCAAGTTTCTACCACTATAACAAACTACTGTTTGCTTTTAACTGTGTGAGCATGTGTTTGTATGGGTTGGTGTATGTTTTTGTGCAGTAAAATATTCACACCGCTATTGTTGTTTGGGGTAGTAAACAATTGTATAGACACTTAATTCACCTAACGGTAAGATGTTGCCAGAAAAATATTTTCAATAAAATTTAAAAAAAAAATTATTAATTTTAGAAATTAAGTTTTTAAAGTTAACTTTAATTGTTTGTAGTTAACGTGATTTTTTTATAATTAAATGATATTTTTTCCAAGTTTCGTTATATCTGATCTGATTCTAAATTTTAGTGAAAAGGGCTTATTTTTTTAATATTTTACTTTTTTATTTTAGTTCCAAAATTACAGAGGGTTAAATTTTGTTCTATCAATAAAATTGTTTGAAGTTTATTTAATGACAATAAGTGGATGAATTTTGCTATATATAAAGATATATAGAAAATAATCAGCATTATATAATCCCCAATTTTGGTCCAAAGTCCAAAGGTAGTACTGATACTAATGTATATAATTATATAGCTAAAGGGATAAAATTCATAAGTTAAATGCTATGACCCAAAGTGAATAAAATCATGGCAACTTTCATTCTTATCTATCAGACTCTAAATATAAATAAAAATAAAAATATGTATGGGAAAAACACAGTAGGACGGAATCATTTAATTTATTTTATTATTTTTTATATATAACTTACTTTTGTTCAGAGAAATATAACTTTGAAATTTCATATTACATTTCATGAAATTTCACTATCGAATTAAAAAAAAGACACAGATTAAAAAAATATATTTATTATACCACAAAGATGAGAACATATTTTCAATTCTTCCTTTCTTACCCTCCTTCATCATGGACTCAATCTTTTATACACTCTACCAATATTTTTCACTAATCTTTTGTAAATTGTTAATTGATTTTCTAGAGATTTGTTAAGAAAATATAAATTTTAAAACCTAAGGGAGTAGTATCTTCTCTCAAATTAAATTAATACTACTTTAATAATTAAATAGTAATAATGCTAAAACCAACACTAACTCTATGTTAAAAGGTTTTTAGTACGTTTTCGAACTGCCACCTTTATTTAGATTCTGTAAACAAAATACAAAAGGCTCTTCAAATGCTTTTCACAATTTAAACAAAAAATCTAAACAATAATGTCTGGCAACTTTACTTTCCTCCTCGATGTTTATGGATTGATAAAAATAAACGCATGTTTTATTGCATTTTGTTGCTTTTGTGGTTGAGTGCAGTTTGTTATTTTTTCCTTGTTTAAAATTGAATTTAAAAGTGAATTCCTTTCTCTAATCATATATGAATGTGTGTACCAGCATATTTTTATATGTTTGTATTAGTTTAGTGTGCAATACAAGCAAATATTTACACACATACATTCAAATATATATTTTGCATGTGCGTGCTAAAATAGAAAAATAAAACACATTAATTCTCATTCTCTCAAACATATAAAATTTATTTCCATCAAATGTTTGCTAAAGTAAATGTATGCGTATTTTATTGATAGAAACTTGTTTTATACCCTACTTCACCATGTATTATGCGTTTATTCAGAAATTTTAACATGTAGGAAAAATCGTGTTTTCGCCATTTTTAAGTATACCATTCAACTCAAGATCACATTCTGAGTCGATTCACGATGTCCGTCCGTCTGGCCGATTTGCTAGCTGGCTGTTATGTAAATATTGTGAACAAAATACAGGGTCAAAGGAATTTAGTATGTGGCTTTATTTTGGTCAAAGGACGATGTCTTTTGGAAACAGTGATGATGGGTCCATTAGTTCACCTAGCGCCCATGCAAATGTTTCTTCCAATATGGGCATTTAGGATCACAAATGTTCTAAATATAAAGCGATTTTTATGAAATTAAGCACTAATTAGTCTTAGTATATTCTAAAACGAGGTGCCAAATAAAACGATAATATGTTTCTTGATTGTCATAGGTCCCATACAACCCCTCCTCCAAATATCTCTTTAAGGACTAAAATCTTATATATACGATGCTGTTGTAAGCAAAAATCGATGTGTGAAATATTTCTTCTTATACTCATATAACGTGCATAGACACAATCATTTTTGAACGCACTAATCCCACACGAATGTTTGCACCGATTTAATATACTGCACTCTTAAGCATATATTAAAAATACTGTTATACGAGGTGGGTTCATTAATTTTCAGTACTTAACACTTATAACCAACAAAGTGGTGTAGGGTATTAAATAGTTAGACCTGACCGACTATAACTCCTTACTGGTTTATTTTTTGCACTATGAAATCCAACAAACTAAAAAAAGAGAAAAATTCTTTAGAATTGTAAAATTTTTATTTGTTTGTTGTTAATGTTTTCACTTGTAAATATTGCAAAGATGAAAAAGAAACAAAAAAACTGTGAATAAATTTTTATTTAGGTCATGTAAATGACAGGAAGAATAATCATGTGTACATGTATTGGGGTATTGCAAACATAAAGTTGCACTCATATATTAAGTTAAGCATAGACCACAACTAATTTTGGGTTGCAACAAATTGACTGTACTTGATTGTGTGCTATTTGGTGTTTAATTTTGAAAAAAAAAAAGTTTTTTTATTTTGAAAATAGAAAATACTTTTGCCATTTGATTTCACTGGTACAGGATATCGAGATAATGTCATTTTTGTAATGGTGGAACAAATAATAAATTATTTAAAGTGTCAGTTGCTATGCAAATGCTTGTTGTAATTTTTTGAGTTTATGTGGTTTTATGCGTTGTCATGTTATCAATGTCATTAACAGTTTTAATTAAATTTAGTTTTATAATAAATTTTTAAATCTAATTGAAATTACAAGTTGCTTATTCCTAATGTAGTGAAGAAACTTAAAGAGAGCAATTTTTATTTATTATATTAATATAATTTAATAAATTCAATTAAATGACTTATTTTTTTTTAATTTTAATTTTTGAAAACACATGTGCGTATGTGTTATAAAATTATATTAATTAAATACGTCTCTTATATTACGTATACGTCTCTATAACATCTTTAGCAAGTCACAGAATGTCCAAATCGTTTTTTTGCAGATAATTCTATAATCTTTGAATCATTATAGATACCTTAATGAATATTTTCAAGTTTAAAGCTGAGTTATTGCGAAGTTGACTTGAAGGAGTATAAGCGCCTATGTGGTCAGCGACTCTACAAAGTTGACTATCTTGGGTACGTTAATTTTTTAAAGTTCGACAAAAATTATTTTGTATGTAGATAATCTCTTTAAGAATGTGTTTATATTAGTGGGTTATTTCTTACAGTTTCAGAGATATGCTAGTCAACATTTTTACATTTGTCTTTTTATTACTTTTAAGTGAGAGGGATAAATGTAGATCCCACAATTTTTTAAAAATGTGTGCTAATCTATAATAAAATTTTAAAACTCACTTCTATAATAGCATATATAAATCCCTTTTTCCAAATAAAAAAAATTGTTTGCTGCTAAAGCCTTTTTTTCTGTACTAAATATTTATTTTATCATATTATAAATAAATTTCAGAACAAAGTCCTCTCAAAAGTTTAACTTAGGATTGTCCTTAATATATTATAATACAATTTATAAACTTTTATTGGACTTCAGAGTATTTTTATAGAGGTTAGAAGCACTATCTATTCATAGTTTGGCAAATTTTGCAATGTCACCGACTACGCACATGCCGAATAGGCGCTTGTGTACCTTCAAATCAACTCCAAAATATCTTTAATCTAACCATGTGAAATTTTATTAAAATATTTTTAAATGTTCTACAGTAACAGAATTATTTTCAAAAAATCGATTGGGCACACTAGATCCATGTTTAGTAAAATAAGGTTTTTTGTCGGAGGAGTATTGTGCGATCATTTAAAATTGAATATCTCTTGTCTTTATTATTTATTTGTTTAGCTACAAAAATTGATTTCTCATAGAAAATAAATTTCACACCTTGCGTGTGTGATCAATTTCAATTTCTTGCGGGAAAACTCGTAAAATTTCAATGAAAAAATCAAAATTTTTAATGTGGAAATTGGGAAATTTTAATGCGTTTTGCTTGAAGTCTAACCTGAGCTTTCCCAAGCCAAATTTAATAAAAAATTTATATTTGGTCAATGTTTATGAAATTTCTGATTGAAATCCTTAAGAATTTTATTTTTAAACGTTGTGATCAAAAAATTTATCTTTTTTGAGAATAGACTTAACCGGAAAAATATTTATTTATGATTAAAAATATACTAATTTTATCATAAAACACATGGACAGAATCAATTTCTATACCTTCCATCAACAAAAGTAGTGATGGGGGTATATTAAGATAGTCTATCTATTTGTAACGCTAAGAAAAATCAACCAAGACACCATAAATTATATATATTCTTGCATCAAAGGCCGTCCATGTCCGTCTGTCTTTCTGTTCTTCGCAAAATCGAATTTGTATACTAAAATACATAAACCGATATCTAAAATAATCTATAACTTCAAGCTAAGATCTTTGATAAAACGTTTAATTATAATATTAAGTTTAATATACCTAATTACCATTCCAGTGTAGTTTCAATTTGTACAGGGCCAAATTATTTCGAAATAAAATTTGTTAACCACATGGCAAAATTAAATTTTTTTATGCACAATCCCAATAATGCTTTAAAATCTCCCGTTAAGTTTTAAAAATATAATTCCATATTTTATTTTTCTCTTCCTGCTTTTGAGGTTCTGAATATTGAAAAAGCAATTTCTTTATATTTGGAAGTAGTTAGATATATAGAAATTGAAAAACTTTAATTACTTTTTAAACTCCAGATTAAAGCATTTTCCTTTTTTATTTTGCGAAATAAAAGTCAATAATTTTTTCGAGGCAACACTTAAGTTTCAGTCAGATATCTTTATTAATAAATATTTTATTGTTTACCAATGGTTTTAAATTTTGCTTAAAAATTCCAAAAATATATCCAAATATTTCGATTAGTTAGCAAATCAGATGTGAGAAATGTTAACCCATCTACACATGCTCGCTTAGTTAATCTTGTTATTATCCGTAATTGTGCGATATAAAAACCAATTCGTCAATATTAGCAATTTAACATAAAACGCAAACTAGTTTCAATTTATTTAAGAGCTGTAGAGGCCAAATATATATCGTTAATTCTGAATGGAAAAAACTTTACTGATGATAATAAAATAAACTCCTTTCACTTGAAAACGCATTATAAATATAATCATTGGAATAATAATCATTTGATTTTATTTGATGAAAATTAATATATTAAAATAATATATGTTTTAGTATTATATACTTCTATACTTTTATTTTTTTCACATTCCAAAAAAAATCAATTAAAACTTTTTTCACTTAAGCAAAAATCTGTTTACCCAACTAAAAGCTACAAATTTAGTTGAAATTTCAATTTGGTTATAAAAGAAAATTTCTTGTGATTTTTGTTACTTTTTTCTTTGGCTTTTAACTTATATGGTACCATTAAAATTTGTAATTATTCAACCATATTTTAACCATATAAATGAAATAAAATAAAAGGGAAAAAAATATACAACAACTTTATATTTTTATGATACAAACGAAATGACAGATGTGAGTGTATGTGTGCATGAACTATAAAACAATTTCTGAGTTCTTTTTTAATACCTAAAATGCATGATATAATAATCATGACGATATGTATATATGTTAACGATGATTATGATGATGTTGATGTTAAAATATACTTGTTGCATGTAAAACACCAAAAACCAAGTAGTAGTTATTTTATGCCAGTTTGTTTAACTGGACTTGTATAATAACGGTCTCTTATATCCTTTTACAGTTGTGGTTTATTTTTTTTTACCCCTCAACTCTTCTTTTTGTTGTAGTGTTTGTTATCTCTGTTATAGTTTGTGTTTTGCTGTCATCACACAGTGAATTGAAATTATTATTATTATTTTATATAGAGCTTGAATTTATGGTTGCCCAGATATTTATATAAACAAATAAGAGGTTCTGTGTGATTCTAAGAATGTCAGAGAAAGCTCTCTTAATATCATTGAATAGAGTTATGGAAGATCTAAAAAGGGAGTACTACGATCGTTAAAGAGTTAATTTTTGTATATTTTAGAAAAAAACTACAACACTTTTTTCCTTTTTTGAAGGTATCCATAAATAATTTAATGGAATTCCATACATAATTTAATATAAGTTTAACAGGTCTCACCCACTGTATTCTGTAGATATTTTTAAAGTTGGTTTTACGGATTGTTTGTGAGTAAAAGGACACGCAATATGCACAATGATGACTGAGGTTGCATACCATTACCAGAATTGTTAGTGAAAGTTTTCTGTTTTACTTTTCCAATCCTCTTTTTTCCCCTTTACTGTCCTTATCACTTTGCTATTTTTATATTCTGCTAACTATAATTGACATACTTTTCTGCCATCATTGGACTGGACAAACGTGAATAGACAGACATTCATTTAAAACAGCTGTGCATGTATGTGTGTCTGTGTTTTGATGGAATTGCTAAAGAATGGAAAAGAAAAACTATCACTAAAAATTAAGAAAAACATTAAAAAAGAGAGAGAACATGAAATTGCTAACAGAATTTCTGTGGTTGCAGCAAAGTTTTAATTGAAAAAGTGCTTTCTGTAAACAGCGGTAACAAATCAAACTAAGAAAGTTAACATGGCAGAAAAAAAGACTATAAAATGCCAACAACCAACAATAAGAAATTAAAAAAAAAATATTTTTGTATTCGATTTGCGGTCTAAAACGTATAAAAAGGGGAATTTCTTTTGATTTACCACAAAGAAATACAACAACTTTCTGTTTTTAAATAAACGATATTTATGTGCTTTTAAGTATAAAAATAAATATTAATAATGATTTTTATTATAAAAAACATTTTAACATTTTCTTTTCATCATTTATAAAATGGGTACAAAAAGTGTCAAGTGTAAGTCACCTTTATAAAATGAAGAATTTTTCTTATTTCCATTTAAAGTAGTATTTTAATGTGACTGCTGTTGTGAATAATTTATTGATGAACACTAATTTCTAAAACAATTTTTCTTTTCTTATTAATTAAAATAGGAAATAATATTATAATCGGCTATGGCGTACTTTAAATACACTACAGCAAGATATATTTAAAATTTGGTCGATTATTTTCGCATTCGTTGTCATAAGTTACCAAAATAAATGCGATAAAGTTTATATAGATTCATGTTGATAAAAAGCACGTAGTGCTTTCTAGATCTTCTGATGGTACTCATGGTTTTCCATAATGAAAATGAAGAAATACGAATTAATATAAAGACAAAAATTTTTACCTAATTAGATGAGAATCGGCAATACGAGATTTGTTGGTTCTTTTTAATGTTTTTAAAGAACCCTTTTTGTATTCCTAGTAATAATTAATGTATATGTATTTAAATGTAATAAGAAATACATTGGATATTACATTATTTAGTATAGAAAATTAAAGTTCTTTGATGTGACCAACAATATGTAATGTAGTGGAACTTTTTTGATCTTTCGGACGTAGTTCTTGTGTTTCAAATAATAAGTAATTTAAGAACATGGAATAAAAAATGCATTTTTCGAAATAGATAAATATTAACCAATGGAGACTTTACAGTGCTATATGAACTTTAATTCTTATTATAATCGTAAATTAATAAAAAATTAAAACTATGATTTTAGTATTTCTTCGATATTTTAACGTTTACTGCGTAAAATACATAAGTACATATTTGACACTTTTTCGGAATTTGCTTTCTTCTTATTAACAAAATAAAAGATCATTTTATTGAAAAATATTCAGACATTTTTAAAATTTATTGAAATATACAATGATAGTGATGTCAGAAAAAACTTATTACTTAAATTTATGATACTTTAAAAAAGTCTTTTGGTGTGACTCTGGTTTTCTCCCACTGCCATTATTGTTATAATTTCCCCAAAAAGTTGCAAGGACGTTCTAAAATATTGAGTGATCTGTCAACTAAATTTTTTAATAATATTTCTTTGTAAAGTTGTATTTAATTTCCAAATCCCAAATGTGTGGTGTTTGTGAGTTTGTGAAAAACGACTTTATTCTAGTTCCATATAAATGTTTGTACCCTCCACCAGCACAAGTGATTTTTTTGTATTATCTTTGTCACTCGTGTATTTACTCATGCAACAAATCATTGACAGAACTCAATGATACTCGGCTTGAAAATTTGTTATTGTCCTGAGAAGCAAGCAATATCGATGTAGTATATTAAATATATATATCTGATATCTGAGTCAACCTCGAAGTACATCTTTTTCACTCGATTTTGTGTTAAACAAATCAGCAGCAAATTTTTTAAATACACGCAGAGAAATGTCATTTCGTAGTACATTTGTCGCAAACACTTATATCTTTGCGGCAAATATGTATTGTTATCACAAACATTTGGTTGTTGAATTTGTTTTATTTTGATAACAATTTCATTGCTATAATAAAATTATTTATATTAAATAAAAGTATGTTGTGGTAGCAATATGGTTGGATGATCACAATGTTATTATTATTAAACAGCTCGTTATAAAAAAAACTATTGTTATTAGAACAAAGTATTATTTTCACTTTGCTTCCAACTGAATATTTCTTTTACAATTTGTGTTAACATGAAAAATAATACATATTTGAATTAATATTCTCAATATTTATAAATAAAAAATTAAGCAATTAAAATAAATAAAATTATATGACGAAAATATTTCAAATTATGTTTACATATTTCCAAAGTTATACATAAATAAAATGAGATGTATATGAAACATTTCCATGCGAAAATATTTTTACTCAATAACAAATGCGAACAAATAAAATTTTTATAGAGCTAACAATATCTTTAATTTAGCTTACAATATTTTATTATAACAATATTTTATATTTTATTTTTAGTGACGATAACAATATTATTGTTATCAATACAAAATAACTATTTTTATTACTATGAAATAACAATGCGAATAAATAAATTTTTTATTTCCACAAAAATATCTTTTATTAAAATAACAATATTTTTTTCTCTGCGTGTACTTACTTTAAATATCATAATTCCCTTAACAATTTATATCCGTGATTTCAAATCCAACTGATTTATATTTTCATCTTAATATCACATATAATATATATTTCTTTGTCTTTTTCTATTTTCTTTTTGATGCATTTTCGTGTAAATATATTTATAAAGTAAAGCAAAGTAATTCCATTAAAGTGGTTAAAAATAATGCCAACAAAAAATAACTGTTTTGTTAAATACCACATTATATCAAAAATTTTGACACCATTTAACATGAAAATTTCATTTTCTCAAAACTTTATGGTGCCTTCATCTATATGATATGACATGCATGATATGAAAAAAACTAAGGAAATACAGTGGGGGATAAAATTGAGTTAATATAATTAACATCTGTCTATCTTTATATAAAATAGGATGTGTGTATGTAAGTATGTATGCAGCGTATAGACTTGAAATCGGCTGGAAAAATTTTGATGAAATTCTCACTGAATGATCCCAATATACCCGGAAGTAACATACGCTATAAAAATTCCGATAGGACTAGGGGGAGGGATACCGCACGTAAAAGTTAATATTGATTATCTAATATCTAAACAACTGTAACAGAGAGTTCTCAAATTTGGTCCCAATACCTTTTTAAGGATCTGTTTTACTGGATAAAACGTAGGGTAGATAAGACCAGACAGAGGGGTACCGCCAATACAAAATAAATGTTGATTATTGAATATCTTAAGAATTGTAATAACGAGAGTTCGCAAATTAAGTTCCAGCTTCTTTTGTCAGGTACTTTTTTACAGGAGAGAACGTTAAACTGATAGAACCAGGGGGAAGGTGTCCGATACAAAGGATATATCGGTTATCAAAACCCCATACAAACTACTAATAATCTATTTAAATCGTATGATAATACAACTTTAATATTTCCTGCATTTTTTTCGCAAAACTAAAGTTGCCAGGTCTTCAAGTATTTATATGAAAGAGTAATGTTACTGGACCGGCTGACTGAATCAGCACCCCATAGCCTTAAGGTAGAATCATGAATCTTAAATAGGTCGGACTAGATAAGATATTCAAATAATCGAAGTTTCGAAACTGCCAAAATTTAATGCGATGAAATTATTTTCAGAACATCGATTCTGCCTTGTTTTATATTATTGCGCATTTTAAAAATTTCTGTCAAAGAAAGTTTTTTTGAATATATAAAATTGGTGCTAATAATTGTAATTTTCTATTGTTTTCAATAAATACAGTAAAGGACATAATAGTTATTATAAAGAAATTATTATTTTAATTTACCAAATAACTTTTTTTAAAGTTTTAATCACCTGTCATGAACTTTTGAACCTTTTTCGAAAACTTTCAATTACACCAAAAGTTTGGCCACATTATCTTATGAATGGAAGCAGCCAAAATATTCAGATATTCAAATATTCCTTGATATAAATTTCGGAATTTAGAGAGCCCGTCCTATTGCTTGTCATACCATGAACTTTTTTGAAAATTATAACTTTTAACTCCCTCAATCATCAGCGAGATAAAATATTTGACCAGGAAGTTGCAAATAGTCTGCTAGTATATATCCTTCATCCAAGAATATTTTTTTAGAAAACTTTACTTCAATTTTCTTTCAATTTATTTGACTTTAAACACAATAACTGGCAGGTGTGTTAATAATTTTTGATCTCACTCCTTAGTAAGGGAAATGAAATCTATTGCTCATTTCCTTTTCCACTGTATATCAGATACTATGATATGATGCCAACATATGGTATGTATGCATAGATAATTACCCCATTATTTACAAACAATCCAAATATTTTATTTTCCAAACAGCAGAAATGTACGTTTTTGGGTAAATGAATTCTAAAGTATATCAACTTAATGAAGAAATGGATTATTTCCTTTGACATTGTATACCATTTTGATTGCATCCATACAATTTTCGTCTATTTGTTTTATTTGAGTGCTTTCTATTTTTTGCATAATATACAAACATACATTGCAATCAACTTATGTGCAGATAATAAAGACTGAAAGACAAACACATAAACGCATACAGAATATACTTATGTACATGTATTCATATATATGTATTCATATATATGAAAATGAAAAGACTCTTCCAAAAGGAGAATTAGTACCCACATTTTCACACATTCCCATGAAAGACAAACAAATATTTTCCTTTATGATGTGAGTGTGCGTATGCGTGTATTAATGTGCAGCAAAGAATCTCTACCACTTAAGACATCACTCAAGTTTGGTTAGAAAACAAAAGTTCTTTATTTTTATTCTCGCTTTTGTTTTTTGTAAGTCTTTATTTTAAAAATTTATATTTTTATATATATAGACTATTATCTTTTAGCTGAAATATGGATGTATCCGTATGAATAGAACCTCTAATGGGAGTTTGTTTTATTTTAATTTAAGTTCTGTTAGTTTCTATAGTATTAAATATGATTTACAAACATTATGAGTGTTTATGTAATACATTAATGGGTTTTAACGTTTAAATATAGTGTTTCAAAATGGCGCATATAAGTGTAAACAATACTCATACCTCCAAATAATGATGGATATTATAATCGGATGTACCGAAATCTTGGACTTCTAGTAGGTGTACGAAAAAACATAAATAAACTAAATCAATATTTAATATAGTCAAATATAATCGGAATGATAAAGTTACATAATTCAATGCATATTAATTAAAAAATTCAATATTCCTTAGAGAATGTTATTCTAATTTCTCTAAAAATTAATGAATTTTCAACAAATATTTCCAAAATTTATTGCATAATCTGTTAGTCTACATTTTATATGACCCAATATAAGAAATGTTTTTAACAAGTAAAATAATATAGTGATTGGAATGGAACATTTGGAACGACTTTGTGGAATTTGATCCAATTATTTGTGTGGACTTTCACATAAATAGTGTCATTACGATAGATTTATGAAGCGATTTTCATATTAAGTATATTGGAAATTTTTCTGTTGTATATTGTTTAAATTTCCTATAGTATATTATTTATCACACGTTATTTGTGGATTAATTTTCTCGAATTGACATGACATAACTTAATACATGTTTATGACTTTTTTATACTTAAAACGCCCTGTACGCTACCATCATTATTTCAAACGTATTTTAGTGTATAAAAAGTGTTAACTTCCTTGGTATTGTCTTATACAGTTTTAAGAGGGTTTAAGGAAGATCATATTTTCGCTTATTTATTACAGATAACTGATATCTGTGTTTTTCAGGAAATTCGAATCTTTTCTTTTCAGTTTAATAAAATTTGATCTCTATTCCGTTAAAAATAAATAACAAAATTTTTGGATTTTGCTTTATAGAGTCAACAGGTCTTTGAAAAAGGAATCACTTTATGATTACGAACATATTAAGGATTAGGAAGCGTACTTGGAGCCTTAGTGTCTAGATAGAATATTTAAGTTGAGACTTTCTATGTAAAAAAATTCCGAGGAAAGTATGAGTTTAGCACATTTTTTTTAAGGAAAAAGGAGCCAAAAGTCGCAAAAATTATATGTGTTTACCATTTTCAAAATAAGAATTACTTATTTTAGGATTGAGTAATAATATCTACCCCCATCCCTATTTTTTTTTTTTTCTTTTAAGAAGCTGACTCATGCTCTCGCAAAATTCAGAAATTAGAAAATTACTCAAAAACTAAAAAACATTTCCGTGAAAATGTCAACGAGAACTATAAACATATTTTAGTATTGGATAAGAAAGAGATGTTTGGATTTGCGTTAAGTAATATTGGAACCAAATGTTTTTGAGGCCCTATAAATTAGTTCTATTTTACATTAATTAGACAATTTTCATACCAGCAGATCAAAAGTGACATATTTATTTTTTAATAAACCTGCAAGGTGATTTAAGTCATTAATATTTTATTTCGCCGTAGCAGAATATAGTTCATTAAAATTGAAGGAGAACCCCGACAAGGTTTCTTTGACAGAGTTTTTATTTTATTATTCTTTTATTAATTTATAGTATCTTAGTCCAAGAAATTAAGATTGCTTTAAACTACTAATCTTTTATCTTTTAAAATGCTCTAATTTTAATTATTTTATAGGAATTCAAATTTATTTTTTTCGTTTTTTCAAATCACTTTAAAGTTTATTCGTGTTCCCAATATCAGTTGCCAATTTTTGTCCTTCCGACTGTGTGAAGATAGTTCAAAGTTCAAACTACATCAACTAACTAACAATCATATTTTTTAAACTTGATTACAAAAATCAAATTTTGCTATCGAATAACGTTTGAGTTCATTATTTCCCATATTAGCTATAACTTACATTGAACGAAATGAAAAGCATATTCTACGTATGATTTATATTATTACTCTAAAACACTTATACGTCCATAGTATTAAATTTTATGAAATAAGGACTACAAGTTTAAACCCTGTCATTTAATACTAAACATTATCTTGATATTTAATCACTCACCCAACAGTTATCCTCTAATCATAAATACCTCATAAAAATAAAATACACAATTTTCGCTTTACTCAAAAGCCAATTAATTTTTTAAATTCTTTAAGTATTTAATAAATCCTTTAATATATAGAAAATAATGTGGTCATGTAATTAACTAAGAAACTTTTAACCAACAAATCCTTTGGAAAATTTAATATCTTTTAAATGAATGTGTGTATGTATGTATGTATGTATGTATGTATGTATGTATGTATGTATGTATGTATGTGTATTAGAGTGTATGCTTTACATAAACATTTATTTACACAAACGTGGGAATGTATAATAATATTTCACCGGCATCACTTAGGAATTCATAACATAAGTGGGGCAATAATCCAACACCTACACAAGTAATATATATAACCAAGAGTTTAATACATATGTTATATATTTAAACATACATAAAGGATAATTCAGGAAGAGGTGTAAAATTAAATGAATTTAAAATTAAAACATAAGAGAATTAATACTACATAATTTTCATAACCGATAATCATTTAACATAAACTTTCCTTATTCTTTCCATTATATACATCTTTTTATATACCTTGTATAAATATATACACATACGTGTATACACATATTGAATATATAGTATAACGGTTGTATGCATGACTGAAATTCACAAATGTATATTCTTCATGACAGAGCTGAGTCGACAAGGTAAAAATAAATTACAAGATAAACTACTCAAATATGTAGAGTGAATGGAACACATAAGTCTAGACGTGAAATATATTTATTTATTGAGTATAAAATTGAATTAATCTTAAATGTAAGAGAGAAATTAATGAAAAAATATATATTTGCATGTCACAGAAATTTAAATTTAAACTGCAGAGGAAAAAATATAAGCTGTTTTGCTAACGCCTGGCATCTCTCAGTGAAAATAAGTGACAAGGAGGTAATTCGAGAAAGGATGTATTAGAACTAATCCAGTAATTGAACTTTCATTCTCTCTCTCTTTCTATCTCTCACTCTCTGTCTGCCAAATACTATTCTCAATTCACAGATAACTTAATAGGAAACAGCATTAGTTGCTTAAAATATTACATTTAAGAGAGTGTTAAACTTAACATATCGCATTTAGAACCCATACAGTATATTTAATCCTGTATGTTTAAAATATTCTCACGATCACATCGTAAATACGAATTCAATGAAATTTGACTAGATGGTTTATTATTCTCCTAAGCGTTTCGCTTTTTAAATTCGGCCCAGTACCAAAGTAAACCTCGAAATATGAAATTTCGGAATATGTGAAAAATAGTTCGTTGTTTTTAGTGTGTGAGTGTAGAAGGTATGTTAGAGAGTATGAGTCTAATGTTGTTAAAAATAACTTTTAATTAGTGTAAGTCAAGCTAATTTATCATCAAAAGCAAATGCTTAAATAATTTTAAATAACTAATGGGAATAAATGAGTTTAATTGGTCTTCCAAGAACAATTCTATGTTAAAACTGCATTTCGCCAAATATTTATGCATGTTGAAAAATTAAACTATTTCAACGACTTTATAATTTTTAAAGACTATTTTCACCTCAAAGTTAAAGTTCAAAATAATTTAAATTAAATCTAATTAAAAGCAATAAATTCATTTCATAAAAATAAATGAGAGCTTTCAAAAGAAGTTAAAAATATTGCTCCTCAAAGCATTACTTAATCTCAATGTACCTCATGTAAGATTTAGTACTTTTGGAATGGAATCCATAAATCGAAATTATTTGAACAAATGACAAATGTACCCTCCCAATGTTTTCAAATAAATAGTTTTTTCTTAATATCATAAATAACTAAATTCCCCTTAATTTTCTTATGGAGAATCACAAGTAACATTCTTTTGTTAAATTGTTTTATACGACTTACATAAATAAAATAATAAAAAACCTATTTACAGTTCAATCACTCACATAAATGTTAAACATTTATTTTAATATCTTAGAGAAAAACCTTAAAGGAATAAACTAAAAAAGAAATTTCCTTAACTTCTGGTTGCTATGGTGACTTAAGGCTATTTTGGGTTATGCGTGTAAGACAAAAAACAAAAAATGGAAAACTTTTTTCATAGCATTTAATTCATATTAGTGTCCTGTCACCTAAATAAAAACTTATATGAATAAAATTTTTTACAAAATCGTATAAGAGGGTCGATTGAAATATCAAAAATGTATTGTCATTGCGAAATAACCTGTATTTTTAGTTCAGTCTTAAGTTCAGTTCTAGTACAGTTCTGGTTCAGTTCTAATTTAGTTCTAGTTCAGTTCCAGTTCAGTTTTAGTTCAGTTTTAGTTCAGTTCTTGTTTAGTTTTAGTTCAGTTCTAGTTCAGTTCCAGTTCAGTTTTTCTAAAATTCTAAATCCGTCTCTCGTTTATTAGCTCAACATATTTTTATTTGTAAACATTTGTATAAATAAGTTTTTTATTCTTCACCTGCATATGTGCTCCTTTCTATCCCAAAGACTATTTTGTGTGTAAATATTCAGACTTAGGAAAAAAAGTACACCAAATTGTACCAAAGAAAACAAAAGAAATTTTGTTATTTCATCGCTCCTGGTTACATCGAACAAGTGTGTCTGTGTGTATGAATTTTGATGTCTTCAGAAATTTTATTTTGTGCTTTTAGCAAAATTTTTATTTTTTACATAGAAATAAATATTTTTCAGACATATTTTGTATATGCATAAATATGACTACAACTACAAGAGAACAATATTTACCAAGTTTTTGTATTTTGTTCGTCTTGTCAATTTTCTGTTATGGGGGGCACAAGGAAAGTTTGATAGAAAATTTTGTCTTTTCTTGAAAAAAAAAAAACAAAACGAGATATGCTTAGTTGGCAAAAGTGACAAACAAGTCAAGTGAAAAGACATAAACTTGATTAAAGAAATTGGGTTACCGGCGTATTATTATTTTTTTGAAAAGAAAAACTTAAGGTAAAATTCAATTTTGATTTAACTTTTGGTTAAAAAATAAAGCAAATATTAAATAGCAATCATATGAATATGGACATTTTACAGAAGAAGAAATAACAACAATATTGTAAACTCAGGGAAATTTTCAATTTAAATAATTCTTCAAAGTTTTAAATAGATATTCCTAAAAATTTTAAGAGTATTACAATTTCGTTAATGTAAATATTCTGAAAAGTCTAATTATTTAATTATTTAATTTCAATTTAAAAGTGTCATATAAATATTAAAATTTATTTTCAAATCTTCATATTATATCATTATATCATAAATTCTTTTAAATTTTTAATTTTTTCATTATCCGTATACCCTCCACTACAATGATTGTTGAACAGTATATATTAACTCTATCATTCTGTGTGAAACGCTAAAAAGGACACATCTCGGACCTCATAATATATTTATTAATTTTAGTATCAAATCTAAATCTGAGTCAATTTAGCTATATCCGTCTGTCTGTTGTTGGCACGCTCACAACCATAACAATTGACAGAGCTCAATTAAATTTGGTATTTGTTATTATCCTGATAAGTTTCCTTTATCTGTGGCAACCTCTAGCTTTCAGCGAAGAATTTACTTAAACTGCCAATAGGAAATCTACAAATTAGAATAAGATTTTGTCATAATACAAAATTACATGTACTTCATTATCATTCCAAAAATTATCAAAATGTGTTCTGTAGAAAAAGTTATAGTCAAAAATATAATGTTGTATTTAAGAAAAACTTATCTAAATTATATAAGTTTATGAGTGTTTGTGTGAGTATGTATGTACAAAACAAAACGTATTTACCTAATATGCATTAGTGGAGAAGGGTATTAAAGATTCGGCGTAGCCGAGTAAATCACTCTTGTTTTTTTTTTTTTGTTTTGTTTTCTTATATTTCTCTTTAGCTTCAGCTTACAAAATGACCTTTAGAACCCAAAATACCGATTAAGTTTCCTTTACCAGTTTTGTACGTTTTCTATTTCACTCACAACTCCCAAGTTTGTAATAATGTTGATTCTATGAAAAGACTTTACTCAATACGTTTTTGAGTTTTGTATACTTTTCTAATATTTTTCAAACATTAAAACAAACAAATGCGTGTTAATGTGCAAAATAATGGTCGATGGCAGACATGAAGTAACAAAGCAGACATTTTATTTTGAAAGGTTATAAAAGATTTAATATGAGTTTTCTTAAGGGGTGTAATCTTAAAAATAATAATAATCCTATTTAAGAATGTATTTAAAGAAATAAAGTAAAAATTACTTTAAAATTATTTGACTCAAATGATCCGAACATTTAACAATATAAACTGAACATTTAACAATATATATTAAAGGACAATATTCCGATAATTTATTGGACAATATTATGTCCTTAGGGCTATATTATTATAGTTAATAAGAATTTGTAAGTAAAATTATTTTTGAGAATTGTTTAGATATTGTTTAAATTAAGTACAATTTCTTAAAGCTAAATTCTTTAAATCCGTATTGAACCACCACCCGATTGTTGAGATAATCAATTTTCATACAGTATTATCGGGCTTACAAAATCTGATTTATGATCAAAGAATGTAAAGAAACAAATTTGTATGTATAATCTAAAATTATTTTTTCGAGACTGTTATTTATTTTATTTATATAAAATATCTGCATTAAAATTTTTTGAAAATTTTGTGGTTTTCGTTTTCTAACAATTTGACAAATGGATAATTTTTCATCGGTTCTACAAAGAGTGTCATGTATAAAACTCATGTTGGTTAAGGACACTCTACAACAAATTTCAAAGCAACATATAATTTTGTCGTGGTACAATAATATTTTACAACTCGATTATTTTTACCATAATATTTTCTCTGCGAAGAAACAAAACTGTTGACAGAATAACTAGAATGCATTAGAAGGGTCTCAGATGTGAGCATAACAGTGACCTTAGTAAATTGATTTACATCCTACGACAGCGTAGGTTACTAAGATATTATGCATTTGTGCTGATATCTGTAACATAAAGAAAAAAATTGTATTCCACCCACCAGAAACATTTTTTGAGTCGACTTTAAGAAAAATACGTACAATGGTATTTTAAAATTGATGTGTGAATTTATAGGAGAATTGGTCCATAATTACTTTTGGTTCTCATATATCTGATATAACCCAGAAAAATCTATTTCAAATTGTACAAAATGTTTTTGACACAATAATGTACTCCACTCTTAAGAATACATTAATTATTCGTAACTACCAAAATTGTGATCGATTATTAAATTCTTACTTCTTTTAATTTAATAATCTTTATATGATTTGGTAGAAAAAATCTGGATCTCAGGGTCGAGAAGGTAACATAGCTGACTTCGAATAATTGGAGGTAAATTGATAGATCAACTAAATTATCATTATTATTATTACTATTATAATTTTAAATATTTTGCTGTTGTATTTTTGTGCAGCAAGTAGAAATGTGAAAAATTTGCTTAAGTTTCGAACAGCGATTTTAGAGTTAATTTTGCTTTTATTGTTGTTATTTGAATGTAGATAAAACATAAGTTTATGAGAACATAAGAAAAAATGCTCATGTTTCGAACAACCCTGTGCAATTTATTAGAATGAACAAACATAATATGTTAATTAATATATAAAATAAAGCATGATGCCTTAGATATTTTTTATATTCAAAAAATATCGATATAAACACGTTTATAGATTCAGAATATTTTAGGGAATACGAATAATTTTTAATAATATTTTTTTAATTAAAAAAATGTCTTCAAAACTAGCATCCATAATCAATTCAGACATTCAAAGACGAAAATACAGATATACAAATACAGATATCAGAATAACACTTTTCATAAAAATTGGTTGCAATTTTTCTGCGGAAAATTAATTTCAAACGAACGGAAATCCTAAGAGCAACAATTCATACGAAAACTTTTAATCTCACAGATCATTGTCGAATATACTTATATTTGAAGTTTTATTTTCTTTGATTAATGGTCACATATCTGAAAAAACTATGGATATAAGTCTTCGGTATTTTTGGTCATCCATTTAAAAAATATTAAGATACCTATTATTAAATGATAATAAAATTCCCGTTTATAATTTATTTCTATTCGGGCCTTGAGAAAAAGCATTTTCGTTTATTTAACTTAAAAACATATATTTTCATCAGTTTTTAGCTGCTAAAGAATAAATCAAAATCTTCAATTAATAACGAATTTATTTTACCATCAAAAGTTTTTAAAGAGGGTATCCATTAGATATTTTACAATATTAATATGGTTTTCAAACAAAACAAACACACAAACAAATGTTGAATATTGTTATTTTGAAAAATTGCAGTAAAAATTGAAAAGACAAGAAGAAGAAGAAAACAAAAAAAAAAACGAAAAAGAATCTAAGATAAACAAATGTAAACCTTTCAATATCTTTTAGATTTTTTTTAAGTTTTATGTTTAAACTTTTGTAAAACACCTGAGTATGTTTGTTCAACCCTGATCAAAGTTTTCCTTTTTTCCTTTTCTCTTTCTCTTTTTTCTATTGTTTTTTTTTCAGATTTTTTTTTATAAAAACAATAACAAACAACAAAATATACAAACAAAGGAGACAAAAAGTATAATAAGTGAAAACATTTTATTAGGCTTTAACGAATTTTAAATATCCTTCAGCCTAAGTAGAAAAACCGTTAATGCAATTGGGGCATTTTGAAAACATTTCAGCCTCTATGGGATAGTTAAGTGTCGTATCATTTCTAATTAGAATTTTCCAATAATTCCACAAATATTCGTTTATAACGTTTTCAAGAAAGTATTTAATGACCAACATTTCCAAAAAAATTATTACAATCGCAAAATTAACTACATATATCACTCCAGAATATTGTCGATCATACATCCCAGCCTCGAGTGAAGAGAAAAACAGAAGGGGCAAAGTCTGAAGAGATATCCACCGTTATCCAAAAAAATCCTGATCTGGTGTGAAAAATGTAGCCGGGCATTGCCATGATGGAAGATTGTGAATTTATTAAATCCAAAAAGTTCCTGATTGGATGTATAAAATGTGGCCGGGCGTTGCCATGATGGAAGACTGTCCTTTCATGACTGGTCGATTACTCCTAAGAGATTTCGTTGATTGCTTTCTTCAAATTAATTTATTCCTTATGGAACAGGTACTTTAAAATTGTCTGAATCAATTTCCAAATCATATAATACACACCGTTCTAATCGAAGAAAATACGGATCATTATCTTGGTCCTGTATATACATGGTTTCAGCTTTGATTGGGCTTGAGGTTTTTGAAATATTAACATTTTTAAGCCAGTAATAATAAAATGCAAAAATAAGTTCCAATTTTTAAATCAATTTTCAACGTCTCTTGCGTAACTCAATTTTCTGCTTTAAAATATATTTTATTGCCTTTTAAGGCTTGTTGATAGTGCAAGTTCTTTACAACAAAAAATCTCAGTCGAGCGAGCAAAGCATCCAATTTCTCGTCATCAAACATTTTTGAATCTCCTGGTTTCCTAGAAATCTTTTCTATTAAATACCACAAAACCATAATCGATCTGATTTTTTGAGTTGAAACATATTGTCCATAACAAATTTTCTTAACTTTCTCATTCCTTTTCCAATTCGTATTTAATATCGTCCAGTAATGTATTCTTTGTGATATCTGAATAAATTCTTTCCTGGTGTTACTCACAAAATAATGAACTAAATATGCATACGTATATTTACCAATTGTGGTTGCGGAGGATATAAAAAATTATTCTGAAACCAAAAGACTACAAAATGAAAAATCAATGTTTTGTTATTCAGGTGAAGGCTGATAAGTAGAAATCCAGATGAAAATATAAAAAACCAACAAAAAACATAAGGCAATATTGGTCAGTTGAGTTCGCTTGAAGAAACCTAGAAAAATAATTTTAATGTAAAAAAAAATTAAAAGAAAAAAAAACAATAATAAAAAATATTTTTTCTTTGTCATAAAAAATCATTTAAAATTATAATTATACATTTTTAAATATTTAAAATTTTATTTCCTTAGGAGTTTTATAGTTGTTGAAAACATATTAAAACATTTATGTTAATCTTCATTAGTTTTATTCTATTTTCAACTATTTAACATTAATTTACTTAAATACAATTGTAGGGTATTAGAAGCGATTTGTAAGGAAAGCTGACAGAAAAATAGAAAAAAAAACTTTTAAGTTGCATGTGCTCAAATGTCAAAATACAAAAAAACAACAAAACTTACAGGAGTGTTTACATTTTAAAATAGAAAATTTAAAAATGCCAAAGATGGCAAAAAGACCATAAATTTCTCCTCACAAGAAAAAGGTGGTTATTTTAAGAAAACATTTATTTAATATACATACACACACTTAAAGGGAAAACAATAAGAGTTTGAGATGCTAAGTAATATATGTATTTGTATATGTATTGCATTTGGACTTTATATTTATTATTTTTTTTTTTTTTGTAGTTGTAGGTTTTTTGTCTTTTTCCCTAAACAATGTTTAAGGGGTCACGATTTAAATGCTGTTTAATATTAAAGGGTACTTTGAGATGATTAATCAGTTTGTAACATTATTAAAAGGTAGTGAGCAAAATAAGTAAATAAAAGTGAACCCAAAACATAAAGGTGTTAGAGTTTAAGTATTAAGTTTCAATTTGAAGTCAAATATTTTATAAAATAAATGTTTGAAAATAAAAGAAACAGTTAATTTTTTATTTGTGTTTCTTAAAGAGCATAAATCTTTTTTTCTTTAAAGTTTAAGAACCCATAAAGCATCTAAATACATATGATCTTGCAACAAATCTAAATCTGAATGAAATTTGCTATGTGCAATTGTTGAAAATATTCTCACGTCCTCAGTAATAATACGATTGTACATTTACTATTTAAAAACAGTAAAATCGGTTTAGTAAGAAAAAAGTTCAGATGAAAAAACTCGCAAAAATACAAAACCAAAAGTAACTAGATTTGAACAGAACTCGGTATAATACTTCTATATATTTCATTATCCAGCCAAAAATTGTTTTAATCTGATTATTATGAAAGGAGTTATAGACAAAAACAAGCAAAATTTTGATACACCCCAAATTATTACGCTATTATGTGGTATTTTCAATGATAATTCCCTTACATTTTTCATACAATTATTTGCATTATGTATCCTACATTTTTCAATTCAAATATTTCTGTTACGATAAGGGTTTTTCATTAAATAATTACTATCCCCAGTTTAAAGGTGATATCCCCCACCTTCAATTGCTTATCTGCATTCATATCGTATTTGAGAATGTATTTGGAACGAAAAACACTCGTTTCAATAGTGCTATCGATAATCAGTAATAAATTTTAGCTTTTTATAACGGATACCTACTTCGACTCATCTTACTGAATGTTTTCATATAAATTCGACTTCTGGAGATATTTAGGTAGGTGAATTAAAAGTATTAAAAATATTATTTCAATTAAAGTTTTAATAAATTTTATTATGTATACGCTCTGATAACAAAAAATACGAAGGATTGAAAGTGCTGTGCTAATAATATTTCACATAGTACATGGCAATAGATTTCTAGCATAAGTAGTTATTTCATGCGTCATTAATGGGGACCAAAGAAACGCGACGAAAATCGAAACGAGGCAAATCGAAATAACCTTTTCTATATTCTATATTAATTTATTGGGGAAAATCGAAACAAGTTAAAAAATTTGTATTTCTGATTAAAAAATCTTTAGAATTTTCGCTATTTTAGATGCATTATTTTCTTAAGATCGGAATAATGGAAAGAAATTTATTTTTTATAGGTACATTGATGAGTGCTGGTGTGACAGATTCAGCTAATTGATTTATTTTATCACTGTCTCTGTTGCTAATTGTTTTTACACTTGTTTGTTGTACGCCAGGAACTATTCCTATATAAACAGCCTTTTCTTCCGATAATATAACGTTTTATTAGGTCTTATTTTAGTTCCAAACTTAGTAGTTTTCTTCTACTGTGACTCATTTTTTCGTCCTTAGTGTAATTTAGCGCAGCACACTTATCATAACCAGACATTTGTTCGTAACACCACTTATATAACAATGAAAAGGGAATTCCACTCAATTTGAAAACTTAACGTACAGAGATGATCAGTCTTATAAGTGATGGTAAAAATAGTAATCTACAATGCTTCAGTAAAAATTTTACAATGACGCAAATCGGGGTCAACAAGGCAGAAATTGAAAATTTCATGACGAAAATCGATTTTTTCCATTTCTTAAAAAACGACGCAAAACGAAACGATACAATAGGGGATATTTTTCATGCTATACATATATTTAAACTGAAGTAAGATTTTCCTTCCTTTTTAATATAAATTTTGAAACTTTCTCACAATTCAAAATAAATCCAATGTCATTATTACCACTGATGTATTAAACATAAGAGTTCGATTATTAGTTAGCTTAACAAATCCGATGTTTCTATTTTTAATTTTAATATGGATCCGTTCTTGAATTTTCGAAAATTATCTAAAATTATCTGTTCTTATGTGTAAAAATCATAGCATTCACTAAAATTTACCTCAATGATTGTTTACAAAGCAGGCTGCTTCCATTCATGAGACTTCAAAATATGTCCACTTATTTTTGGCTTGACATGGCTTTACTGACACTATTGTAAATAGCCCTTGAGTGGCAATAGAACAATAATGTGTACTTAAAGAGTCAAATCCTTAAAACTGCACGAAGCTAGAGTCATTGGGGAGAAATTCGGCTCAAGTACATAAAAGTACAAATGTTCTAGCAAATTAACAAAAAGTGCTATATAAACTTTAATAGAAGGGTTTCCGAAAAAGGTTTAAAATGTCATCACTTGCGATTAAAACAATAATTTGTTTGTAAATTATAATAATAATTTCAATCAAATAAAAAATTAAAACCTTAAGTATGATGGTTATGTTTTACTAACATATGTGTATGTTAAAAAATTTTTGATCTCACTCCTTATTGCTTAAAATTGTTATTATAAAATAACATAACTTTTGATCGGATTAGTGTTTGGAATTTTTTACAAATCAAAACGAAATTTGAATGATTGAATTGTGACATTATCAAAATTGGGTCAAAATTTTATGTTAGAGAAACTGTGTGTAATGTTGATGTCAAAGATGGTCAATTAGAGGCACACTTTTCGTCTCCAGAGTCCACGTACAACTTGTGCTGTTC
Organism: Cochliomyia hominivorax; assembly: GCA_004302925.2. Taxonomy (NCBI): domain Eukaryota; kingdom Metazoa; phylum Arthropoda; class Insecta; order Diptera; family Calliphoridae; genus Cochliomyia; species Cochliomyia hominivorax. The sequence goes on along the minus strand of PYHX02000495.1, from coordinate 51,064,949 downwards.
CAAATCAATTGAATATCCATATGAAAAACTTTATCAAAAATATATAGGACATACAAAAATTATTTTTTAGAAATTATTGTATGTGAAGATTTATTTCCGAAACATTTTCTTTAATAATAAATACTTGTATTTTTTCATTAAATCCGAAGAAAAGAAATCAAAACACAATTTTTAGCATAGATTGCATTTCGACATTATTTTCATTGGTATTTATTAATTGTAATATCAAATCCATATAGATTTGTTGATAACCTATCTGTAACAAATCTGTTTAATGACCCGAATGCCATTCAATTCTAATAAAACTTATAGAATCATCATCATCTATTTTTAAAGAAATTTTGATGCACAAAAGTTCATTTAACAATCGACTTAAAATTATATAACTCCCTGATTCCCCTTTACTTTTTCAACAACAATTAATACCAAATTGTATCACGTGTATAGAATCATTAAATACACTTAACATTAAATACACCAGCGAGAAAAAATTACCGAAAAAAGAAATGGCTACATAGAGGTCCTTTTTATAAATATATTTTCACATATTCACTTCCTTTTTCATACACTTACAGTACTTAAATACATTTAATATACATATATACATATGTATTAGAACTTCCACATTTGAAATTATTTATAAATTACTACATATACAAAAGTATATAGTGCCATCAAAAAAAGGAGAAAGAGAGAAGAAAATTTATAAAAAAAAAAAATAAAAAACATTCTTCATCAATCTTATTTAAGCTGGATTTTTCAACAGTCACGTATCTATATGAACATAAACTTACAAGACATAAAATTAAGTAAAACAAGAGTAAAGATGAACAAGAATCAAAGAAAAAAGGAGCCAAATACAAAAAGATCGGAAATTAAGGACCAAAAATATAATACAGTCACTAAATAATACATCAATAATTTATAACATGAATGTGCAAATACTCTTGTAAATATATTACAAAAATAAGTACACATGTTTTTCTAAATTAATTTTTATATATACGAATATTTAGGTTACTTTTTTATTTTCTTTTAATTTCTTTGATTTTTGTTAGAATTTCATGTCTCTGCAATTATCTTTGGGGACAAATTGATGTCCTTGTTTTTATGACACTAGGAGTGGTTGATGTTTTGTAATTGGATAGAATTTTATTACACAATAAGCAAATTTTATTATACTTTTATTGAATTATTGTTAAAGCGTCCAATATCCCTATTTTAATAAATTGTAAATTAGATGATGCGAGAAATTGAATTACAATTTTCCTTTCATCCATTTTATGAATCGTTCATATTTTTTAAAGCCAATATTCTGGTATAGGGTATTACATAGTCAGGCTTGACCGACTATTACATTATTACTTGTAATAGTTTTTAGACCTCGTTCACTATATTTAAGCCTTCCAAAAATTTAATAATAGCTTTTGAAGCTTGACAATGAAATAATAAAAAATATAATAATAATAATAATAATAATAATAATAATAATAATAATAATAATAATAATAATAATAATAATATTAATAATAATAATATTATTATTATTTATTTTAATATAATTAAATTAAATTAATTTAATTTGATTAACATTTTTTTTTTTTTGATTTAGTATTAACTACTATAAAATTAACTATTTTTAATTTTCAATTCTTTTTTTAATTTAGCCTTAAAATATTTTTTTGATGGGGACACCCTAACTTTTTCGAGAAATTTTATATGGGATACCCTAATTATGCCAAAGAGTGGTTTACAAAATTTCACTAAAATACCAGGCGACCAAAATTCAGCAGGAGGTAACTATTATTTTAATAAAATTTCTTTATTCGGCCAAAATTTCACATACCTTCAGGCGGAAACTTAAAATAATTTTGCAATACAAAGCCTACGGAGTACATAATTAATATTAGCTCCCTAAAGTATGCAAAAAAGAAATAAAAAATTTTAATATAGTGCATTGAACGTGATTACCATATCCTTTTTTAATTACATTAACTTAGGGAAATGAAACACAATAATTCTAGTGCAATTTTATTTTGTAAATATAAAATGTTGTTTATTTGATCTAATATTTAAGAAATTTACTTTTTAATAACATAAATAAATAAAAAACTATTCTTTATTTGTTTGTAAAGCTCTGCCTTTCAACATATATTAGTCGGAATATAGATAACTTGCTTCTCTGCTACGTACTTATAACCATTCCTTTCATTGTGTTTTGAAGAAGGTGTTTCTGAAAAGAAAAAGATTTTTTATTTATTATTTTAATATTAATAATTTTTTGTAGGGAGGGACATCCTAATTATTTTTGTTTGTTTAAAATTTTTAACAATCAGAAATTATTTAACAACTAATATATGCCAGGCAATCAGTATTTTCAAAAAGTGTATATTTTTTGAAATTTTTTGATAGATAATTATTTATAGTAAAGAAGATTTGACATATGTTCAGGCGCTATTTTAAAATGACTTTTATGTACAATGCTTATGGAATAGATAATTTTTATTAACCGACTAAAATAAGCAATAAATTATCAATTTGTTAAAATTAGTTTCATTAACAGGTTTACCAAGCCCTATTTTTATCATAGAAAGGGGAATTAACTGAAATTGAAAATGAATTTATAATTTTTTTATCATTCATTGGGAAGTTAATGTTATTTACAAAAAAATCAATTCTAACTTTATATAAAACATTAATTTGTGTTTATTTACATATTTTTTCGTTTCGCAGCATTTGTTTTGTTAGAAAAAAACGTGGGACGGATATGGCAAAAGGGGGGTGTACTTCTAGTACAAAGCAAATATTAATCATGGAATATCTAATGATAAGAGCTAGAGTTCAATTTCCCAATCAATTTCTCAATGCAAGCAAAATTCAATGAAGTTTTACCTAGATATTTGTTAAATATTGTTATATTTTCAAACCAGCAATGTCGTTTCTTATAGACCAATATCTGGGGCAAACTCTAAAAAAATAAAATTTTTAAATTTTCAATTGTAAACAAAAAAAAAAAATAAAATGAAACATAACGTTTTTTTTTCTTCTTAAGAATTTAAGATGGAGGATATTGAATATTCGGCATTGTCGAATATAGCTCTCATACTTGTTGTTAAAAGTCTACCTTATTTTTGCTTAATAATTATGCATGTATATATGTTGTAATTATTATGATATCATTACGATAACATCATTAATGTATACATATCAAGCAAAAACATTTTCAACAAACCATTATGGCGATATATTTCTTTTGTTTTCTTTTATGTTCTTTTATTAATTTCTTAAAGTACATATGTATGTATATATGTATGTAAAAATCTTCAAATTGGTAAATTTTATTTATTATACAGGTTTATCATTTCTATATTAATTAAATAAAATATTTGCAATTTTTAAAAGGCATGTACTGCACAAAATTTTAATATATATTGTTCGATCAGAAAATGAAATAGATTCTTTTAAAATTAATTTTTTTTATAAGTAAATTTATATTTTATTCCTAATTAAACTCCAGGATACTTGCAAATTGATAACTCTTATTTTTTAAAGAGATTGACAGATTTTTAAACCCATAATAAACACAAAAGGTAAGTAGTTAACAGCAAAAACAATCGTATCAAATAATAACAAAGACAAAAACGAACATGCATCGACAAAACTAATAAAATATATTTACATTTTACTTTCATACCAGGTGCTCATTATTTTTAGAAAGATTATTTATTTATCATTTTTATTCATTTCTTTTAAATCATCAAAAAGTTCATATAACGTCTGGCGCTAATTATTAATAATTAGTATGTACAAAGCATATGGAATAGATAATTTTTATTGACTTCTTAAAGTATGTACAAAACTTTAAAATTGAAAATAAAATTATTATCTTTTAACTAATAATGAAAATTATCAATATCTTTAATAATTATTTAAAAAATATTAAAAATAATATTAATAATAATAATAATAATAATCATATGTTTTTAGAAAATAGTTTTCTAAAGCTATTTTAAAAATGCTTTTTCTTCAAGGAGTAGATAAATTTTATAAATAACCTAAATTATGTTTTACACAGAAAAAATAGTGTAAAAACAATTAAAATAAAAATAATTTAATTTTTCCCAGTTATGATTTTGCTTCATAGATAAAAATTGATATTTTACATTGCTTCACTGTAAATTCAGTTTTTTGAGTATATTCTTAAAATTTTACAACTTGAAATTTTGCTTTTAAAAGTAACTAGTAGACTCGGCAAACTTCAATTTTCCAAAAAAATGTTGCGACACTCCTCCCCCTGGTCTTATCTGATAAGATAATAAATATATGCTTTGTATGAGGGTATTTCTTTCTCTGGAGAAATATTTAGCGGGTATTTTGGGATCATTCTGTGAAAATTTCATCAAATTTGACCCAGCCGTTTGAGAGTCTATACGTTACATACATACATACATACATACATACATACATACATACATACATACATACATACATACATACACACATACATATATATACACACTTTCTATTCTATATAGATAGATTATAAAAATCCATCGTTGTATAATTTTATATATTAATATTGAAAGATTCTAATATGTAAGATATTATTTCACTTCAAACGAAAAAACGCTTAATTTAAACTAAATGAAAAAAATTATTCAATCTTAAATCAACTATGCTCAACGTTGAGTTTGCTTCATGTTTTTTTTTGTGTGTTCAAATTTGTGTAATTAATTTATGAAACTGTTACTTTTAATATAGGAAAAATAGTAAAAAAGTGAATCGAATTATAAATTATGTATAAGAAGATTTTAATGTAAAATAATGAATTTAGATATTTAATTCATTGTAGTTATTAGGAAATGCTTTTAAACAAGGCAATATGTTTCGGTGTAGTTTATGTACTGTATGGTTACATACAGAAAAAATGATAAAAGAATGATATTGCGATGTTCGTCCGTTTGGCTGTGCATGTGAATGTTATGAACACTCTACCGGTCGCAATTTTAGGATATCTTGATAAAATTTTGGAAATATTATTAGTTCATCCAGGAACGAAGCTTACTGAAATATTTTAAGTAGCTCCCATACAAATGTCCTCCATAAATGTGATTTTAAAGTCATAAAAGCAATAAATATAAGGAAAATTTATGAAATTCAAATAAAAATGATTTCTATGAAATTCTAAGTCAAAGTGCCAAATTACAAGAGGATTGGTCCATTACTTATCAGAGGTCCTTCCAAATATAACTTTAAAGGGCATAATTTTTATATATAATTTAGTATTGTAATAATGACTGATCAAATTAAGATAAATGCAATCTAAACTCGATGTTCGAAATTAAGTAAGGGTCTTATACCGGGGTCGTCCACACATTTTTCGTATGGACTGTTAAGTACAAATGGTTTTTATATCGCCCATTCTGGAAATAAGATCTAACTCAAACAATATTTTGTTTTCTGGAGACTTATATAGAGTATTTTATGTTATTAGTAATTAAACAGGCATTTTACTAAGTGACAATTACAAAGTGAGTCATGTATGTGTATTAAAATTTATAAAAAGTAAATAAATATTTTTTTGCAAATCTTCAAAATGTTGTGTTCCTATTGTCAGGAAGAAATCTTCAAAGACGAACTTCTTTTTGACAAAAATACTGACTTTCTTCAAAAGTTGGACTAAAATGACCCTTTTTACTAAAAATGCATGAAATTCCCGAGAATTGATCAAATTGCAATCAAGGAACTCGAAAGTTCGAAGTTTATATTTATTAAAAAATATTTTAAAAACATTATTTTCTTAAAAAATTGCAATTAAATATTTAAAAATCTTTTAAGAAAAATGCTTACATTAACAAATTTATATACTTAAATAAATCATTAAGTTTCCTTGTCAAAAATATTGAATATATTACAAAATATTACTTCTCAATTTTTTCGTAAATTTTTGCTAAGTACTAAATAAATATGTAATATAAAAATTTTAAATAATTTAATATAATATTTTTAATTTAATAAAAAACATAATAAAATTTTACACATTTAGTCCTTGAATTTTATTAAGTTTTTATTTAATTCCAAATAAAATAAAAAGTTTAAGTTTTTGTTTAAATTTAATTTATAGCAATAATTGTTTGTTAGTTTGATTACAGTTTTTCTTTTGTTTTTGTTTTAATTTTAATTTTAAGTGAAATACAATTTCACAAACAAATACAGATGAATAAATAATAAATGTTGATTATACACATACATACAGATAATTATTTGTATCATATGTAGTTTATGTTTAAACAGATATAAAACTTAAATACATTTGTATCTACATATAAACATATATGTATATATGTGTGTATATACACTTTAACAATCACTTTTAAATATAAATAAATACATTTATATTTATATATTTCCATACTTAAAACATTACGTGTATGTATTATATCTTTGTGTGTAATCGTATTTATATATAAATGTATGCATTTGTAGTAGATATGCGTAAAGGTGTTTATGTATTTGTTTATGTGTAAGTAAATACAAACATATTAAAAACAACTTGTGTGTGTACTCAACATAATTTATATTCTAAATTAAAATACAGGTCAAGTTGTTAAGCCACTTATGAAATTGCATATAAAATTATATAAAATAACAACAAAAACAACACCAACTAAAGCTATATAGAGGCTACAACAATGATTTACATAATTGTACTTGTAAAATGCTGCATTTGAATGTATGTATGTGAATTATGCTCTTTGCTAGAAAAATTATACTTTTCAGGTGCATAGTAAATTTGAAAGTATGGGCTAAAAGAAAACTGTATTCTGAAATGACCACTGCGGAATAGTGAATTTGCTTACAATAATGCTATCAAAAATTTATAAATTAAATACATCGAATAGTTTGTTAACAACGATCAACATTTTTAGCATTCAATAATCAACATTATGAACCAAAAACCAAAGGTATACTCATTAACCTCTTATATACTGGTTCGATCCCCTGAACACTTTTTCCAATTTCACTTTCAGTTCCTTTTTTAATTTTTAAAATATGTTAATGTCAAAATTTTTGAGATTTTAGGATGGATATTAACGGTTCATCACATTAATTTTATTTTTCTTGAGTTACAACTAAAAGGCATCATCTGAGAGACATTAAAATAATAAATTCGTTCGTCTACTGGCACTTTTTATGCCCTATTAATGTTGTGAACGCAATAAAATTTTGCACGAATGTTTATTATGCTTTTGGAGATTGTAGTATAATCAATTCAGTATAAAATAATTTGTATTCCGATATCCTATAAATCTCAAAAATCTAATGAAGATCCTTATTAATAATAAATACAAATAAACAGAATTAAAATAAATAATTTTATAGCTAAATATTTAGCACGTTTCTTGTACAAATGTGTGATTTTGCGTCATGTAGTTGAGGTTACTGAAAAACCGACACCTACGAATGTGTGTGTGTTACAGACTAAAAACACTGTTTTTTAACTGAAGTGCAGAATATTGAAATTTATAAGAAGTATATTTTAAGCTAAAACCCCTTTATGAAATCGAATCTGATAAAGAGCAACCGTTACCTATTCTTAGTTTTTCACTGTACTGATTTTTTATGTTTTTTTTTTTAACACAACAAATAGCAATATGATCAAATTTATCGAATTCGGGGAAGTAAGAGTATTTTTATAAGAGAAGAGCTGCTAAATTATGTCGAATTACAATTTTATGCAAGAATTCATTCCATTCTTTTTACGTTACAGAACCATTTTCTTAAATTTATAAAAATGTTTAAATTAAAGATTTATATCTTCTAATCTGAAAAATGTATATTTCTGAACAAAAAAACTTTAAGAATCTTATTTAATTATTTTTATTGGCATGATTATGTCTAAAACAGATGGATATAGGAAAATTGAAATATAATATGATGACTAAGAATGCATATAATTCTTCCTTCGTGCAACACACGGAATGAAAATAAATTATTCGAAACCGTTCAGATTTGTGAAATGCAAAAATCGGTTTACGGCTTCTGTTTTCAATACACTACTGTGTGCCATATATTTGTTTTCTCTAGAGTCTAAAAATATCCAAATCTGGATTCAGTTTTATTTATTATATATCCGGAAGGATTGCGATTTTGTTGTAAGTAAAAAAGCAAAATTGTTTATCAATTATAAAAAGACTGAGGTTATTATCTCCACCCAGTTCAGTTTTTTGCTGAAAAAATATCTTCAATTATTTTACTTTTAAAAAATTTTCTCGAAAATATACATATTAAATTAAAATTTTTCTGAAAAACTGTATTATTCAAAATGTTTTAGTTTTAATTTTGTATAAAAAACCTAAGTCCAGACCTTCCACAATTTAACCATTTTTTAATCAACATTTATATTCTTAAAACCTAAAGTCTGAATTTTAATACGGATTTCAGTTTAAGAAACCACAAAGTATTTATTGCTTTTTCAATACCCCTTTGGGAAATAAAAAAATATCTTTTAATAAATCAATAACTTTATTCAACACGTAAATTTAGAATTAGAAGTTTACAACTTGTAATGAGTTCATGAGTTTCTAAAATCTTTGCAAATGGAAGCCATATTTAGTTAACTCATTCGTTTTTATGACTTATGACAGAATTTATAAATAAACATAACTCATACGTCTACAATTTACTTTATGATGATAGTGACAAGAAAAAACTGTTGCATATTTTATGGCAGCTTTAAGGACACTCATACTTAGCGTATAATTATTTTGAAAGATTTTTCTTTTAATGCTGTAAATTATTAAACAATTTAAACTACAACACTAAAATATCTAGAATAGAGCTGAATTTACTTTTTTCATTTAAATAAATTCCTATCAAAACAATTTTATTTTCTACTTAAAAAATTACTTAAAACAATATAAACTTTTTAAAACCATAAAACTTTTTTGTGCATAAATACAATAGTTTTTAAATATATAATATGTAATTGTCATCCAATCATATTTATTTTTATATTTAAGCTTATAATTTTTAAATATTGACTTTTATATGTGAATTTAAAAAAGTACATAATAAATAATATTTTTATAAAAATTAAAATAAAACAAATGAATGCAAAATGAACATTCCCTTTTTAAAAATTTACAATTTAATATAAATTTAATTGTTTTATTTCCTTTTCACATAAATAATTATTATAAGTTAAAAATTGTTTACTCATGTATAATGAAATTGACCACAAACATGCCAAATCCACCGCAATAATAATTTTATTGCAACAAAAAATGTATGAAAATTATTGTAAAAGAGAAAAAATAACTGAATTAATGATTAAGGTATTTAGGTTATTTGTACAATAAAATTGCTATAAATAACAAAAATTAATAAAATTGTTTTTCTATTAAAACACGTACATCATTACACAAGCAAATAACTATAGTTTTTCCATTAGGGTGTTCCACTGTAACAAAAACTACTTAGCAGGAAATCCTTTACAGCGTCGCTAATTAAAATTAGTCATTATTACAAATTCAAGGATTAAAATAGTTCTGTACTCTTTTTATAGCTCTTTTTCATAATCTGTTCATTAGTAGGTACTTTTTAAGCATTAAAATCTCAAAAAGCTGCTTTAAAGGACCCCCTATTTAAACAGGCATTTCCAAAGCAAAGACCTTATAAACTTTCAAAATTTTATATTTTAATTAAAGTCCTGTATTTTTACTTTACAAATTGCCATTAACTATAAATATATGTCTTATCAATTATATTCAGTATTAAAGCTTGTAATTTTATATTTTCTAATTGTAAAATAGTTGACATTTCTTTAATGAGGATAAACATGTCAAAGAAATATTTTGTATAATTGATTTAATTATTTATACATTTAACAAGAACTATTGTTTTTATTTTGTTAAAATATTTTTAAACTATTGCAATAACTTATTTATTAAAAAGATATTTAAAAAATAAGCAAATTTTAAGATCATATATAAATTAAATTTTGTAACATTAAGAATATTGTTGTTTTATACAAGAAGTGAGATCAAAAATCATTTAACACGCGTTTTTCATTAAAAATCTTTTCTGCATAACCCAACTTGGGGCTCCAAAAAGTGTCCAATCTTTAAAAGGTCAGCCCCTCAAAATATTTCTAATGTTATGAAATAGTTTAGGGAGAACTAGTCCGTTGATAAGAAACCTGCTTTAGCTAGAAGGAATGATGCTTATGATATTTCTAAAACCAATAAAATTGAATAATTTTCAAAAGAGCCTCCAACACATCTTGCAGGAGAGCTCAGTGATCGGACATTTTAGTACGAAATGTAAAAGCCAATTCCGGTTTAAAAACATACAAAGATCAAAAAGTTCCTGACAGAAAAGGTGTTAAAAATTTAGATGTCAAAAACAGAGTACGAAAATTGAAGTCAAGTTTTCTAAAAAAATATTTTTACTGCAATTTTATGCTGGCGATACTCAACGGATTGTTGAGAAAAGTTTAGGACCAAAAAGTAATATGCAGTTAAGGCAAAAGAAGTCAATTATTTTTTACAACGGGCTCCATAAATACCGAAATTTACATCAAGGAGTGTCTACGCAAAAGGTTTCTTCTATGCAGAAGACATAATAATGCGTCTTCATATTTTTAATCTGACCTGGCATCCAATCACTATGATAAACAAGCCCTTATGTGTGCCATTTGTACTGAAAGCGACAAATCCTTCAAACTGCCAGTGAAGAAAAGGAATTTAAAAGCACAAACAGGTGTCTAAATTGTGGTTGGTTTTAAGCGGAGATTGACTACATGTTTAAGCAAAGGGGCGGAAAGCACTATAAAAATGTTAATGGAAGGGCTCGAAATTTCATTATCAGTGATTGAAGTGATTAAATTATTATAAGCAATTTAAAAAAGAAGTATTTATATAAGGAACAAATAACCAGATTATTTTACTGCCGCTGTTTTTTGAGATAATTTGCAATTTTTTTCTTTCATTTAAAATAAGACTAACTAAATTTAGGCTCCTATAATTATTTTTGTTTAACTGCCTTTTCTAAATATAAAACTATTATTTATTTTATTTTAAAGTTTGAAGTGGAAAAGCTGCGGGCATCGGTTAATCTTAAGTTTCTTGACGAAAATCTTATTTTGGACATTGTATGAATATAATACACGATTTCTATTGAAGTATACCTTGTCGTAAAATATAAATATTTTTATATCAAAGAATTCCATTTTCTCTGTTTTCGCGAATATGTCCGGATAAGAAATTAAAAAAGAACTTTAAAAAAAATAAATTTATTTAAGCTTCAAAAAAGAACACTTTCACTGACTGTGCCACAAATCATTCCTTCCTTTTAAATTATTTTCCACTAATTATTTTATTCCCCATTCTAAATTGGTATTTGACCTATTTTATTTATTTAAATTATAAAAACTTTTTACTATTACAAATGCACAAAAAAACATTAAATTTATTTAATATTCAAGTTTTAATTATTTACGTGCAAAAAATTTTAAAATTTGACATAAATATATTTACAACTTTCCATTATTACATTGTCACTCAATTTATTTTATAAAATTTTAGTATTTTTTCTAAATAAATCAAAAAACTCTTAAATCAACAAATAAATTTATTGCACATTTCATTTTAATTTAAGTCGAAAAAAGGAAATGCCCTAGAGAAATATCAATTATTAGTTTTATAAGTAGACGCGGTGCCAAACAAACGTCCAAACATCCATCAAAATATTTTATTTAATTTATTTATGTATGTGTATCATTTTATTTGTATTAAATATTTAATTTGTTGATGACTTTTGACTGAAAAAAATAAAAAACTTTCAGTTTTATTTATTTAATAATTAATCGATATGACAAGGGTATTGAATATGTCAGTGTGTGCGTGTATGTGTTTCCATTTATGCAAAACTTAGGGAGTAAAATGTATGTAAGAAATATTATTAAATAAATTAATTAAATGCCAAATGAGTTGAATTTATTTAAAAGAATCGTGTTAATGACACACAAAATACAGTGAGACACAGTTTTAGTTCAGTTCTAGTTCAGTTCAAGTTCAGTTCTTGTTTAGTTCTAGTTCAGTTTTAGTTCAGTTCAAGTTCAGCTCTTGTTCAGTTCTAGTTTAGTTCTAGTTCAGTTCTAGTTCAGTTCTAGTTCAGGTCTCTATCTCTATTTCAGTTCTAGTTAAGTTCTAGTTCCGTTCTGGTTCCCATCTTATTCAGTTCTGTGTAGTTCTAGTTCTGCAGAGTTCTGTACAAGTTCAGTTTTAGTTTAGAGATCAAAAAATTACTATACATATTATAATTGAAATCATAAAATATATCATCATTATAATTTTTTGGAATTTGTCCCACTGTGCTGTATATATTGTTTTGCTTTTTAATATTCTTCACATTTGTTTTGTTATTGTAGACAAATAAATTAAAGTAATAAATTGTATTAATTTCGATGTATTTGTGTGTAAATGAGTGTTTGTTTAAGTGCTTTGTAATTTAACACTAATTTTAAAGAGTTTTTTTTTTTTTTTTTTAAGTAAATAATTAAAATTCTATAAAATATTTAATCTCTCTTTTGTAATATATATAATCCCAATATTAGAATTTCTTTCTTTCACCTATTATGGTTCCCTTAACCAATTATATGTAAATATTCTTTAATCTTCTCAGTGTTTATAAATTTGCACACTTCATGCAAATTAATTACATTCATCTCCTTTTTGCCACAAAACACTCATTAGTGTTGCAATCTCCTGCAATTTTCATTGCATGGAAGTGCAAAATAAAATGAAACCAAAAACTGTAAAATGAAAAATGTAATAAGGTAAGGGAAATTAATTTTCAAGGAAATTATTTTCACAAACTAGAAATATTTATTTGAAGGAAACTTAAAGAAAGTAATTTTAATGATTTTTTAAATTTTCTAAGGATGAGAAGGAAGATAATGATTTATTACATATAGTAACTGCTAATTATGATAATTAGCTTTTATTTTATAAATAAAAAGGAGTTAAAGTCAAACAAAATAATTTGATAATTAAAATTTTTATCATTCTTTTGCAATATTTTTATTAAAAAGAGCTTTTAATGAACTAAAACGAATTTTCAAAATAGGCAAAAAACTGGTGGACTCTCTCACATTTATTATAATGGCCGACCATAAGAGAACACCTCTCGAAAGTTAGATATTTAAAATAGTTATTTCAATTTGAATATCTTGGAAACTATTCGCATTTGTACCCTATGCCAGCACCACCTGGTTTGGGTATTATGCATTTGTGTAGATGATTATAATGGGTAGAAAAGTATAACACTTTAATATGTACTCAGAATAACTTTTTGAGTCGATTTTGAAGGTGTCATATTAAATTCTAAAACGATGTGTTTTAGATAAATCCATTATTTCTCATAGGACTCATACAACCACCCTTTCAGTTATCACTTTGAAACTCCTAAATCGCACATATACGTAAGATAAATTTAAGATAAATGTATGCAAAAAACGCTGTGCGAAATTGTACAAGGGTCGGTCCATTTTATTTAACTCCAAGGTAATTTTATAGAAAAAAACCCTTTGAAACTAATAAATTTCATATAAATATTGGTATAAAAATCTATTACACACACAACCATAAATAATTTAATCATACGAAGGACGTTCATAAATTTTTTGTAGTAGTCATTTACAACCAATAAATGTGGTGTTGGCTATAGTCGGGCTTTAACGACACATATGACATTTTCACTTGTTTCATAAATGTAAAAAGATTATCGGTATTATATTATTATAATTAAAAAACGTCGAAAATTTTTGATTTCGCCGTCTTTTCTCCCTGTTTGGAACGGGTCCTGTACTACACTAAATCAATTTCAAAACACTATAAGCAAGCAAGTAAGAGAGTAGTATTCGAAAAATAATTTTAAGTAATTCTTGCAAACGGATCTAAATGAGAGCTACAGTCATTAGTGCACCGATCATTTCGTCTTTGGACTGATACAAAATTTATTTATAGTCAAATTGCGAAATGAAGACTGTTCACAAAGTTTACAGATAGACGGACGGATATTAATAAATCTACTCAAAATCTGATAATGAGTCGAGCGAATTACTTAAAGGTGGCTTTTATGCATTTTTTCTGCAAACGAATAATACCCCAATCTACCACCTATGTTGGTGTAGGATATAAAAATTAACACTGTTTGTAGGTCAATTGCCATATTTTAATTTGATTCATAAATATACAGTATTGTTCGAAACCTAAGCAACTTTTTTCCAATAATTATTCATTGTATTTTATATTCTTTTAAAATACAATAATGAAAACCTAATTTTATTCACTTTTATTATAAAAAATAATAATAAATATAAAAATCTATTTCATTATAAATTATGATACAATAAAATCAATATAAACTTAAATATTAACTGTTTGAAACTAAAGCACAATTTAACATTTCGTATGATAAAACATCCAAGTATTATAAAACATCTAAGACAGTGTTATTTTTCACTTACCCAAGTGTAATATATCGGAGCTAAAATGTCTCTAAACATAAGGCGATCGAAAGTTGTTTGGATTTCTTTAAGGGGTCTAACTGCACAATACCTTGATTTTGTTATGCCACGAATTTAGTGTTATTTAATAAATAAAAGAAAATAAACACTTACTGGAAAAATTTTGCTTCGTTTTTGAACAATACTGTATATACTTTATGAGGTCTAAAAGGATTTTTTTCTTGGCGTTGCATACTGAATGTCAAGAATTAATCTTAGTTATAATTATTCGTCCAAGTTCAAATTACCTCAATTCAACAACAACGTCGACTTTAATAAATTCACAATTTAAGAAATCGTAAAACAAAATTCCTTTAAGTACATAAAATATTATGTCCATTAGAAATGAAAAATCTGACCTCTAAGAAGATCACACAAATCACCAACTTAATAACTAACAAGCTTTAACTCAAAATCTCATAAGCCAATGAAATTTTAATAGCATCAGTAGAAGGAAAAAACCTAATAACAGTAGATTAATTTTGAATCTCTACACAAACACAGGTGAATACCTCTTAAAAGCAACGCTTAAGCGCTTATAAGACAAAAACTACATGTAACATTAAAAATGAATAAAAACTTTTTTATGCCCTTTTATCTAGAAAAAATACAGTCAAATACCGGTATTAGAAGCCAGCCAAAAGAGAGAGAAGAAGATAGTGAGAATTAAATAGAAGAAGAAGAAAATAACATTAAGAACTACCAGTAACAGATTTACAACAACGTCATTTAGTAAAAGCACCCAGAAGCAACATTAAATACTTGCGTCAAGAGTTTATGGAAAATTATTTTCTTCCTTTGCAATCTTATTTTTGTTTTTGTATTTTTGTTCTTTTTTCTATTTTTTCGTATAAGAAAGGAGAAAAAAGTCTAATGAGAAAAAATATTATATGTTTTTTGTTGTTGTTTGTGTAGTTACTATATGCAACATTAAAAAGGTTTAAATAATGTTTAGAAAAACATAAATTCATACAAAAATATATGTATTTACGTATGTACACATTCATCCATACATCTTTAAATATGCATATGTATGAGAGTAAGTAATTGGTGTATGTGTAGTTTATGTGACCAAGTGTATTTAAATGATACTTGTCGTGTATACTATGTATATTTTTCTATTTATATATGTATTTTGGATTTTATAGTGATGAGAAAGGGGGATCACGAAAAAGTTTAATAAAATAACCGGACTTTTAGATAAACCTTTGGTAAATAGTCTGAATGCTGATTTAGTAATAATTTAATAATGATAATGCTAATAATGATTTAATAATGTACTATCTGCTTTGCTATCTTAGTCGTTTGAATTTCGCGAATAACTTGTCGTTAAATACTTGAAAAGAGAATATTTGAATGTTAGAAATAACCAACGTAGCGTATGAATAATATATTAAATAAATTCATCACGTATGAAGCGAGTATTTAGACTAGAGATGCGCTCCTAACTACTTAACATATGCCTTCAAGTAAGTGAAGTATCAAAAATTATGTTATTTATTACATCTGCTGTTACGAATTGAAAAAATCTAAATATTTCGTTTAAGTTTAATATCAATTCTTCCAAAAGCTAGAAACTGCAAAAACATGAATATCTTACATCACAATGGACCAACTTTAGTAAAGTTTTTCAATGGGTTTTACTTGCCTAAAATACACTTATTTAAAATTTAATAAAAAACTCACGTTTGTGAAAGATTTAAGTCATATTAGGTGATTTTCGGAAATGGGGTTTATAAAATTTTGTCAATCTTCAATCCTTGTAAAATTTTATAAAGAATTTTTGGTTATGAAAATCTTTTGGGAAAGGAATATTTTTTGACACTGAAATTATTTTAGAAATTGGTTATGTGTGGCACCTACGATATTTTGATTATTGATTATTGAAATCAGACATGAAACAAATTATTTCTGTTGAATTTATTAAAATATGTTTATATTTCAAAAGCATATTCTAAAAATGTAGGGCCGATCACCACCTGTTTTAGTGGGATTTTCCTTGACAAATTTCATAGAGACATCTATAAAAAAGCTTTATTAGTGCATCATAAAATAAATTCGTCTATCAAAAAGGCCTATTTGTTCCGAAAAGAGGTCTATATAGAAATTACAGTGAAATTTGGTATATATTACCTTATAGAAATACTTATTGTCACCATTGAAAATGTTTAAAAAAATTTATGAATTTCTGTCAAGTTATCAAAGAACTTTAAAAACCTAAGACCCCATTTTGGGGTTTAAAGGAGTTCTAACTAAACTCGATAATTTCGAATAAATTTTATATATTAATGACATTTTAAAAGAAAAAGAAGAAGGGGCCTTGAATGGTAGCTATTTCAAAATTCTTTTCCTTTAATTATTAACACATTTTCAATATAATTAGAACAATAACTGTGCCAAATTCCAATAGAATTAATTTATATTTTAAAGTTTTATAAATTTAAAAACCTCTTTCGAAAAAAGGTCATTATATAGGAAATATACAAAAATACGGATCAATGTTTGTCATATTTATAACAAACATTCAAGACAGTTAGGGCAAATACTGCATCAAATTTCAATAGGACTGGTTTTTATGGAAACTGTAATAAATAACTCATATATAAAATATATAATTCAACAATTGTTCCGAATTTAAAAATTTTATAAGCTCAAAACCATAACGGTCTTATATATAAGCTAGATCAAATGATGGCTTCAACACAATACAGTTTCATTGTCTTTGTATTATTACATCATATTAAATATATAACACACTGATTTTGGGGTGAATAAAATTTTTGTATATTTTTTACTATAATTTTTTTCCATTCATACGATTTTTAATTTTTTTGTCTTACATATCGGTCACTAACTTTGTTGCTAACAGACCGATATATCTGGTTTTAAATAGAAAACTGCAAAAACAAATATTTCCTAGTTTCATCGAATTCCGCTAGTGATGCCAAAAGGCAGAAAGCTAGACAGACGGTTAGACAGACAGACAGACAGACAGACAGACAGACGAACAGACATAATGATGTTAAAATGATACTAGATATTTGGGAATTCTTTATAACGTTGAAACTATGTTAAATATTTTTCGTGCACATACTTTGTTTACAATTTCTTTATAGTTACAGTCAAAAACTCACTTGAATAAGTGAAGCGCAAACATTCAAGTAATAGAGGAATATTCTAAAGTAATGTACAAACAAACACATAAAACTTTAAATGTAAATGTGTGTACAGTGAAGAGTAAAATTTAAGAAGACTTACATTTTTAATTAGTGTTGAAGACCCAATAAAACTAAAAAGATAGAGAAAAAGAACACGTTATAACAAAAATATTGATAAAGAAAAAAATATTAACAAAGACTTTCATAAAATGGAGTGTAGTTATATATCTTTTGAAAATATGATTTTTCGAACATAATTGTTTTCAAAAACACAAAGATCAAAAATTTTAGGGGATCTTATTTCAATTGATCATAATTTTAATAATTAATTTTTGCTCTTACTAACAAAGCCAAATGCTTTAAAATTATGTCACATACTGTATAACAACATACACCCACAAATTCGTCTGCATCATTATTTAGTTCAACACACAGACATACATATACACATATAAGCATATATATATATAGGTAAGTGTGTTTAAATGTAAGAAATGTTTATATAAAATCTAAGTACACTTTTTAAGAAGAGAGACAAATTGAAAGATCTACGATAGTGTAAAGTAATGTAGAAAATAACCATTCACATGTATAATAAACAGACATACCAATTGTACACATATACATATATACATTGAGTTTTGTATGTGTAAGTTTTTTCTTTTACTCATATGTTAGTAATTTTATATTATAAACATACGGTTTTCATTAGAAAATAAAAACAAACAAAAAATAATATAATAAAAACTTAGTCCTTTCTTTGTTACTGTACAAAAAAACAAGGAGCACAAAAAACCTGTCTCAAAATATGTAATTTGTTGTCGTTTTTCTTTATGTTTTTTTCTTCACTTCTTGTCTAAATTACTGGCTTTTTCTGAGTAGAATTTGTTGGTTGTTTGTTGTTATTCCCGGTAACACATTTAATATTTATTAAAGAAATACTCCCCTTGCTGAGGCATATGAGGAATATTTATTTATTTTCCTCAGTTTTTTAACAGAGTTTATTTAAAATAGACGATATAAGTTGTTAAATGTTATATATTTACCGCATAATAAAAGTAATAGTAAAAGGAAGTAAATGAAAATTTTTACGATATTATTTCTAACACTTTTACAATGGTCAAATAGGCGGAAGATAAGTTAAGGTTTAAGTCAAATGAGAAGATAAAATATTTTTAATTTCCGTTTTAAGTATAAGAATTTTATTACTTAAATTTGCATTATATTCTTTGAAATATTTGTCAGTTTGTCCAGGAGCTAAGCTGTAGGTACTCAAAATACAAGTAAGTTCAAAATTTCTTATAGTTTTCTTTAAATAAATTGATTCAAAATATACTTCATGTGTTATTTAAAAATGTACATAAGTAAAAATATTTCGATTATGTTGAATCACTAATACCACCACCACGATCAATTTAGAAAAATTTGCAGTAAACTACAAAAGCTTCCTCTACCAACAAATTGTATACTGTACCATATTTATTAAATATCATGTATCAGTTTCAGAGATAGGCGATATTAAAAATTCTGTTTGTACTGAGGATATCACACCGCCGTGTTCTATCCAAACTATTGTTAGTCTTAAATATTATGTATTAAATCTTTATCTACGTGCCAAATTTCATGAAATTTGCTTCAAAACTTTCAGAGATATGCGGTTTTAAAAGATTCGCAAATACTACCCTCCCACGCTTTATACGGAAATTAAAAGTTTCGGACATACTACTCTCCCACGCCCTATACACAAATCTTGAATTCTACAATAATCACTATTTATATACCAAATTATATAAGATGTATTAGTTATTCAGATATGCGATATTGAAAGTTTTGGTTCTAAACTTTCTTATCTGAAAGTTTTATAGTGCGTACCATTTTCTACTAAAGGAAATATCAACTTGCCAAATTTCCATGTATTAGAATAAGCCGATTCATTATAATCGATGTTAAAATTTTTCAGTGTTAGAAGATTGTCTCAAATCAACATTATCTCAAAGTCTACAAATTTATTTTTACTAACCTGTTTTAAAAAGAAAACTTCTTAGGACAATTGTTTTGGATGTGAGCGTTAGAACAACAGACAGGACATTGTTAAAACGACTCAGTAAATTGATGTTTATAAATTAAGCAACTTTTAATGTTTCGTATGACATACTTTGTTTCTTATGATGTAAATTTTTTAACATTTATTGTAATGGAATTGTAAGATTTGATAGAAAAGAATTTCTGTTGCCAGGCATTTTATCAATTATTGATTGTTTCTGCAGCTCTTGTTCCATTTTTGCGTTGTAAAACACTTAAGTGGTTCCCTATTTCATTAAATTCTGGGAAATGTTTTGGTTAATTCAACACTGAACCAAATGTCGTAGGTAATATTAACAAAAAAAGGAAAGTGTTAAATAAACAGAATTTTATTCTAATAAACAACATTTTTCTTCAACTTGAATAATTTCCTTCAAATATACTAACAAAATTTAATAAACCATTTTTTTATTGAATAAAATTTCGTTAAAAAAATTAAGAAAAATATGTTATATCAACAGATAATAAGTAAAAACAACAAAAACGCATCTTAAGTAAAACAGCAAAATTTTTTACTAAAATGAAGTTAATTTGAATAAAATTTTTGTTTATGTAATTATTTTTGTCAAATATATATATTTTTTTAATTTTTATGTATATATATATGTGCAGTGAGCGAGTGATATTTTTCTAACAAAGGAATCCTTGTTTTCTGCTTTTATTTTATTTTTTCACAGAAATCTTCCACAAATTTTAATGTTATAAACACTAACAGAGGAAGATTATAAAATCATATTTTGTGTTTTCCTTGTGTTTAATTTTTTAATTGACCTTCAACCAGTTCAATACTAATAAATGTCTTTGCGTGTATAGCAAAGAGAGTAATAATTTTTATTTGAAAATATATATAAAGGAGCTCTGTCAGCACAGGAAAGACATTTATTGCACATGAAGATTTTGATAAAATGAAGCGAATGTAAATCACTTCATATTTAGTTTTTTTTTTTTTTTTTTGAAATGAAAATCATGACATCTGAAATTATCCTAATTCTCTCTAAAATTCTAAAAGTGTAAATAACCGACTAACCAAAGTTAATTCTATGTATTGACAACCTCTACCTTATATGCTAATTGGTTGTAAAAATGCAAAACCCATAAATAAACAAACAAATGGGCCTTAAGATTCCTTTTGCCTACAGACGAATACCACAGTGCACAACTGTTACTACTGAACATTTTTGTAAAAAGTAAAAAGTTGATATGTAACTATTAATATGTGAAGGTATCTTTGCATATGTGTGCCGCTGTGTGTGTGTGTTTGTTTTTGGCTATGAATTGTTATTGCTACTATTGACCCAATGTCATATATCAACCAAAATACTTTTCAATGTTGTCATTGTTTCGTGTTGTTGTTTCTGATGTTATAGTATCTGATGTTGTATCTTTTAACGCTAACAAGTACAATGTTTCTATTTTTTACTTTAAAGCCCATGAATTTTTCACTATAGATATATGTATATGCAAGTGTGTGTGAGAATATGCGTATGTTTATTTAACTTTTTTCTCTTGTCTATTTTTCAGTTTTAAACTACTGATACTTTTGAATTTTGCATATAAATTAAGCAAACGCAACAAACAACTCATGACAAAAGACAAATTATTCAAACAAACATATGGACAGACAAGCTGACTGATGGTCATATCTGAATAAAATTACATATAAAAACCGATTTTTTGGACACATTTAGTGCATATTACCAAATTTGTTTGTGTGTGTATTTATTTTTCTGCAATACCGGTTAGAATATGTACATAAATTATCTTTTGTGTGCGTGTGTGTTCACCCCTCGGTAATATGCATTAACTTATGTACTTTTAATTTCAGTAAACTTTGTTTTACTGGAGTAGCAAATGAGGAATAATTACGTTATTTTAGTGTGTTTTAAATTAGGTCAAATTTGAAAAGATATTTTTTACATTTTAAATATTCATGATTTTAAAGTGACAAAGTTACGTGGACATTAAAATTTTCATTTCCGGTCCTCATTCGCTTTGTTGCAAATACTGACAAACTTGCTTACCAACTAATTAAAGAATAGTTGGATATTAAAATATTTTTAACAAAATCTTTGTTAAAAATCAATTAAAATTGTTACACTCGATACCGATTATTACAGATCTTGTTAATGCTTGTAAATTCCCTAAAATTAATGATATTTTCTTTGACGGCGTTGACCGTTAGGAATCACTGTCTTAACAATATACTGTATAAATTCTGATCAAAACCAATTTTATCTCTTGGGAAATGGATTAAAAAATTTTAACGATTTATTAAATGAAATAGAAATGGTCAGATATCTGCCTCAAAAATATATAGCACTCAAGTTACCAGAGTTATCATAGACTGTGGACCGAAAAGATACATAAGAAAGAGACGGCCAAACCAAAATTAAATAACTTAAAATAAGTTGAATTGCGATTTCTATGAGATATAAGGATAAGGAACTCATTCGAGAGCGGTAATGAGTTCATTAATAATCTGGTCGGAATACCTTTAACTAACTACCAGAGAAAATTTTGAAATGGAATGCTTCAATGAGGCAATATATCGCATTAAAAAGCCCTCTACGATTTCTTCTATTTTAAATAACTACTATACTTTAGTCAGAATTTTAGAAAAATTAACTCTGTTTACAAAAATCAACTCGGCTTTCGAAAAAAATCAACACTGTTTACGAATATTGCTTCCCAAATTACGTTGAAAAGGTGTGTTAAAATTATCTTTGAGCGCAACCCTTACAGAAATTAAAATTTTCCAAAATATAAAATTTGACATAAAAATTTGTAGAAATAATTTTATGTAAAATTCGCAAATATATGAGAAGCAATTATATTTTTACCAAACTTTCCATATTTCAACTTTACTTTCACAAAGAATTTCATAGTCTCTGTGATTTTTTTTACTTTCACTTATAATTTCTTTACAAAATCTTTATTAACCAAAATTATATTTATAAAATAAATATCTGTTCAATTCTCCAACAGCTGTTCTGGCAATAAATAATGCGCTGCAAATATAATAACAATGCAGTCTCTTATACAAATTGTTTCCCATTAAATCACTTATATTGTTAATTATTTTTAATACAAAAAATCATTAAATTTTCTGCTCCCTTAACGTAACTGCAATGCAATTAATGGTTTGATATATTTCACTTAATATTTTTCTGCAACTGCAGTAAATTTTGTCATCTGCATCTTAAGGATACTTTAAATAAATGCATTTATTTTGTTTACTATCCCTTATCTTTAAAGCCCTTCTTTAACTTTAATGTATATATTTTATAGTCACCAAAAATAACCGATCATTACAAATTATAGTTTAAATATCTTTTCCCATACATTGTTTTAATACATGGCAGCATGTTTAAATTTTCTTGCACATATGTATGTGTGTGTGTACTTGAAAATAAAGCAGAAAATTACATATAAATATCAGAGAAGAAAGTGAATGCAAAAAATATGCTGGCGAGAGTATAAACGGTAGGAAAATATTGCGCATATATTAAGGTGTCGAAAGCAGATGCCACTTGGGTGTCATATGTTTGCAAGTGTGTATGTGGTAAGGTTACAATAGCAACTACGGACACAACTATCAGTGAAACTTTACGTAGATAGTTGTTTTTTTCTATTTGAAACAACTACTACTATACTATTGCTGAAAATATAAAACTACTATAACCACTAGTTGTATAACAGCGACATAGACTTTTAACAAGTGCTGCTATAATATTTCCACATTTTTTTGTATTCAGTATGGGCAAATAAATATATAAAAGATTATACTGTAGCTATTATTATGACTTAAATACATTTAAGACCGATTCTGCAGAACTTATTCTTCTAAAATTCTTTCGTTTCCCGAACTCTTTAATTTTAATTTTTCGACATTTTTTAAATTTATATTCTGAAGTCTGTAGAAGCGTGCTTATCCTTAATTGATTTCCTTCCATAACTCAAATTTTGCTAAAAGTTCCAAAACGATTTCTTGGTAATTTTTTTTACCGTTGAACATTGAAACATAGCTACCAACGATTTCAAAATAAAAACTTTGAAAACAGGGGCTCAGAGTAGTTAAAATAACTAATAATTAAAATACCGTCCACCACGTGCATATATATATATGAAAGTTCAACATTATATTGACACGCATACCAATATACCTTATAAACACATATTAACACTTATAACAGTAAAGTGCTTTATATACAAAACGTTATTTCATATTGAGAGTCATAAAATTTTACATATCCTTGACAGCAATTTTTTCTACGTATGCATTTATAATTGATATAGTAAAGAGATGTATTTACCTATATATTTTATTTTGATCTGATTACTGGTGTTTGAAAACCTAAAAACTGTTTTTATTTTTCTGAAGTTCTCCTAGATATCAGTCTATAACTTTTTATTGCTGAACGATTTTGCTGGGTATAAATAGCATGCCTTTTTGAACAATAAGAATCTGGAAAAATTTTACTAAATTCCGATTCTTATTATTGTCACCGTGATAAGGTTTCCAAAAGACAGTCAGGCATGGCTAAATCGACTCAGGTTTTGTTATGATGCAAGAACATATGCATATAAACTTTATATGACTCCTTCATAGTGATATATACGATACTGCGAGGAACCTGATGATTTATATTTTTATTTGGCATAACGGGATCGAATGACTCCACTTGACAGTTCGAGTGCATATAAACTACCATAGAAACAAGAAAAAATGGATCACAAATTGGTCAAAAATCTAAATCTACTAAGATTTTCTGCAAGTAAAATTTTTTCTCATTCTATTTTTAAATCTTGGTAATTTTTTTTAATATTACTCATAGGATCCACCAAGAATTGTATATAATTTTGTACAGAATACAGAAAAGATGTGTTCTTAATTTATAGAACTGTACGAAAATTTTTTGTCAATTAATTTATAAATAAAATTTAAGAGATTTTATATTTTTTAATTTGCCAAAAATTCATTAGTGACATGTTGCAAAAAAATCAATTTGCTATTGTGAACTCAAAAATTTCAATTCACATGATCAAATGTGAATGGTTTTTCAGGTCATTTAAGTGCATGTCTCTAGAGGAGTATTTGTGTATAGGCACAAATACTCCCTAGAGACATAAGACATTTTGGGTATCAAATTTTTTAATTCGTCAAATATATATTTATGATATGTTACAAAAAAAGTATATATAGAAAACAACTTCCTTGTATATTGGATCAATGTGGAGGACAAACATCTGCCATTATAATGCAGCAATCAATAGACGCCAAAGTGTATACACGCATTTCATATTTAACACTTTTCTTTAATATTAAAATGTGTGCCTATAAAATTGTTTTGCGGAAAAGTCGGATTACCTAACTCATTCATTTTAAAATACGCCTAATGAAAGACAACCAGTCAAATCTGTGCCGAAACCGAATATTCGTTATACCAAGGTAAAACTTTAGTGAAGAAAATTAATTCATTCGAAGAGAACAATCAAGAATATTGAGCTGAATACTCAACTAAACTCTAAAATGGATGATCATGATTAACATTAGAATTTTCAAATACATATTCCAATATCGGCCAGAAGAAGAAGAGGCTTTGCACATCTGTCTTATAAGTTTTAACCTTGAGCATTCTAATTATCATTATCTTTGATTGGCGCAGAACGTTTCTACCGGAAAATTTTTTGGAAAATAGAATTTCATTACTTTTGATCTGATAGAGACGTTTTTATTGATGGACAATATCTTAAATATTAATTTGAAGACCATTTTTTACCTTGATTAAAATAAACTTGATCTTTGCATTCGCCCATACAATATAATATTAAATTCTCTTGTTTTATGTTTTGTATCAACAAGAGTAAATGATAAATATATATATACACATACAAACATATACACATTATAAATATACTCACTTATAAAATAACTGTATTTGTGTTTGTGCTGCAATTTTTATGTGCCTGTTTTTATGAATTCAAAAAGCAAAAAAAAAAAAATGTTTACTGCCAACATACCAACACATCAGTTGTTAAGTTGAGGTTTCTTGTTTTTCACTCACACTCACATACATATGTGCAGCATAAATACACACATATGTGTGTAGTATGAAAATGCTATTGTAAGTTAAGAGTATGTTAAGTGCTTTTGATAGTAACTTGAACACAAGAAGTCCTGGTGAAAAGAGCGAAAAAAATATGAAACCAACGAACATACTCATACTCTTGCCAGTGCAGGAGGAAATAGGTACAAATATGGAAAACAAGAAAAAAAAGAGGAAAGAATATGCCAAGTCACTCACAATAACTGGCTTCCGTGTTGCTGTTGTCCTGTCCGCCATAAACATAATCAACCGCATTCATATAGAGAAAATTTTGTGTTTTTTTTTGTTTTTTGGACAAATGAATTTTACAGAAAGCTCTTTAAGAGTGAATATAACTTTTCTTTTCTTGGACTTTCAAATGAAAATAATTATTATATTTTTTTGTTTGAAAATTATATTTATTTAAATAAAAAATTATTGTTGATATATCATTTAAAATATTGCATATTTTTATCTCAAAACTTATAGAATATCACATCTACCACAAAAGAACCGATTCAGTTTGGATGTAAAGGATCCTGCAATATTCTGTTATTCTGTTCAAAAGTAAGGGGCACAGTTCGAAGTGGTAGTAGAACAATTTTTGGGCACAAACTTCTTTTATACTAAATTCCAAATAATGTTTTTACCAATTGTGCATCTTGTTGATATGGAAATAATTATTGAGGTTTATTACCAGGTTTTGTCAAATATTCGTATCATTCTTCGTTTTATTTAAATAATTCAAATGTATTTTTTACTGATCCACTATGTCCGTCCTACCAGATTTTCATAGTTCATAGTGTAATTTAATTAACTGATCGACCGAGCTTTATACATGATGCTTTACGTCGTTGGTTACAGTATTCATTACCAGCAACAAAACGGTGCAAACTTAAAATAAAAAATTTATATTATATTTAGACTGACAAAATTTTGGAGAGACCCTTCTTATTTTTGATTCCATGACTTATCATGCATTAAACATTTATATGGGATTTATATCGATTGAGATTATTTTTGAAGTAGAGATCTTCATGATCTCTATAACAATGTGGACCGAGCATCGTAAAAATTAGTAAAGTATTTTCTGGTTGTATAAATCATAACTGAATGAAATATTATCACAACACAAACAATTTTATACGAGAGCTAAGATCTTTTGTAGGCCGACTTTTTGATATTTTAAGTGTAACTCTGCCTTTAAAAATATTTGTGCCCAACTAAGTTAAAACATACTCCCATCTCAGTTTTGAACTCCGTGTTGGTAAACATTTTGAATATTGAAGCTACCTGAAGTATTTTAAAAATCACTGTTTCTAATGGAGAAAATTCGTACGTATCATTTCATCAACATATCTCCAAAATAAGACTTGTGGAGTAATGGAAGCCCAACCGACTATTTATATTTATTTATGGTGATATTGAGTACAAAGATTTTAATAACCGCCACCACCGCGACTGAAAATATGTAATTCCGTGCGTAATACAAAGACAGAATCATCCAAGCCACTATTAAGTATATATTTTTATGTTTACAATCTGAATCGAGATAAAAATCTCCATCTGCTTAATCCTGGCATGCTTAATTCTATATTGGTCACAGCTCAATAAAATTTGGTGAAACTTGGTCATTATATACAACTATATGTACTTCATTTTTTATTAAAAAAATCAAGTCAGTGGAAAAAATAATGTAGTCAGAAATACTACACATTTTAAGACACCCTAACACAGGTATGTTTTTTATGAGAAACATTTTGTGTTATAATAATTGTATGACATTATATAATTGTTCCCTACAGTTTTTGGTGACAATAGACCCTTTAAATATATTGTCAGATAACAGACCTTAATGAGACCAATCACTCCGTTACTAACAGATATGTCGTAGCGATTATAGCGATGAATAAAAATGTGTTTTAAACATTTATCGAATTATAATGACGGATTATTACTTTTATGTCTTGTCCAAACAATTGTGCTAAATTTCATTTACACATTTTTAGCTCCTTAAACTCGATCAGTCTTAATATGTTCTCTTTAAAATGAACACATTTAAAACCCTGTTAGACCAGGAGTCACTGTTAACATATGAATATATATTTGCATGTTAACAAACATGCAATTTTCCATATGTCTATGATTCTTTACATACTTACATACATATGTATGTTTATATTCATTTATTTAAATAAATGTAATAGAGGCAAGAGAAGTAAGTAATACGAATATTAACATTTGTACTTGCACCTATTTTGCATATCTGTACATATGAATGTATCTCTGTTGAAATAAATATGTTTGTTTGCATTTTGTGGTTTTTATTTTCTTTAGCTTTTGGCTATAAAAATATGAAAAAAAGGAATAAAATGAAACTGAAAATTATAAATTGAAAAAATATGAAACCAACAAGAAAAAGTTTTAAAACATAAAAATAATTAGCCTTTGGTTACAATTTTCCCCGTCCTTTCCAGTATTTTTTCACTTATTTTTTGCTCATATTACAAAATAGTCATGTAATTGTTAATACACAGTTGTGCAATTAGATTTAAGTTGAGGGAAAACACTCAGCAATATAAAAATTATTTAACGTTTCTTTCTTTTTTTTTTGCATTTTTACTAAAAAAAAAAAACTAAAATAAAAATTTTTAATATTTGCATTTATTTGGTGGCATCATTGTTGTTGTAACTGGGGTTTTCAGTTTTTTAATTTTTATAAAAAAGTTTTTAATTTTAACATGTAACATTATTTTAATTTTTAAATGTTATTGTTGCTAATATTTACAAAAAGTTTTTACTACAGTAGACCTTCAGTATTACGAACGTTCAATATTTCGAATTTCTTATAATATAAAAGACAAATATTTTGCATTAACTACTCTATAGTACGAATAGTGATCTTTATAAGATTTTATTATACCCTACACCACCATAGGTGGTGGGGGTATTATGCTTTGGTGCAGATATTTGTAACGGGCAGAAAAACTAGCCCTACCACCACTTTTAATTATACCATTCGACTCAGAATACAGAGTCGATTTAAGCATATCTGTTCGTCCGGCTGGCTGTCAATGTAAAGTTTATTAGCAAAGTACAGGTCGCAGTTTTGAAGATATTTTAATGAAATTTGGCCCAATGACACTTGGTATTGTTATTGATTATAATCGGCCCATTTTTTCATAAAAGTTCCATAAAAGTGTCCTCTGAAATGAGGGTTTTATTCCATAAAATCCCTAAATACAAAGAGTACAACCATAATTTTGCAAAAAAGTCTTATTATTTTCTTAAACGATGTGTAGAAGTCTGCTAGGATCGGTCCATTATTTCTTATAATCCCATACAATTACCCTTTCAAATATCACTTTGAAACTTATAAATCGCACATATTCGTGGGAATTGTTAAAATATTTAGTCCCAAAAGAGAAATATAAAATTCCCATATAAATTCCCAACCCTACAGAAAAAATTTCCTTTAAAACACATAAATTGCAAGTAAATGTTAGTTTAATAATGATATATCAACAATTTAGTGTAGGGTATTAAATAGTCAGGCAATTGCTAGAAAATTGCATGAGTTTGTTAAAATATTGGTAAAGACTTACAAGTAGTGAATTGTAAGGATGCACTTTTGGAGTGGTTTTTATGAAAGTGCAAACACCATATCACAGTCGGTTGATAAAGATTAAAATTCAAAGCTGTGGAATTAAGTGAAAATTCTACAATGATTAATTTCAAATATATATGTATTAAAGAAACCCAACATTTAATATGTATGACTTGAATTTAAACTTTAAAATGCGTTAAATAATACCAATTTTCCGGTAGTAAAATGGGCCTGACAATATAAATTTCGTACTAACAGACGTCCACTGTATATGAAAGGTAATGAAATTAAATGCGCATTTTTTTTATTAAAATCTTTTTAAAAAATGATTTTGCTTATTTAAGAGCATAAATTATTATTAAAAGTGAAAATGTAATGAGATTATCTGCTAAAATTGAAAATGTGTTTAAATTAAATAATATCTTACAGGAAGCAAAATGATTATCCAAAAACGAATAATTTATTAAATTTTTTTATATAAAATTTATTAAAAAAAAACATGACTTTTTTAGTGATTATATTTTTATAAATTCATCAATCCGAAAAACAAGGAATTGAAACTGATAGTATACATAACTAATGTCTAATTAATATTAATTATACGCACCTTGTGTAGGAGAAATAAAAATGTTTTTTTCTGAATGTATATTCGAGAAAAAAATTAAATTTTAAAAATTATAAGTTTGGATTAATTGTACCAATTATTTTATAGATAATATTTTCTATAATCATACTACTTAACTAAGAACCAGATGTAAATTTTTGGAAACCAGCTTCGTGTTTAATGATTTGCTGAACTTTTGATGGATTAAGATTCTGTAAATTTTTTTGTTTTTTTTATTACCATACTTTTGGACACCTTTCTAGTGCCCTTCAAATCTCTTTAAACATGAGCCAATTATCTCTTCACTGGCCTTAGCTCTGGGCAAATTGCAGGATTTGCATCTCTTCGTACAAATACCATATTATTGTTCTTGTAACACCCAAGGGCTTGTTTACTACAGTGAATAGAGATCCTGGTACTGTTTAAAAACATTGAAAATAGTTTGACGGCATGCAGAATTTCAAATGAAAAATGAAATGGAATGAAATTTCACGTAGGGATGGTGTAAGTTCATTACAGACTAAAAGGGGGTTAGACCACAGAATCCAAAAATTGACTAACTAAGGTCAAAAAATATATAACACGGTTCATATATCTAATCCCATTTTAAACATTTTTATAAATGGATTCTGCTAGTGAAAGCCTAGAAGAAGCCTAATCGGGTATGTGTGTTATCTTATACTTTAAGAGATTTTTAGCTTCAAAAATTACAAATTTTGCTTTTTGACCCGCGAAGGTTAAAATAAGATCTTTAAACCAGTATTAAAACAGCCCCAAAGTTTGATTTAACTTCACAATTACTTTAGTAGTGGTAATTTCCTCAGACGAAGGCAAATCGGACCAATATTTCAGATAGCTTTCATATCAATATCCTACAGAATAGTGATAAGCTCACTAAGCTCAAAGGTTGCTTATTATTTCTCTTTAGTCCAGTTACTGAGAAGTTTTAGAGTGATATTTGCAATTTTTTTCAAAAACTCGTGTTTATCCTAATTTTTCAGAACCTTCATTTATATTAAGTCGAATATATTATTCTTAGTTGTTTTCGTTGATATTCTTATAACATTATTTAATGCAGTTTCTCTGACTGATAGACCTAAAGAGAATTTAGGGAGAACAACTGATTTAACACTGACGTTTTGTGAAACATTTTTGTTTGAGATTATATCACATAAAACATTTGATTTTTCAAAAGAGGGCCAGTCGAATACAATTTTAAATGTGTTTACAAAAATTTCAACGTATTTAAATGAAGTGGAAGTACTCCCAATATAACCAAAGCGCATTTTTAATAATTATGTAACTTAATATATTTTAATAGGACTATAATGGAACGGACTATAATGAGGTATTCACCAATTGATTTGAGAGAGCATAAGTTCTTAGTGGGTGCAGGGTTGAAATTTAGCAAACTCGCGTGTTGGATTTTAATTTCAGGTTGAAAAATATGTTTTCAAAACTGCTCTTTCATGTTAAAGAAATTAAGAAGATAATTTGAACTAAATAATAATGAAGGCATCAAAGATAATAATGAAGGCACCGGAGATAAAGTTTAAATAACAACAAGTTTACGAAATAATAAAAGAAAGAATGTAATAAAAGTAATTACGCTAATATCTCCCATATATTTATGTATATTGTATGACAAAACTACAATCTATTGAACAAATTATAGAATTCCTAACGAAATAACAAATAATCAAAACACACTTAAATAATAAAAAAAACGATGCTTTCTTAGTTCTAAGTAATCTCATGAAACTACCAAACTTTTTGGTAGAAAATATAAAAATCAAATGTAAATTTATTTAATAAGATTTAATAAGGTTACAATTATCAAAAACTACACAACTTAAGCGATATTGTGGTAGTCCACGTTTTTTTCCGTTTTTTGTGTTTTCCACATTTAAAGCAAATTTCTCTCCCACAATATAATTGAAATTCCCCAAGGAACTACTGAAAGGAAAAAATTGTAAATAAATGTAAATAAATGAAAAAGGAGAGCCAAGGAAAAAAATACTTACAAACAACAAGGATAATATAAGAGAACACTATGCGCATATACGAAATGATATAAGAGAATTTACGAAAACAAAAGCTTTTTCATATAAAAATATAAACACGTGAAAACCTAAAAGGATTGGAAGGACTAGATAGACTAAATATGGAGTATATGACGTATAAGACAATAAAAATTTCTGGTTATGTTTTTCGATTGTTAGAGAAAGTAGAAAATTACTCTCTTACCCATAAACACAAACACACACGCATACATGTAAATAAAAAATATTGGCCAAATATTGAATAATTTTAACAAACATTTAGTCAATGGCGGTATTTTGAGGCGTAAACGTGTTTCGAAGTAAAAAATTCTTAACGTGAAGCAAATTTAACGCAAAAGTTTCTTAAAGAAAAGAAAAAGAAAACAAAAATTAAAAAACGCGACGTGTAAATTTTAGTAGTTGAGGCAACTAATTAAAAGTTTTTTGCAATTAAAGAAAAAAGTGAAGTTTAATTAAAAAATTAAAAAAATATTAAATTGAAAAAAAAAAAATAAAAGTGTTTTTGTTTGTGTTTTGGAAATTATAAAAATTAAAATTTGCTCTTTAGAGAAAAAATAAAAATAATTAAAATTAAAATAAAATTATATTGCTACATATCACTTAAATGCATTTGAATAAAAAATTATAATATTTTTAATATTTAATAAGTATTAAAAAAAAGGCTTAAAATTTAATCTCTTTAAAGCTTATTCATTCAAAAAGCAGAATTTATTAAAAAAAAATAAAAAATTATATAAAATATTAATTAAATATATAAAATCTATCCAACGCTGCGTATGATTAATATTTATTAATTTCTTTCATTAATAATAGAGAAAAAAGTTTATTAAAAATATGTCATAATTATCGTTGTATGTGTGTAAATAATAATTTCTATAAAAAATTAATACATTTATAAATCATAATGGAAAAAAGTGTCAATCTATCAATAGTGTTGTTGTAAAAATAATATTCATAAAAGTAGAATTTATTAATAAATTATTAATAATTAATTATCACTCATATGTCAAATTATTTTATTGAATTAAGTGAATGATTCATATTCAGCTTTCAGTCAAAAGAGTGAAAAAAAACGCGGGAAATATTTAATAAACAATAATTTATTATAGATTATGGCAATTAAGGCTGTAATATAATAAAGTTAAATAACGATAATTTTTGTGAAAGGATTATAATCAAAATTAATATATATTATTTACTTTTATGGAAATATCTATTTGCAATTAAAAAGGAATATAAAAACCAAATAAAGGATATTAAAATATTTTACTGTAAATGGTAAGTTTATGCTACAAATTGCTAATATTGTTCTTTTCATAAACTTTTATCTAATAAAAAAGTTCTTATTTAAAGAAAGCGGATTTCTTTGAAGAGTTTATGGAATATATGAGTTTGGAGGTTATGTCAGTCGAATGAGAAATTCGATATAAGTTCAATATTATTTTTTTGAGAAAAAACAGGTTTTAAAAATTATACATTATAATTGCGCTTTTGTTGGATTAAAAAACTATGAGTTAAATGCATTTAATTTCAGATCATCAAAATTTATTAATTAAGTTTCAATCTCCAGGACAATATCATTAGAGGTCTGATGGCCTTAATTAAAAAAAAATTAGTAGCGAAAAGTATGAGTTTTTGTTATGAAATTATTCATATATAAAATTTACTAAAACTCCATTTTGGTGAAGTTTTTGTGAGTTTGCTATTACTTGTGAATTTGTATTTTCCTATTACTTTTAAAATATCTAAAGAAAATCTAAACTGCTAGTAATAATTGTATATTATGGCCAGTTAGTAAACACTTTCGAAATCGATTTAAAATGTTTCCTAATTTTAAATAGTAAAATTTCGAATTTATGGTAAAAAAGTTAAATTGAAATGAAAAAATTTTGAAAAAAACATTTGATTAAATTTTGGATTTTAAGTGAAAATGTCGCATTTATACAAAATTCAGCGTCTGACATAAACTTGAACTTAAAGCAAAGAATTATAAATTAAAAAAAAAAACAAAATCGAAGTTTTTAAAAAGATTCAAATTTCTACTAAAAATTCCACACTCTGTTGAAAATGCAATAATAAAATTTAAATATTAAGGAAAATGCGAAAATTAATTTCAATGTTAAAAATTCAGAATTTTGTAAAAAAATTATGTAGTGAAATTTCGAATTCTGAAGAAATGAAATTTCTCTTGAAATTTCTTAATTCCGACTTTTTTCATTTATGGTCAAAAGAAAAAGGACGGATATCGTTAAATCGACTTAAATTCTGAAGTATGTTTAAAACTAATAAACCGTTATAAACTTCTGCACAAACGCATAATATCTGCGGTGTAAAGTATGACGATTTACAGTGAAAATTTGGAATTATATTAAAATATTTGGATCTTCTCTAGTTATTATTAATGGAGAAAAAAAGAAAAAAGGTGTCTGTAAATAGTTAAATTTTTATTGTCTTTAAAATAAAAAAATAGCAAAGCAACTTGGTTAGCTTAATGATCAGTTTATTCGGTACGAAAAAATTAAGGATAAAGTAACTTTGAAAGCATACAAGGCTCAAAAATTTCTCACAGAAACGTTGCTAAAAAATTTAGAGGCCAAAAACAAAGCTCGGTAATCTATTTCCTGTCATTTTTCGCAACTTTCTGGTTAAAGATTGAGGGAATGTATAAAGTTCGTGGTATGGTAAGCAATATGCAGTTGTAAAGAAGTCAATCGTTTCTTTATAGAAAAGGCTGCTTTCACTGATAAGATTTTATAATGTGTGCACTGACTTGATATTCTGTCATTAAGATAAACAATGTATTATTTTAACAAGTTGATTCACACAGACTGCCGGATCTGGGGTCAGTGGAAATATAATTAGCTCATATTAAAACAGAATTGAGGAGCAGAAAAAAGGTGTACAAAAGTTAACGGAGATGGACTACCTGTGCCAACAAAATGACAAAAACCACTACAGAAACGTTAATGGAAGGTTAAATGGAAAAAGCTTCAAAATAAGAAAATTAAGAAAACAAGTGATTAAAACTATTAAAATATTTTCTTTTTGTAAATTATAATAATTTCAATCAAATAAGAAAACTAAAACATACGAAAAATATTTTTTGCTATATAATTTTGATGTAAATACATTTTAAAAAATTTACTTAAAAATTAAATGTCAGTATTTATTAATTTCTATTGTCCTCCAACAAATAGAATTATAATTACATTTCAAATATAAAGAGGTATATTTAAGTTTGTCGCCATTGTATACAAATCAACAGTTATTTCCCACAAATCATTACCACCATCACCGCACCTTCACAACCACTACTAACAACTTAAGTCAAAGACTAACAATATTTTCCTTTAATCACAAAATGACCTGATAACATCTATAAAAATTTCCCCATGATTAACTGTCCAGAGGTAAACAAAACAAAAACCAAATAAATACGATAAAAAAGTAAAAAACAAGTAAGAACGCCATATTCATATATGCCGAAGTTTCAGTACCCTCCAGCATAAATGCGTGTAAAGCAAGGTACTGTTTGATTTTGTTTTTTATTCTTCAAACTATAGGTCCTTTCAAAGACTTTAATGTTAATTTACAAGAGTTAAATTCTAAAAAATTTTCAAAATCAGAAAAGAGCAAAATCTGAAAAAATTTTATACTGAATAAATCACAGAATTTTAAGTCGAGTGAAGAAGTGGAAAATGTTTTTATTAAGCTGAAAAAGGAATGATTTTATGTTTGCAACCTTTCTATTTTGTATTCAGATGTGTTTACTTTTGTTGAATGAATTTGTAGCTGTTTTTGTTATTGCATTTTTTCGTAGAAAACAATAACAGTAAGTTTTATTGCGGCAAGCAATTTTTTGTGTGCTTGTGTATGCATATTTTTTTTTTTCTTTTTAACCATTTCGCAATTTTGAGGAGCAATACAATAAAAATCCTTTTTCGCTTTTCGAAAATTTTTTTCACGATTTTGCATGGAGCAAAATCGAAAAAATGATAATCGAAAATCAGAGTTTTATTTTTTAATTTCCTAAAAGAAGTGTTAAAAAGAACATCATTTGAAAGTAGAGATTTTACTCGGAGTTTTCCCACACTCTGGCGTAAAGTAAATAGGTTATGTTTCATACATAAACATTCACATAATATATAAACGTTTTCCTTAATATAACATGGAAATAAGTCATAGGTTTGGTTATAATTTCTTTCTACTGAACCGATTTTTATAAATTTTGGAATGGTAATGAGGTATATAGATTATGGCGAAATTTCGCTTAGATTTTTTCATTTATAAAAGAATTTTTACGAAAGATTTTTCTTAAACTATAATAACCTAAACCAATTTTGCGGTTTTAAATGGGAAACTTATCAGGACTATAGTTAATAATCAGACCGTATTTCACTGACGGCTGTCAATTATTATGGACATCGACCCAGATTTTGATTCCATGCAAGAATCTGATGATTCCTTTTTAGATTTACATACGGAATGATAAAGTTTATATACCCTCATCACCAGTTGTGATGGTGAAGGGCACATTAAAACACCTAAAATGAAATTAGCTTTAAAAACGTTTAGAGAAAATGAAAAAGTCTATTGCGTGTTAAAAAACACTAAATGTTATTTTCACTAAACACTACTATAAAACTATAATAACTTAAAAATATAAAAAACTAAAACTGGGAAATAAAATGCAAAAAATATAATAACAATAAAATTTTGAGCAAAAACTAAAAAAAAACAATTTATATTGAAATTGCATTTAAAACAAAAACAAAATAATGCCACAAATATAAAGTTTAAAACCTCAACCAAAAGTTTAACTTGCTGAAAAATATTCAATTTATATTGAAAAATAAGTAAGAATGTTATAATCGGCTATACCGAATCTTCAATACCCTCCATCACAAATGACTAAGGAATAAATACATAATGTTTCGAATATGTACATTATATGCACATATACACTCAAAAGTCCGTACAATTTTTGAAAGTATTTTTTAAACCTTTAATAATTTTATGTATTTTTGCTTACAAAACCGATTTTTATAATTTTTGGAATGGTAATGAAGTACATATTTCTTGATATTATGGCAAAATCTTATTCTGATTTATTGATTTATAATTGATAATTTTACAAAAGCTCTACGCTTTAATTTAGGGGTTTCTCTTAATAGGCTGAACCGAACTTTAAAAAGTACTCGGGCCAAATTTTTTATTCAGTTCTGCGGATGTGAGCGTGCCAACAACAGACAGGCAGATAGACAGACAGACAGAAGGCGAATATAGCTATATCAGATTTTGATTCGATGCAAGAATATAAACATCTTAGATGATTTTATCTTAGCGTTACACACGTAATGACAATGTTAATATACCCTCTTCACCACTTGTGGTGGTGGTGGTGGGTATAAAAACTATAAAACAATTATGCATTTTTTTGCCGCACATGATGCTTTTGGTGTATTTTGTGCGTATTAGAGCTACAGAACAATAAATATTTATATGAAAAAAATATATATTTAAATAGAAAACTATTTTACCACTGCACTAGTAAACAGGAAATGTATAATTGAAAAAATAAAAAATTTTTCATTAATGAAAACTAATGGAAAACGTATTTTTTGAAAATGGCTGGGGACAATCTCAGGAGGCATGAATAAAACATTTTATTAATTAAAAATAGTGAAAAAAATATTACGGAAAAGGAAAAACAAAAAATGTATGTATTTTGTGAGGAGGTATGGTAGAATGTATTGTGAGGATTAAGAATAAAACAAATACTTATTCTTCCAAAAGTATAATTCTCAATATACCTTATACTTAGTTCACACTGGATGAGCAACACTTTTTGGAAATAAATCAATAGTTTTTGATCGGCTGATAAATTTCCAAAAATTTGCCATAATGATAATAGAGGAAAGTTTTTACATTTATTATTTATTTGCAATAAAAACTTTTAAATAAAAAAAGTTTTTGAAAATATGGCAGTTACGCCCAATTTTTAATATAAGATTTCATTGAAATTCAGTATAAAGTCATATTTCATGTAAATCTATTAATGGAAATCCCCGTTAGACATGTTTAATTAATTTTTTAATAACGTGTACATAATTCTTAATTAATTAAACTAAATTTTTTAATAAATGTTTACAAAATTAAAATGCTTTCATAAAATCTACATAAATAAAACAAGTATTAAAAAATTTTATGAAAAAATTTCTCCAACATGACTGTAAATTGCTTAACACTTATATCCCGAATTACTCAAATTTCGAACTTGGCAAAGCTTCTTTTTTATTTTCTCTTTTCTTCCTTAAACAACTAAAGTGAAAAATTGAAACACAACGGACATCTGACAGATCTAGATTGGTTTTTAATGTTATGGATTGGTTTTGAACGAATTTACGAGAGTTCTATCGGAATCTTAAAGAACATAAAGTCCACATTTAAAAATAAATATATATCACAGTTTTGATTTAAAAAACTGAGAAAATGGGTCAATATTTTATTTTGATTGTCAAATTTTAGGAAACGTAACAAATATTAGTTATATACAGACAATTATTGAGATTTTATTTTTTCATTTTTGGGACTTCTAGTCATATGGACTGATTGCTCCGATTTAGTTAGAAAAGCCTCTGGAATGTTTCTGTGGACTTCAATTACACATTATGAAATAACTTGGGTCCAATTTTTTTAAATAGCTAATATAAAAGTTCATTATTTCAACTATCTCTCATAAATTCAAGGGAACGAGGATTTAAGGTCATAAATGTCTCGAAAAGTATAAAAGTATTTTGATGAAATATAGCACTGAAAATCTGTATAGAAAATTTTATAAGGATCGATCCCTAATTTTCCCATACTAATTCTTATTATGTAAAATGTATTGAAACTCTCAAATATTTCAGAGTTTAAATTCTGGTGATAAGGGATTATAATTAAGGGACTTTAATTAAGACTTTCCATCATAAAACAAAACTTTAGAATATTAAAACCTTGTTCGAAAACCATTTAAGTAGTGGACTAGACCGATTTCAGTGAGTTTATAAGAAGTACAAAAATGGATTTTAATTCTAACCGATTGAATTTTTCATCGAAATATTTAGTACTGAAATTAATGTGTGTTAATCATTTATTAACGAATAGAGTCCTTAAATTAGTATTTATTACTGAAAGTCCACGTAGATGTCCAGAAGCTTTGCAATGGAGCATTAAAGTGATTACTTTATATAGCGTCCTTAAAGCGTTTTTTAATATCATTTTTATCACTTTTAACATTCGTATTCGATATTTTAAATTTAGTTAAATAATTAATTATTTTTTTAAATAAAATAAATTTGAAGTTCTAATATTAAGGTCAAAATCTAATAAGAGAATTTGTTCTATATATATTTTCAAGAGTATTTAATGTGTTATTAATCCTACATTAATTTTTCAGTCGTTTTAACTTTATACTTCTGCCCTCCACACTGACTCGTTCTCCCATTTAGTTTTTAAGAAACAAAAAGTATTTGTATGTTTATTTTGGCATAAGAACTAATTGAAGCCGTTGATGTTGTATCAAAAATTTAAGTTAGTTTCATTTACTCATTCTTTTTAAATAAAATTTGGTATAAATAAGTCTCGTATTATTTCCTATTCAAATGCAATAATTAAAAAAATCATTGCACAAATGTCATGCTATGGACTCTGACATAAGATCACAAAAATTTGCTAACTGAAATTACAATTCCAAATTTAACTAGTTCTATAACATTCAATTGATCATATAACCCAAACTTCCCCAAATTTTCACAAGTGCCTTAACTCTCACATATAAGTATGTCTCCAAAATGTTATAAGAAATTATAAAATTCGTCTTGAACGATTATAACACTTTTACTTGTTAAAAGCTTTAACAGGTCCTTTACATGTTCTACTTAATATATACATTTCCATAAACATTAAATTCTTTTCCCTCGAAAATTTCTTAAATTCCATTAAACTTTCTGCACTCAATTTAAAAATAATGTATTTTTATTAAAAAAAGTATAACATTTCACCAGTAGTTTTATTTCCATAACCTTAGCGATTCAAAAATGTGTTACTAATACTTAATAAACATTAAAACCTCTAAAATTATATAACTATTTTTATTACCTACAACCACTTTAGCGACTTATTTACTCCACTCCAACAAACAGCAACTAATGGAGAGATGGAGAGAAAACAATTTCATTAAAAATGGAATTGTTGCTATTGTGTTACAGTTTTATGCTTTCATAAGCAATTTACGACAACAACAATAATAGCAATAATAAGAACAACAACAAAAACATTAAAAATATTTTAATTTTCTTATAGTTTTCAGTTGTTGTTATTATAACAAATATTGTTGTTATGCTGTTGCTGCTGCTGTTGTTGCTGCTCAGTTATCCTTCTAAAAATTCCCAGTTAATAGAAGTATAATGTTTATAAACTCTGGAAATTTTATAGAGAGCAGGAAAATAACAAAAATAAGAAATTTAAAAACAACAATACAAAGCTAACTATAACTACTACTACCACAAAGAAAAAAATAAAAGTAAACACATGTACATATGTATATAAAGCTAGCAACCTGCAAGAATAATATAAACGGAAGTTGTATATGTATAGAGTGAGTATGATTGCTATATGAGAGTATCTCACAAAATTGTAACGTATTGTAGCATAAATAATAATGTGCTAACGTGTCAATAGTTATTGAATAATTCAACAGTTTCTTGTTTAACCTTTTTCTGTCGATAAAGATTTTTATTATTATTCTTCTCAGGTGATTGTTGTGTTAGTGGGCTGTCTTTTTTCTATCATTGTTGTAGTACGAGTTAGTGTTATACAGTTGTGTATTAGTAAAAACTATTTAGGTATTGTCTCCCTTACAAATAAATATTTAAACTTCAAAAAAGGATCATAAACCCAAACAATAAAGGATTATTTTATAACAATTCCAGATGAGCAACAGTAACCTTTTTATTTCTCTCTACTTTAAATGCCAGAAAAAGATACCTACAACTTCCCATTTAAAACAAAAATAAAGAGATAGGAATGCTATACTCGACTATGCCGAATCTTCAATACCTTTCGCCACAAATACGTGTGATTTAAATAAACATGTATATAATATGGCAAAATTTAATTATATTTTGTTCTTCCCTTAGAAGTTGCCGCAAATATCGGTCTATATTTTTTAAGATTTTTCAGATTTAAAAAAATAAACATTTTAGGACTTTATAAAATACTCAGGCCAAATTTGAGCTCTGTGACTTATTGTGGATGTGAGCGTGTCAATAACAGACATACAGACAGACATAGCTTGAAAAGATTGTCAATCATAAGCGTTTCACAAGAAATGAGAAAACTAATGTACTCTCTTCGCCATTTGTGATAGTGGAGAGTATAAAAGGAAAAACAGATACAAATTCATATTTTTGTTAATGTATGTTCCCTATAAGGATCCATAATATAAAACAGCTTTTTGTAAGGATAAATATTTTCTTTGGATAAATATTTTTCAAATATTTAGTGTTGACTTTTCCTTTTTCTGTTTTTAATCTCATTTACATTTATATTATTTTAATATGTATTTATAATGTGTTTGTTTATATGTACGAAGATATTTTTAGAAAATTTATGCAAATATTTGTTATTATTTATAAAATATAATCGTTTTTAAACAGAAATTAACTTTTGTATTAATGAACATTAACATTAATGAAATAACGTGTTCATCTTTTTTGTTGTTGTTGCTTTTTGCTAGAAAAGTATAAAACCATAAAAAATATAAAATTTTACAATTGTTATTTAAATCATAAACCCTGAATTTTATAAAAATAAAAAATAAATTACAATGAAACCAACTTTATATTGTATAATTAACATATGAGTATTATTTTAATTAAGATTATTATACTGCTATTAAAGTTTTAAAATAACAGATAATTGTATGTATTTGTATAAAATGGATTAATTTAATGAGAAAAAATGATATATATTTTTATTAGTTGATATTAATACTTTTTATGTAAAATGATAATGATATTTTAAAGTACTTAAAATAATCATTAAAGTTTCCGCGTTGTTGATTTTGTTGTAATAAAAAAGTAACTGAATAATTTGGAAACCAAAAAGGAAGTATAATAATCCATGTATGCTTCGCAAAGAGCAGTTTAGCATTCTAAAAATATTCTAAATATTATGCTATGCGTACGTATACTTAAAATAACTGAATTATATAACTTAGAAGCATCTAAACGCAGAGAAAAATATATTTGCGGTAACTATAAACGAAATGCAACATACTATTGTTGCTGTAACTATAAAATTTATTATTCGCATTGGGATTTTGCCATAATAACAATAGTTATTTTTATTAACACTAAAAATATTTTAAAATAAAACATTTTGTTACTGTAATAAAAATTTTGTTTATTCGCATTTTGATTTTGCATTAATAAAAGTAGTTATTGATATCGTTAATAATAATGTTGTCATCATGACTAAAATTATTGTTAAC
The DNA here is from genome assembly GCA_004302925.2 of Cochliomyia hominivorax. Lineage (NCBI taxonomy): Eukaryota > Metazoa > Arthropoda > Insecta > Diptera > Calliphoridae > Cochliomyia > Cochliomyia hominivorax. Next base: position 51,022,240 of record PYHX02000495.1, on the reverse strand, counting down.
GCCACCAAAAATATTGTTATCATCACCGCAAATATTGTTATTGTCACCAAAATTATTGTTTTCGTCATATTTTCGTATGAAATATTTTAATAAAGTTCTCATTTTATATATGTACCTTTGGTTAATGTGTAAATTTTATTTGTTAATTTTATTTATTTTAATTGCCGCATTTTTTTATTTATAAATAGTGAGAATATTAATACATGTTTTCCATGAAAATTTTTATAACGGATTGTTTAATAACACAAAAATTGTGATATAAAAATATAATTTTATTACAGCAACGAAATTTTTATCAATATATAGTAAAATCAACAATTAACATATTAGTGATAACAATAAATGTTTCCCGTGAATATATCAATGTTTGCGGCGAACATATGGTGAATAACATTTCTCTGCGTGTATGTTCTTGATTTATACTTTTTATACCTTAAACCCTAGATGGTTTATGCGTTTATACAGATGTTTGTTATGGGTTAAAAAAAATTCTTCCGCCACTTTTAAGTATACAGTTTGACACAGAATTACTTCCTGAGTCGATTTAAAAATGTCCGTTTGTTCGTCCGGCCCCATACAAATGTCTCTCCAGAATGGGGTTTTTAGGTTTTAACCAATTTTTGCAGAAAAAATCTTATTATATTCTGAAATAAATTATGCAATCGGTCCACTATTTCTCGTAGGTTCCATACAACCACCTTTCCAAATATCACTTTGAAACTCATAAATCGCACATATACGAGGGTGTTGTTGAAATATTTTCTCAAATTTCAATTTGGCACTTTTAAATAAATAAAAATTATTTTAATTGATTTTTATTTTAAACCATATTTTCCGTAACCCAAAATCCAAAATTTTAAAACGTCAAATATATTGTTCATCCTCTGGTTATGAACTCAAGTATGTATGGCTTTAAGAACAATGTCCAAAAATAATCTTATTAGCAAATCTTTATATTTGGAATAATAAGATTTATATTTCTTGAAATTTCAGAAAGCTCTACTTATTGAAATCCCAAATTTTGTATAAATTCAACCAACAGATCAAAAGTAACAATTTTATTTATAGAAATCAATATTGTCATACTGTGTATTTTGACCAAAACTCTTAAAAAACATATTTTATAAAATACAGGCCAGTCCCAGAATTCAATTCCAATGTCCCAGAATTCCACTCCAACCGAAAGAGGAATTATTTCGGTTTTCTGGTTCTTTAGAAAAAATAAGCGACAATTTTTTTCGGAATGAAATCACTTTCACTTTTATAAGTGAAATTGATATTTTATGATTCTTAAGAAAGAAATATATAAAAAAATATATATGAAAAAATATATTTCTTTTTCCTTTATTTTTCTAAAGAACCAGAATATTCTCTATTAAAGTAGAGTTATATTAGAACTCTTGATCAAAATGTATATAATTGAGCAGATTCTTTGTTTAAAAATTATCCGGCAATTACCCATAGGAATAAATCTCTAAAAATATTGAATATTCCCCAAGGAACGCTAATACCGTTATAAATTTTAGAATTTTATTTACCCATAAATTAAAATTCTTCTTATATATTTTCGAGAAAATAAGAAATTGAATTTAAGTTTATAATGAAGTAAGTTATAAATATTTAATATTAACGCCCTAAAATAAATTTTCGTAATCTGTGTTAAATTTATGCAAATATTTTCTTCATTAATCTTACAGAAAAAAATAACTTATGTATGTAAGTTTAGAACTTATACATATGCAAACACATTGCTTAGTGGAAGCAACATACATTAAGGTGCTCCTAAAGACAAAAGATTTTCAAGGTAAAAAATAAAAATTTATTTAATTTACTTTTATTTTGTTATAAAAATAAATATATAATAACATTATGTAAATATGAAGGTGATATGAAAATTTAAAAAAATAAGGAATAATAAATATTTAATATGTGGAATCAGTTTTAACTTGTTAGCTTTCATTACCAAAAGAGATATATTAAATTTGAGATTTCGTATGTTATGCTAAGAAAGAATTATCTTAGACCTTATAATGTACATATACTCTTGCATAAAACAAAAGTCTGATTGTAAGTGAATTGGATTTACTTTCATAACGACACTTGCACTTAAGCTTGTAAAACGTTTACGTATTCACTTGTTTAGAATTAGAAAAACTTATCATTCGAAATATTTGAAATATTTTAATTAAAAAATCAAGTCAAGCCCCAGTATGTAATACCTTACACAACATTATTGGTTGTAAATGACAGCTACGACGACTTTGTTTATATGAAACTTATACGTTTGAATGGGTTTTTTTCTGGGGAGTTATATCGGAGCTAAAAGAATGATAGGCCGACCTCCACATAATTTCGAATATTGATTTAAGAATATTGATTTAAGAAATTGCGATGTTCACAAAATTTACATGGACAGCCAGCCGGATTGACACACAGGCAGATGACGGACATCATTAAATCGACTCAGAAAGTGACTTTTAGTCGAACGATTTACTTAAAAGTGGGCCTTTCACAATTTTTCTGTATGTTACAAACATCAATAGAACCACTGTTATATTGTTGGGAAAGAATGATAAAATCGGTCAAGTCCGACTATTAAATATCTTACACAACTCTTTGGAAAATTTATAGATTTCCCTCGTATTATTTATTTTTCAGATTAATATTTAAGAGTTTTTATATACATTTAAGTCCCTTATAGTGATTATTAAGCTAGATTAATGGGACTCATGAGATAAGAGACCGATCTTCGGGACAATGGTCATGAATATCGCAGGACTTATTTCGGACAAAATTCGTTAAAAAAATTTATAATTAAAAAAATTATAATCTAGTCCAAGTAAAACATTTATATAAGGAGCTAGATGAAATAATGAACCCACATTGGTAAAATTAATAATTTAATCCTAATTTCATCTAGATATCTTTTAAATTTAGACATTCACTTTGTTCACAAGGTACTACATGGCCTGCCGGCCAGCCATCCAATCAACTCAAAAAGAGATTACCAGTTGAAGCTGTACTTAAAAAATTATAATTAGATTCATTTTCCATTTAGAGAATATATACAAACATCGTTTATGAATAAACTTCAATCCGTAGTTTCAAATAAATATTAAATATTTTAATTTATTAATTGTCATTAAAACTAATATAATTCACGTAAAAATATCTTTTTAAATTTTATTTACAAAACTTACATGCAGACGTATGATTAATATTAATTAAAAGGTTAAGTTGAACATAACTTCATAACTTTTCTGTTTTCTTAAATAGTTAAATTTAAAAAAAAAATTTAATGCTTTAGATGTATCATATATGTTTTAAATATTTATAGTAACTACTAATTGTAAATTGAGAATCGAAAAAATTAACTCTCTTCATCTTTTAAAAACACTAAAAAATCTCAAAGTTCATATGAAATTTTTAACATAAAAAAGACACTGCTAAAAATCGGACCCTAATGTACATATTTTATATATGTATATATTTTTAGAGGTAAAAAAATTTAATGTTAGCTGTCAATACATTTGTGTATTTTATATACATAAATTTATAAATTCTCATCCATTTACATCTGTAGTTTTATGTATGTTATTTATGCAGGTGATAATTGGAAATTTCTAACCCCAAATAAATCTTATTTTGACATTTTTCAACAGACACATAGAAACACATTCCCAACACACGTAATTTTACATACTCACACATATACAAACATACAAAATTTACAATCCAAAATAAACATGCAAATCGGAAAACAAGATACATGTAAACATGTTCACAAACTTGTATCTCTATATGTGTGTGTGTATGAGTGAATGTATGTAGTTGTAGGATATAAACATAAAGAGAGGAGTTGAGAACATTATATTTGCATGTTTGTTACCAAGAAAATTAAAAGATCCAACATGTTACGAGCACGAATTGCAAGAATATTTTCACAAATTTTATATCTAGATACAAATATATTTTATGTATATAACTTAACTTTGATAAAATGTGAAAATAATCTAAAACCAAGTTATTTCCTAAATAAAATATACAAAATTGAGGTGAATTCAAGATGAACTTTAATACTGGTTAAAATAAGAATAAAATAGGAGAAATGGAGGAAGCAAAAGATAAGATTAATTTAATTAGAATATAAATTGATATTTGATGTTTAATATTTTCACACATTGATGAGGGAAAATAACATATATACATACAGATGTTTACACATGTGTTTGAGGGATTATAGAATTGATAATATTTCGTGAAGAGATATTTTTGTTTAAGAGTTTTTAAATAAATTTTAATTTTTTTTGTCTACCGCACGTCTGTCAATACAAATTGCAAATTAATTTGTGGTTTAAATAAAATAAATATTTTAGATCAGTTTCTAACATAAAAATAAATAAGTTAAGAAATTTGATAAAAAACCGAACATAAATTCTGATTAATTAGTTTTATAAAGAGATTAAAATATTTTGATTATTTTCTATATTTTGAAAACTGTAATCATCTAAAAAAATAATTATATTAGTTAAAAATATATTTTATGGCTTTAATCATATTCTACATAAGGAATGAAATTGAAAAAGTGCTAACACACGTTTTTCATTAAAAATTTTAACCCAAGAATTATTTGATTTTTTAAGATCCAGTTTCCTTCGTAAAACATGTCAGTTGTTATGTTAAAAAAAAACAAATGAATCTCATATATTGATTAAACTGGGTCCGCACTGAAATCATAAAATATTTTTAACAAAACCCAACTTTGTTTTACAAAAAATTCGTTAAGCATTCAAAGGTATGCTGTCAAACTGCTTCAAATGTAATTAAACGGTACCAATAAAAGGAATTGTTCAACTGATGTTTCCCAAGTCAAAAAAACAGAAAGCATTTTCAAAAGAGCTACCAGCACATATAAATAAAAGCATCTCGGTAAGAAGAGTGGTCGGACTTTTGGATACGAAAAGTAAAATCTAATGCAGGTTTAAAATATACAAAGCTCAAAAAGTTCCAGAAAGAAGTGGCGCTTAAAATTTAGGGGCCAAAAGCTGAGCACCGAAATTGAAGTCAAATTTTCTAAAAAAAATATTTTTGCTGCTTAATGAATAATGAAACGTTTGTTCTGCTAGATTTTTCTGAAACTTTCTGGTCAAAAATTTGATGTTGCTGATGCTCGAGGGAATATTGTAGAAAAATTTAGGGCCCAAAAGCAGTCAAAATTTCCCAGTAAGTAAAAATTTCCCAAAAAATATTGCTTCCACCTTCTTTTGACGTGCCTTGGCATTTTGTCACTTTGGTAAACAAGCCTTTGAGTGGAAAACGAGCAATATTATGGTATTTGCACTAAGAAAGACAAACTCCACGGAACTAAGATAAGTGAAAAGATATTGGGCTCTTGCTTAAGAAGAATTGGAGTACATAAAAAGTATCTAAATGTGTGGCCGATTTTATACAAATATGGAATATCCATTCCAGTAAAGTGAAAAGAACACTATAAAAACATTAATGGAAGGGTTCCAGAAAATGGTTCAAAATTTCATCGCTAGTAATTAAAACTATAAGTTTTATGGTTTCGTTTTTATTACCAAATATGTATGTTAAAACCTTTTTGATCTCACTTCTTAAACTAATATTTAATCCTATTTTAATAAAATATAAAATATTCTAAACAAAGCATGATACACATAAACTTAAATAAAACTTAAAATAAACCAATATTCAGTTTTTTTTTTAATTTATGTTCAAAATTTCCCTATAAAATAGAAAATAACCTAAAATGTAATATTTTACTCATACATATTCATAGAGAGATAATTTTTTGTTTTAGTATTAGTATGTGCGTCCATGCTGTCCATGTCTATGTTATGCCAGAAGAGTGTCGATTTTAATGACAAACTCATGAATAAAATATATTCATTCGACCATAACTTTTTCTATATCCAATATTGGATAGTAAAAACTTATACAGGAAGCACATAAATTTTAGTTAGTCATGAATTAAAATAATGCCGGAATATTTAAAGGATATTTTATTTAAATGAGTTAAATAGTAATAAAGCATTTGTTTTTTATTTTTGGAAAAAATAGTGTGGATAATAAAATGAGTCAAGCTGGGTAATTATTGATGTAAAAAGTTATGAGGGTTTAGATGCATAAAAATTATTACGAATTTTTATATTGACTTTGAAATTAAGGTCATATTTAAAAATCCTATTTATTATATTTATTATTTAATTATGTATATAATTCAAAAATTTTGATAAAAATAATGTCTAATAATGATACACCAAAAACTAAAGTACGAAAAATGGAATTTGGAACATCACGTCCTTCGTATTCTATGAAAATTATCATTATTTTAAGTATCCATGTTTTTAATCATAACGCGGTTTAAATGTAAAACCAAAAAGATTAAATCGCTACTCTAAATGTTTGTTATTTCTTAGTCCTCTCATAATCCCTCTCACAATATTTATATTGTTCATGACTCTATGTTTTATTATAATATAGATTTAAGTTTTTTGTGAAATTGAAACCAAGTTTTTATCCAATCAACAGTAGAGGAGCTATAAAAGTCAAAATGAAACTTTTTGTTTTTATGAATTTTTGAAAGTTCGGAGTACTAAAAATTTCTATTGACATAAAGAATACATAGAGAGAAATGCAAGCAAAGAAAAAACATAGTTAGGTTAACCAAAATCAAGAGAAAACAAAATATATATAATTATTATTGTTGTCGTTCCACCATTATATTTTGAAATAAACCAAGAGAATATGGTTGCACGATCATAAAATTGGCAGGAGCTATAATAAAATATGGCTGCCCTGCAGCCTTGTTATGGTTGTGTACGCAGCTACATCAAATTGGGACAGTTAAATATGGTTGTGATACAACAAAATTTGTTTGTCAGACAAACATTGCTTTACCTGTGCACGCTGACACACCCAAGTTAAAGTGCTTTTGAGACAAAAAATGTGGATGTGTTACAAAAAAATGTATTATGTTTTTTGCTAAGATCATCTTTGAAACACACAAAAATATAATGCCGAACTTCATCCAAATCATAGAGGATTAAGCACAGTGTTAATTTGAATTTCTTTGAAATTATTTAAGGTCTGAATTATTAAGAGAAACTTGCAGTGATGTACAAATACTTCTTCAAAAACAAAAGTTATTATCAAAACTGTTTAAATAATTCAGTCAACTGATCAGTAAATTTTTATCTGTTTGTGTGAAATTTGGTAATATTTTTCGCTATATATTAAGGGGTTTGTAATTTAATATATGTTCAATAACAAAAAGTTAAAGATCGATTTTCAAAAACAAATCTAACATACGGTGTCATAGAGATAGCAATTTTAAAGATAATTTCTGTAAAGTTATATCATTATTTTAAGACATAATTTGTCACATAGATTTTTATTTTAATATAATAGTAGGCCACATCTTGGAATAGGATTTTTAATTTACAAAACTTTTAAAATTGATCTCAACTATACATATATTAGTGCTCAATATATGCAATTAGTTTTGTGATCATATATTGGCTCATATTTGGTTATATCTTCCATATAAGATTTTTTGCACAATTGTTAAAAAAATTACAACTAATTTTTAATAAGGAAACAGTATACATTAATCCAAAAGACAAAAAACTTAGACTTTGATTTTATGCAATAATGTATATGGGAGATAATATGAAGTCTTAGATGATTAAGTCTTTCAGATAAATACAGAATGAAAACATTAATATTTCTTTTAAAATTACCTTATTTAAGTACCTGAAAATCAAAAACTTAGAATATTTTAATTCATTCAAATCTACATAAATCCGAATTCAAAAATAGACTATTATATCACAGAAGTTTCACTAATTCATAAGTGTTAAACAAGTTTTTGTATTGCGAAGATATATCTTATGATTAGGTTCTTTACAACAAAAGGGCACCAAATAGTGTGCATTTTATAAAGTATAAATAATAAATTCAAAATTTTCAAGGTTCGGTCCATAATTTAAAAAAACCTGTATTTAAGTGCTGAGTTTTAATATTCCGACAAAATTAGCTTTTTAAATTCACAAAAAACATATACCGCTTTTTATTTACACCAGAGTACAAACTGCACTAAATATTGATATTATAACAGTCATTTACTAAATAAAAGAGTCAATAATTACAATTCTAAAAGCTTCATTATTTTTTTGTCATTAAAACTTACTCCCATACAATTAGAGTCCTTGCAATGTGGTCTAATGTTTTATAAACAAATATTGCTTGACAAATTATCACTTTTGCCAATATTTCCAAAGGCCATAATGTAGTTTGGTTTGTTTGGTTAATGATCATAGTTAAGCCACCAAATATTACTCTCCTTACCATTACTACTACCAATAAATGATTACTAAAAGCAACGAAAGAGCCCAACAACTACAATTAATATAATTTGCATTTTGCTGATGTTCCTGCTCCACAGAATATAGTAGTGAATGTAGAATTGTTGCTATAATAGGATATCGGTCAGTTTGTGGTTGACAAAATAAAATATATATTAAGCAAAAGAGTATGGAATAAAAGCAAAAAAGAAGAGTTATTTAGCATATAAATAAAAGATAATTGTAAATTTATTTTTTGGCTTTTTTGTGCAAAACTACAAAAAGGCACTAATTATGCAAATACAATAAATAATTATAAATTATTTATACTGGCTGAGGTCAGCATTAGTTTTGGTACACAAAAGAACGAAAAAGCTTTTTAGAGGATTTTTATTTAAATTTAGTGTTTATGAGATAATAAATAAAAATTACTGCTAATTTTAATGACAAAAAAGACAATAGATAAAAACTTTATTTATTATTAATTTTTTGTGGGTGGTAATTATTACTAACAAATAGTAATAATTCTGAAATTATCAAATAATATGCCATGGGGAAGAACAAACTAACAAGAACCACAATAAAATATAGGTCCAATTAATTCCAGTTCAGTTCAAGTTTAGCACTGATTCATTTCTCATTCAGCTCTAGTTCGGCTCTAATTCAGTTTCTGTTCAGTTTAGTTCACTTTCAGTTCTAGTTCTCTTCTAGTTCCATTCTTGACTTTTAGTTCAGTTCTAGTTGAATTCTAGTTCAGTTCTAGATCAATTCTAGTTCATTTATATTTCAGTTCTAGTCTAGTTCAGTTATTTTGTGTGTCTTTAGTCTCATACCTGAATAAGTTAGTATGTTTATAGAATAATAAAAGAGATGGTAAAAGAGATGAAAGTACGTTTTTGAATAATTTAAATAAACAGTGAAAAATGTACGGTGAAATTGTTACCGCTTAACAACGCAAATAGTAGAAATTAGTTAAATGTAATTTTAATTTCCGATTATTTTTTTCATTTTATGCCACTGACGTATACTTAATATTAACATTTTAAATTCCTCATACCTCTCCTAATGAAATACATAATTAATTATTTACTTTAAATTACTAAAATAATTCAATCACTTTTAAGCTAAAATTTATTAATAACTTTAATGACTCTCAATGTCATAAAACAAAACTATAATCATAACCTCAAGCTGTTTTCACAACAATAGCCTTGAGATTTAATGTTCAATGTTTAATGACCTCCTCTTTTTTAAACGAATGTCAAATCAAATAATTGTCACCACCTTAATAGAAATTTCATTAGTATAATTAACAACAATTATTGTTTACAACTTGAATGTTGCTAGCAAATAATCCACTATGGGATGAGTGTTGCGTTTGTAATACTAAAATTGTAATATAAAAGAAATTTCTGGAAATAATAAAAATTTTGTTTGATGGGTTAATAACTAAATACTGGCAATCATCCACAAATCTATTTGAGTAGTTCCACAATTTGTTTTTGTATTTTCAATTGAAATTTAATAAAGACAACTTATAGTTCCAGTCTACTTTACACCAAATTTAAACATTTATTATATAAATGTGTGAGTTAAGAAATATGAAGTGGCGCAAAAGCAATTATAAATATACTAAGATACAATGAAGCTATGATGCTATATAAATTTACTGATATATGACATGTTACTGACGATTGCAATTGATGATATATAAAGTGCCCTAAAATTAAAGTAATTTTTATAAGAAAATTTAACAAATATAAATTTTAGATTTCCAAAAATATGTACTATTGAAAAAATAGAAAAATAGTATTTATAAGTTCTACTATAATTTTACTTTAGATAACATGACTAAGAAAACGAAACGAGGATTGGACGATTTCTTAATATTTTTAATAAGGAGTGAGATCTAAAAACTTCTAACACATGTTTTTCATAAGAACTTTTAACCCAAAATAATTGTCAAGCATTCAAAGATTTTCCATCAAACTGTTTTCAATGTTATTAAAGAATACCGGTAGAACGTGTCCATTGATAGAAAACCAGGTTTTGGCACAAGGAATGGTCCATATAATATTTCTAAATCCAGAAAAATAGGAAGCATTTTGAAAAGATTAAGAGAAACCTGGCAAGATAAAAAAGTATGATTTTGATAAATTTAGATTATTAATAAAAGAACAATATATAAAATTCAGATACATTGGAAAGCAAGGAAACTAAATTAATGACGGCAGTAACTAAAAAACGACTTTGAGCATTATAATAATAATTTTCCATGGAATCCTTTTACTTGATGATCAAAATAGATACATTACATTATTTCTTAGGACAAATAGGTCATATGGAAAGCCATTCTAATCAGCCAAATTTAAGATGCTAAAACTTCAAGGTAATTGTCTGTCAAGGAAATATAATTTTTTATCGCAGCGTTAATGGTAACGAAACTCTATATATTACGTGATGAATATATTCTATTAACCAACGAATTCAACACAGCAGACAAATATCCTTAACACTAAGAAAAACCGAAGACAATTGATTTGCTTGAAGAGAACAATCAACAAAAAAAATTTAAATTCATAACCAGACACGGTAACAAAATGCGAATAACAATATTTGGAAAACGGAAATTGACTTCCATGTCTTATAGCTTCTTTGTTATGATAGACATACTATTCTTCTATATCAATTATTGAGTATTTTAGAAGCAATATATTATTTCCAGTATTGGAAAAATACCATGTTATCTTAATCGATATCTTATCCAAATTAGCTCTAAAACAATACTATACTCGACAGCGTCGAATCTAGAAAAGCCTCCACAAAAATCGTTATTTCCCAACCAAATTATATTATTCCAGGTTGTCAGATAATCATATTATTATAATAGGAAAAAACATCGACACATTGATCTGCTAACAAATTTGTGCAAAATAAATTGAAAATATTGTTTTTATCCAATTAAAATAGTATTGTTAAAATACGATTGATTAAAAATAATATTTTGGTATAATAAAAGTAGTTTTGTTGTAACAAAGTGTTTATTATCAGTTTAAAATATTGCGAATAACATATTTTTGTTAATTTATTGACAAAAAATTTTCAAAGTAATTTTAATTCAGCAGTTATTATTGATCACGATTTATTTTATAGTCTACATTACTTATACGATAGTGATTGCTTAATTTCCCTAAAGGAAAATTCAAGGTTCATTCATTTCATGTTCTGTGTATATTTTATTTAATTGTATTTTTTAAATGTTAAATAATTTTTTTATTAAAACTAACAAACTTCCTCTTAAAACTAATATACTACTTAATTTAGAATAGCGCCCAATAAGTATACGCCTACGGTTGTCAAAGACTAATTGTGATAGAAAATAGTTCTCTTCAACTATAGAAACAAAATGAAACAAAAACTTAAAGAATTAAAAAAAACATTATTTTATTTTAATAACAATAAAGTAGTGACAGGAAAAAAATAATTGTAATAACGAAAAACAATAAGAAATTAAAAACAATCACTACAACACAAAAGTTGTCTTAAAATTTCACTATTATTGTTACATTTTTTCATTTGTTTTTGTTCTTCGACTATAATAATGTCTATAATAAATACATATATTTTTTCACCAAGTCACCATTATTATCCACCATCAACGCCACCATCCGTTTCATCATCGTCGTCATCATCATCAACGTTATTGTTTTCCTTTTTTATTATTGTTCTTATCATTATCATCATTGTTGTCTCACTCATTATTTCTTTACCTACTAAGACATTTTATTGTTTTCATAAAAATTATATTCTTTTTTCCTTCTTCTTCTTCTTCGTCTTCACAACTTTAAGATATCGGATGGAGAAAGGAAGATGAGTAAACAGAAATGAATGAAAAAAGGAAGTAAAGGAAAAAAGCAAACAACAACATTGTGCATTATAACAATAATAACAGCAAGAATTAAAAATGAGTTCATGAGGAGAGGAGAAAGTAAACAATAAAACAGCAAAAACAAACAATAACAACAACATCGTGTGTAAGAAAGTGCAATAAAGTTAATGACATATCATTAAATATTCTCTCAATGTCAAAGTAAAATTAATACAAATAAACAAATTGACAAAAAAGGACGTTGGTATTAAAAAAAATATTTATGACTAGTGACTGGAAAAAAACAATAATAATATTAAGTTTCAATAAATAAAGGAAAACACTCGAAAAATTAATGAATTGAATTTAATATTAATACAGAAAGATTTAAATGAATTAAAGGATATAGGAGTGATTCGGAATAAATATTAATACTTGTTTCATCTTTTATTTAAAAGGCGTGATGAAATAGTTGTGAACCTATAAAATGTTTTTGATCAAACTCGTAAATAATTCTCTGGAAATTAAGTAAACATTACATTGGGAAGGACAAGAATATGAAACAATACAATCGAAGATTCTGCAATAATTAGAAGTCCGGAAAAACGCCACTGAAATTTCAATACAATTTTATAAAAACAAACAATGTTTATATTAAATTTCTAAATAATTTGGCCTTAGAATATTCATTTGATGATATTTTATTAAAGATACATTCTTTGTCGCGAAGCCCCATTTTTATACTTAAAAAAGGAAGCAAAATTTTTGTTTCAATTTAGCCTTTTCCCATTATCTTTAGGGAAATTTACTCAAGCTTTTTGTTCCGAGAGAGCTTAGTTCGTCAATTGCTCAAAACACACGGTTTCTTTCCAAAAAAATTAACTTCCAAATAATGAAGAAAGCTGTTTTGGACAGCTTAAATTAATGCTTCAATCTACATTGGAACAAATTTTGTTGAATTCTTAAATATATCTGTATATTTAATAATAAAAATTTAAATGGATTGGGAAAAATAAAAATTTTAAATGGATTGGGAAAAATAAAAAATTGAAATGCTGTTCATGCTACATGTTCATGTCTTTTCGTTGGACTCTTAGTGTTAAGATATCAATAAATAAAATATGTCCACCTGTCAGAGAGATGCACAAAGCTAAATCGCTTCAAGTTTTAATTTGATGCAAGAGTATACTTCCTAGCACTATATACGGAATAACAAAGTTTATAGACCAACTTCTTCACTTGTGGTGGTACAAAAAATTTTCAGATTGTTCACTCAAAGAAGAACTTAATCTTTAAAGGAAATTTCCAATAAATTTTTTTAATTGTTTAAATTACGAAAAGTCTCGTTCTTTTATAGAAGAATACTTGATTTTAAGAAAGACAATTTAAAAAACTTTATTCTTAGATAAAAATACGAGATCACAATATATCGTATATTAATCACACTTGAAAAAATTTGCAAATTTATTTCGGTTTGGGGTATTAATGTGTCTGTAAGACGTCTTCCATCGAGGTTTCAAAATGTGTTTTTCTTGGTATTAAAAATAGAATAACAAACTTAAGAGAATTTATACATATTTATTAAAGACTAATTTAAAATATTTTTAAGAAAATGAATTAACTTTTTATGCAACTCATTGACAAATCCAAAAAATTTCTAAACATTTCTTTGAGTGTAATATGTTATAATGAAAAAAACTCAGCCATTCAATTTAATGACAAATTTACTTAATGAATGATAGAAAACAATATTTCATTCCATATGTAGCACATTTAACAAAAAAGTGTTTCTGTATTTTTGAATGTCGCAATCAAAAGTTAAGCCAAGCAATTAAGCGATTTTACTGGTTTCATATAGAAAACTTTTCAGGACTAAAAAAACTTAGGTTTCATTTTACGCTCTGTCAATTATTCTGGATGTGAGCAAGTAAACAACAGCCAGACGTAAGGACATAGCTTAATCGACTAAGATTTCGATTTGATGCAAGAATTTATGTATAATAATGTTTATACATTGTGAGGTCATCTTAGCGTTACACATGAAATGACAAAGTTAATATACTTTCTTAACAACTTGTGGTAGTGTAGGGTATAAAAAAAGCAAATAAGTTGTCTACAAAAATTAATGTATTTATTAAATAAATTATTTTCATCACATGATGGATAAATAAATAAATAAACATTTTGCTCATTTTATTTCTCTCTTACTTTTCCACACATGCAGACACATACAAACAAATTTATACTCTTACTAAATTATTAAATAAAATGTTTAAATGTAAACGTAAAACACATATGTGTGTGTATGCACATAATAATATATTAATGCGAGTAAATGTAAACAATTTTTACTTTTTCTTCGTTATTAATAAATTTGGTAGACAGAGAACAAAAAATATTATTAAGAAGAAAATAAATTTACTAAGAAATTAAATTCGATACAAATTATTTTAAGTGCGTTACTAAATGCAAAAAGGAAAATAATTTGGGAAAATTATTTTAGGTTAAGTAATCTTAATATTGATTTTAGTTATCCAGATTATAATTGGAAGGTATTATAAAGGTTATTTGGTCATTATTTGTTAATTAGAATTATATTTAAGTAATGAGTTTTGGGATTAAATAAATTGACTTTAATAAATAAATGTCATAAATGTAATTGATTTTCAATAAAGAAAATATTTCCTTATAATTAAGAACACAATGTTAAAATATTTGTGTGAGAATATCGATATTTGCCACGAAAAAATATAATTAATTTCTTAAGTTACAACTTCAGAAATATAGAACTTTTAATCAATTTCGAAGTTGAGTTTGAACTTCGACATCAGTTATGTTTCAGAAAAAACAAAAATATAGAACACAGCATAGGTTTTACAAACAACACACGTCAGAGTTTATGATAAGTATGATCAAGATAATGCGATTTGCTTAGTAGTTTTGTTGTAATAGAAATCAGAGTGATAAAATGTTGTAATTTTAATTTTATTTATAACGAATACATTCAGTTCTAATGACAATAAATCACCATTTTCTAAATTTAAACATGTATCAATATGATTCTTACAGCAATACGGATCACAATGTTGTATGGAATTTGGATTATGTTACGACACTTCTTTTAGAAAAGTAAATAGGCTGACAATGGGTTAAGCATTTATTTAAAGTTGAAATTTTCTAAGCTATAAGAGAGGATATTTTTATAGATGACCATTTGGTCATATCATATTATATCATATCACATCATATCATATCATATCATATCATATATAAATGTATACTTTAAAAAAAATTTCATTTGGACTTTTATTTTTGTGAATTTTTGAAACTAAATTTTTCCATTTAAAGATTTTAACTTTCAAAAATTAACGAACTTTTGTATATTTTGGCTGAAAAAGTGTCAACACATAATTTTAAATATTTTTTTCTTAAAAACATACAGCTCATTTGCTGCATGATTGGCATAACTCAATTTTTGCACAAATTCTTCAACTATCGTTAGCTTATTAATGATGATTAAAACTACCAGACGTTGAAATTGTGATAATTTTTGCATTATTTTAGTACTGGTGAAAGTACATTAATGCATTTAAACACCAACTGCTGAAAGTCATGAATAAAGTCCGCGAATCAGCCAACTCCAAAGTGAAATAGGATAAATTGATAGGATGTTATGGAAATTATATATATATTTTTGTAATGCGAGCTCATAATACATGTATCGAATACTAATGAAATCTTTGGAGCGAGCAATTAATATCACCAGAATATTTAAACTCCTTCATGACAAGAACATTCTGAAAAACAGTGAACTGAAAAACAATTACAGTATACAGAATTATTTTCCTTCACAAATGTTTTTTTGATTGTAATCACAGTTTAACGCCCTTTTCTCAATAAATTCACCAAAAGTCATATTTAATAATACTTATTATCTTTACTGAAATATAATTTATTTTATTTTTGTACAAGCCCACTCTGTAACCAAAAAAAGCAATAAAATCCATTCGATTATTTATTTATTTATTTATTGGAATTAAATATTTCATAAACGTATTAATCGCAACATTAAATTCTCAGCAAAAATATTCGAAGTTTAAAATCTGTTGAAAAAAATATTGCTTTTATAAAGAACAATTTCGTTAAATCTGCATATTTAAACGCATGTTGTTTTGTTGTTTTCCCCGAAAAAAAGTGGAAAAAAGAAAACATGTGTCTCAGCATAAGTTTTTATTGTTTTCGTAGACAATAAATCAAAAACATATTTTCCATATTTGTATTATCTTTTATGTGAATATATATGTGTTATTTTATAGTGTATTTTGTTTATATTCTATAGATTTCGTATTTTTCCTTGTTTTTTGTTCACTTTTAGTTTTCGGTAGTTTATTGTTCTGCACGTGACACATATAATTTTTTTGCTTAAATTATAAAATATATTTTTTGTTTTTATTTTAAAGAGTTAATTTTTTCATATTTTTCATATTTTTTCATTATTTTAATGTCAGTTGGGGAATGAAAGACAGTGGTGGGAAATTGTAATTATGACTTGTGAGATTTTTTATAAATTTGGGTTTTTAATGAAACTAATAATTGTAGAGGAAATTTAGAACTTTAGTTTTAGAATCAGAAATACATGTTTCATTTCAATTAAAATAATTATAGACATAGAAAGGTGTCCTTATTAATTTTATACACATTGAAAAATATTAATGATTAAGAAAATTGGTTCTTATATGAATTGAAGCTGAGAGACAATGAAAAGCGATTTCGATGATAATGTCTGATCGTAACGAAAGAGACTTAAATCAAATTGCATTTTAACTGCTGTTAAAACGGATTAATTACTGTAACAAAAAATACAAGAAAAGAAACAACAAATAAATAAATGAATATTTAAAGGAAGAAATAAGATGTAGAGGAATTGGGGTCTTGAGACTGCTTCGTTGTCGGACCAATCCTTAATAATGGCTGCGCTGTATGGAGGATCAGTTTGTGTATAAAGGATAGTCGAAGGTGTATACATTTTTCTGTTGGTAATACTACAGCAACAGTGAGAGTAATATCGTGGATACTACTTTTACTACCTCCTCAATGTAAAGAAGGGCGGAATGGGTGGTTGAATTCCTGTTGGAACATATGTCATATATAAAGTTCGGCAGACCAGCAAAATCAAATCCGAAGACAAATATCAACATGGTCAAGATAGTGAAATATATATTTTGTGGAATCGGAAAGGAGCTCATTATTTTGAGTTTTAAAATTGGGTCAGAAAAATAGAATGCAGTAATAAAGGCAATTTAAAAAGAAAGATCTTCCTTTAAATCAACAAGACGGTATGGTTTGAATCATAAAGTTTATAAAACTTTTATTCTTCCATATTTCAGCCCAGTCTTTGTCCTTTCTGGCTAACTTTCGCTTCTCAAGTGTGGGAAAGAAGTTCATTATGATGGAAGGGTGGGAAAAGTAGTTACTAACTATGTTTTAAGAAAAACTAATCAACATTAATGTATACGTTAGAAGTAAAATATTAGAAAAATCGAGAATATTATAGATCTCTAAACTACACCAGTATACCGATCATTTGACCGATCGATCAGAATCACTACTTAAGTCGATTTAACGATGTGTGTCAATTCATCTAATTAATTAGGTTTCCGGCAGTTCATGATAAAAATATTCTTCGGTATTAAGTCTTAAGGTTAAAAAACTGTAAGATGAAAAAGGACTAATTTTAGTCGGCAAAAATAACGCCTACTAACTCTTATGTATTTTAAAATGAGTACATAATATTTAATAATAAGAATGTTTTACATAACCACAAATCATAGATTGATATTTTACGACAATCGGTCCATCGCTTTTCATGGCCGTACCAATATTCAACAACAATTCGGGAAATGTATGAGGGTGTAGATAGTCATATTTTATATCAGTGTATAAGAAATTATGCCTTTTTTTAAATGTAACATTATTGCTATTTACATTATTATTATTATTATTATTATTATTATTATTATTATTATTTTAAGAATTCGCGTAATTTTTAAAAACCAACCAATGTCGGAGCCGTAAGAATCCATTACCAATAATTTTATAATGCATCAAGCTATGGAAAAAAATATAACTTTTTTAAAATTATAGCTTTGCATATTTGAATTTTCAAATATTCTTTGAATATTCAAATTGAAAAAATATCTGAAGATACCGAATAAAATTTACACCTCTATAGCATAAAACTTCAAAAAGATCGGTCAAATTTGTGCTTATTATTTTATCCCATACTGTATATCCTGATAATATAATAAAATTTATGTGTACACACTCAATCTTTTGACCACATAATATGGACATACATACATATATAAACTAATATCCTGCTACCTCCCAGATTTTCTCTTTGTGGAAGTTTATTTCTAAACTTTACTCGTTTTAATAGGATTTTTTTGTTGTTTTGTTTCATATATTTTTTAGTGTTAATAGTTTCGTGAGTTTGTTTAGGGTCAATATAAATTTATACACTTTTATGTTGCATACATTTACACTGATAAACAAACTCAAACACAAACACATATATAAACATAAGCATATGTATGTTTGTGAATATCTACATTCAGGCAAAAGGTCTGTATATTTAGTTATTTATTTTTATTTGTCGGTGTATTTATTAAGTCTATTGTGAGGTTATATCTTTGCCACAAACCTATTAAAACAAAACTTTATCTGTCCGGCAAAAGTTAAAGCAACATTTCGTTTACAATTTTTTTGAGTTTAGTTTTTATTTCTCTCCCTATTTTCTCTCACTTTCAGGTTTAGATATTAATATTTGCTATTCTAGCCTTTTGCTTTACTGGCTTTTGAGTAAAATAAACAGAGAAACTAAACTAACGAACTAACTAAAGTTGTTTTTTTTATTTGTACTTCCATCATTTTTTGTTTTTTGTTCTTGTTGTTGTTTTTGTTTTTGTTTTAGTTAGTCTATATTGCATTAAATCAAATTGTGGTTTTATGCATTTGCCTGAGTTAACAATTTTTAACTTAGAGGGACTTATTAAAAAAAATACAGAAAGAAAAAATAATAAATAAATAAATGTTGTGACCATTATTTAATAATTTATATTTATTTTAGTAGAGGGGAAGAAACCAGATGAGATAAATAATAAATATGATAAACTAAATATGGTTTCATTGAAGTGTAGTTAAAGTAATTTAACTTTTACATCTTTAGCAAGGATCTCATACAAATTGTCTATTAAAGTTTTAGTAGTAGATTTTTAGTTATTATTATGGATTTAGGCGTTAAAGTTTTGGTATAAAAAAAGAAAAGTCATGGTAAATTTGTATTTGTATAAAATAAAAGTTTTATAAAAAAATAGACAGTCTTCATATGTATTTTGTAATAATAAAAAATTTTGTCAAGGACAAAAGTTTACCTTAACTTAACTTATATGATGAAGGATATTTTATGATAGTTTCGACCTTAAAATATTATAAATCTGACTAATAAGAAAAATCGTCATCGACCGAAACTATATGATGGCAGCAAGTTTCATATATGTGTTTGGAAGCTACACTGGTGCATATCGAAATAAATACACTATATTTTTTTAAGCATAAGAAAAAATATACAAGAAAATATTTAGTTGGAAAATAATATTTGTATTAAATCAACAAAGACTTCATTTGAAATACTGTTGACTAAAACTAAAACTTATAGAATTTTAAATAATGGATGCATTATCTTTTGCGTGTATTGCCTCAAAAGCACTGTCTGGCATTCCATCTTTTATGAAGGTCGGAATCAATTTCCTCCTAAGCTTGCTTTAATTTTAATTTGTTTCCTTAAAAATCATTACAATTTTGTTTAGGGCATTATTTGAATAAACTTGGGAGAAATGTGGTCGGTAGGTTTCTCCTAAGTTTTATACTGGATTGGACTACATGACATGTACCGCAGCATTATATTTTTTGAATATATAATATTCATAATTTTTTTCATCCATAAAAAAGAGAAGAGAAAACTCCAGTAATTTATCAAAAATTTTTCTGTTAATTTTAGTTGGAACAAAACAAATTTTACATTTTTCAACTCCAAAAATTGCTGCCCAAAGCATAGAAGTACCAATGCGGAAAATATCTCAAATCATGTAAATAAAATTTTTGTTATAAAAAAAATTTCCACGTAAAATTTTGTTAAGGAAAATTATATATTTTATTCAAAAATATAACTTTTACGAAACCATACTTCAAGACGATATGAAAATTGAAACTGACAATTATAAATTCACATTTCTTTGCACTTTGTCTACTTTTACAATACCTCTTTACAAATCGTTGTATTATTCTGAAAATTGCTAATTGTTTTCTAAATTTTACGTTGCTGCATTCATAATACTTTCTTTTTAAACTTTTTCTATTTTGCTGATCATAATCTGACTGAACTGAAAATAGTTTCAGATTCAAAATTTTTTAATTTACAACTATTTCGCAATATCTCTTTTTAATAATTAAATATATTTTAAATTAATTTGTTTGAAAAAAATACATTTGTTTAAAACCTGGATTGAATTTTTTAATTTTTAGCTATGTCCATCTGTCTGTTGTTGGCATACTCACATCCACAATAATTGATAGAGCTAAATGAAATTTGGTCTGAGTATTAGTTAAGGTCCTGAGAAGTTTACTGTATATAACCAGCAAAATAAGTTCAGTAAATTAAAGGATATAGACCGAGTTTTCGTAAAATTATAATTTATAAATTGATAATTTAGAACAATATATACTTCACTCCAGAAATATGAAAATTGTTTCAATAGAAAACAATTTATATCCAAATATATAACTAATTTTATGACTCATTAAGTGTTTCGTGTTATATTTAAGAAAAACTTTTATATATTGTATACATCTGTGAATGTTTGTTTATTGTCTTCACACATATTTGTGGTGGTGGAGGGTATTCTTACTTGTTTTTAATTTATTTGATTATTATTAACAGATCAAAAAGCTAACTTTAGTTTAGCTTGTTTAATGAATAGTTCGGTTATGAGTCCCGATTATGTTTCATTGACCTGCAACTGTATTATGGTTATCAAAAATTGTGTATCAACCATAATATATCAAACAACAATATGGTTGTAGGACAACCATACTTCGTTTCACCATAATGTTTTTTGTCATACAACCATATTATCATCAACAACATTAGTGTGCAGGCACTCACAACATCATCTATTTTTTCATGGCACCAACATATATATTGTATTTTGTTGGTTTATTCCTAAATCCCATACAAATTACAAATCTTTCTTGTCCCGCAACCATATTATCGTTAACAATATGGGGTGTAAGCATTCACAACACCACCTATTGTTTGGTAGCACTAACTTACTTTGATTAGCATTGTCATTTTTTGCTGATTTTTTTCAAAAAGCCCATAAAAAAGGCCAAATTCAGAAGCCTTCTTAAGCAAATTTTAAAAATTTAAACAAGTTTTGGATTATTTCGTGGTAAGCAAAATGAAAATATAAGTGCAAGTCTCAAAACTTCATACATATATTAACTTTATATTTTTATTACTTTTTAATAACTATAAAACTTTCTTGAATGAATCTCCATTTTATTATTCTGTTCAGTAGTCATTTACGTTTCCTTTATTTATCCTTAAAGCTAAAAAAGGGATCCATAAATCTTTAAAAAGAGAATATAATTTCTCTACTGTCTGTTATGCCGTTTATGGTCTGTAATATTGATGTCACTGTAAAAATGATATTAACTCTTTTTTTGTGCACAAATAAACAAACATAAAAGCCATATTTCACACATAAAGAAAAAACTAATCTATATAAAGAATAAATGTGTATGTTTATAAAATGTCTATTACCAATACCGCAAACAAAGTCATAAATTATATGACCATAATATTGTTGACAATTGTAAATGTGATAATAATAAATGTATGGTTAAAATAATTGAGAGGAAATACTAAGAAAAAATTGCGATAATGTATATTTTGAATTAGAATCAAATTTGAACTTTGATCCCGATAAAATCCAAAGGAACATGATACAAACATTTAGGAGAACTTCTCAAATTGTTTTGCACATATATCAAACCAAAAGCTCTTAATCAAAGTCACACTTCAGTACAGACACTAATACTTGTACATGTATTTAAAAATGTATGTATTTTAGTGGTTACAACTACATCTTTATTTACACATACATATGCGTATGTTATTATATTTCTTTCTTCTTTTATAATTATTGATGATGTTTATATTTTTATTTAACACCTCCTTATTTATTTATGCCGCTACTGTAGTTTATTGTCACATTTCAAAAATTATTGTTTATTTGTTTGTTTGTTTGTTTGTGTATTTTATATTTTAACCTTTTTGTAGATTTTCCTGCTCCTGCTGCTGTTTATATTTTCTATTATCCTTTTCTTTTTGCCATTTTCTATAAGGAAATGGTCAACTCTTATAAATAAAAATGTCTGTTCAATTTAAAATGTTATGGATATTAAACATTACAAATACATACACATGTTTATATATAAAAATACATATGTTTTTAATATATTTGTCTGTGATGGAGTGTGAATAAATGTTATTTTATGTATTTTTTTATGGTTTTCTCTACATTTTCTTCAAATACTTTCTGTAGATTTTTATGACTTTCAATTCATTTCTGTTTCCTTGTTTGGTCATAAATAAGTAATCAATACTAAAGTCTATGGAAACTTTTTTCTCTCTTTTTTCATAATTTATAAATGGATTTGTTAAAATACATATGTGTGTGTGTACTAGAAAAATATTAATGGAATCGTATAAAATATGTCCCTATATGTACAGTTTACCTTTAAACATATTTTTTTATTGGAAGAGTTTTTTGAGTTTTATTTTTTAAGTACTAAGATTAAAACACTTTCACTTTAATCTTATAATGTTTAAAAATTTTTATGATTATTGAAGATTATATACACATATGAGTAATGTCTTTATGACTATTACTCTTCGTAAAATAAATCTGGTTCTAAAACGAAGTTTTAATCTTTTAAAAGAAAAAGGTGTGAAACTGTAAAATATTAATGTATTTTTATGTACAATATCTCAGTAAAGAAGAGCGAAATGTATTTTTCGCCTTTTAGTTGTTTTTTTATAAAAAGGATATGGTTTTTCGTGGAAATGCATTGCCTTTAATTTGCAAGAAAGATATTTTTAACGGAAATGCTTTACTGATACACACACGGTTTCATATTTATCTGTCAAGCTTATTCACCTCCATGTACATATGTATTTACATCTATGAAGTTTTTTTTTCAATATAACGCTTAATAGTATTTTCACATGCACTACGATTGGCTATAACGGCTTTTATACCATTCCTTTTCCAATATGTTCATTAGTAAGTGTATGATGTTATGATACCAATTGACTTTACTGTTATGATCAAATTGAAATTAGATATTTCTGTTAATTTCAAAACATTTATTTATATCTTAAAATCATTTCAAGTACATTAACTTTTGTCAATAAGCGTCTCCGTAAAAAATTTGAAGAAATTATCTTTTTTGTTTTTTCATAATTCAACTCATTCCGAAAAGAGATAAAAAATAAACCCCTTTTTATTTATTAAAATTAAATTCTTTAAATAAAGATCAGATCTTTTGAAGAGCGAAAAAAGGTTCGAATATCATACCTTGGTAAGTGGAATAAGAGTAATTGATAGAAAACTTTTTATTTTTCAACAAATTCATTATTTTATTAAGAAAATTTGTTTGTTGCGAATTTGTAACTAAATTATGATTCTCCATTCGATTCGATTACATCAAATTTTGGGTTCTTTATCAAAAATTCATAAGATATTTTCTTCTCTATCACATTTCGTTTACCAACTAAATTCGAAATAATACTGTTAATTTTACAATATAAAAAGTAAAGTGTTTCTGCATCTTCAATATCCTACACCAAATAAGTGTGATAACAATTACATTACACTACTACAGACATAATCATACCCACACACGAGCACTAAAAAAATCAAATTCGAGTGCCATATAAATAGTTTCACGAACTACACACAAATACTTTGGCAAAGATATTTGTCTTCAGAAATTACAAAAATATTTGTAACCATGTTTGTACTTGTCAACCTGTGTGTAACACCAAGAAGAATGCATTCAAGATTCCGTCATTGAGTTACAACTCCTAATGGTGAAGCAAGCGTTCCAACAATAGACAAATGTACACAAAATGAATATAGTTAAAAAGTTTCTGATTTCAATTTGGTGAAAATTATAAATACTTTATGGACTTTTACAATATTCGCTTCGCTAAAAAAGGAATATTCCAACAAAATCGCCAATTAATTATAAAGCTTTTATTACATTTTTTTGCATTAAATCCAAATATAAGTGGATTTAAATATGTTCATCCATCTGTAAGTTTGTGTATCTGCCTGTCGCTGTATTGGACATTTAAATATAGATATAAATGGCACGTAATTAACGTAATTTTGGCCAAAACGTTTATCTTTAGATTGATTGAAAAAGGTATTATTGGCCAATATTTGAATTAAACTCATAATTCAGACGAAAAAACCGACTTAAATTTACAATTAAAATTAAATCGCATTTACTCATAAAATGTGCTTCACAATTATGTAATTTTTATGAATTTGATAAATATCCCTTCGTTTGCTAAAGCTCCCAACAACACTCTTAAATATAAAAAATTTCAAAACATTTAGCAAAAATGTACTTAAACTAATATGACGTTTATTTCGTTGTAACTCCCATTTAAGATACCTTCCAGAAAAAAGCTTAAAGCTGATTAACATTTAATTCGGATATATATTAGCTTAAATATCGGATGAAAAGCTTATAAGTAATCCTTTTAGATAAACTGCTAAAACTTAAAACTATCTAATGTAAAATCTGAAATCGCAGATTTGTTTCTAAAAAGTATGTATTGGAAGATATTTAAAATTCGGCACATTCGCTTCTTACTTCATTACATAAAGTGTTTTTGGAAAAAAATTATATTTACACATGATCACTTCTATACCATTTATGTATGGGAAACCCTGACTATTTTACATCAAATTTTGTAAAGTTTGAAATTTTGTCTATGAATTTGTCAATAAATTTTCCATGTAGACATATATTTGAACCAATTTTCTGTTTGCAGGAAATTTGATCGGGATCCCCACAATGCGGAATGTGTAAATATCTTCTGCTATTTTTTTTTCTCAAAAAATTCATTGGACGATTTTGATTTTTAATTTATAAAAAGAATAAAACGCAATTTATGCAAGTAAATAATACAGAGATAATATTTTTCCTGAATGTTAAAAACATTAAAAATTCTCAGTGTTTTTATTTTATACTTTTCCAAATAAATACAATATTTATGCTTCCAAATTTGTTTTATCGTTTCTCCGAAAAAAATGCTAACATTTATTTCATCCCGATAACAATAAATTCCATTTATAAAATTAGCATTTATTTTTTATTTTCATTTCTTAACTTATTCTGTTTTTTGTCTTTTACAGATTTTTCAATGAAGATATATAGTTCAAAGGTCAGTATTATTTATTACAGTTCACTAACTTACACATTAACAAAATAACAATTTTAAAGTATTTTTAAATACACAAACAAAAACAAAAAACAAGAGAAAGATTTTACAGAATTATCTTATTTGTTTAACACTCATGACTAACAAAAGCAAACAAACGAAGGAACAAAAGGAAGAAAATAAAATAACAAATACAAAATGAAGTGAAATCAAATGAAGAGAACAAAATAAAGTTGTATTCGTAAACTAAATTATTCCATTTGCCACATTTTGATGCAAGAAGATAAATGTTATTTTTTTAAGAAAAAAGAAAAAACAAAATCCACGTTTACCATTTACGCTTGTGTGGCTGATACAGAAAATATTTAATAATTCATTCATTCATTCACTCATTCATTCATTCATTCACTCATTAATAATGGATATGAAATTAATGAAAAACAAGTAAGAATGTCATATTCGACTGTACCGAATCTTAAAAGCTCTCCACCACTATACTGAAGAGAAAAAATATTTGTCTGAATTTTGATGGAATTGGTTCATATTTTGTTCAGAGAAATGGGATTATAAAGAAGTAATATCCAAACATAAACGCTGATTTTCAAACTACCTGCATATATTGAAGACAGTTTAAAAATGTTTATTCATAAAACAGTTTAATAAGCTCAAACGCGTTTGTTAAAAATTTTATAAGCTATTGACCATATTTCGAAAAGGGGCGTTATACGGCAGCTAGGTTATGTTATGTTTATTTGGGTTTATTATTGCACTAAAATAAATGTATATAGAAAACCCATATCAGACACTAATTTTATGTGGTACCCTTTTCCTATTGATCCAATTTGAGGATTTTTTAAACGTTAAAAATCAAAATGAGTTCTTTTCGGGAATTTTGAGATCGTCGCATATATCGGTGTATAACTTTTATGCTGATGATCCGGTTTAGCTGGTCTTAAATAGAATACTGCTTATGACAATAACAAATAATGTGGCGAATTTTATTGAATTCGGAAAATTATTCTAGACTTGATAATGTTTCTAACAGACATTGTAAAATCGGCTCAAGTATATATATAGTTTATAGGGTCTGAGATTATTCCTTCTTTGTGTTAGACGCAGAATGTCAAATAATTTTTTTTTTAGTAAATTTAAATTTTCTTTTTGAATGACTTAATTAAGACATATACAGCATTAAAAACGTTTTGTTAATAAAAAATGATCACGAATTTATCAACGTTTTTATCTACTATCAGCTGTACATATTTGTCAATAAAAATTAATAGTAACAACATTTAACTACTTTCATGATTAGCGGTTTCTTAAGATTATAAACCAATTTTTATAGAGAGGCTTTTAAGATAATTTACGGGAATACATATTCCTTTCATAGGATAATATTTCTTTCAAGATTATATCTTTGTGTATTTTTCAATTCCCAAAAAAATTATTCGAACATTTTTTACTGACACTTAATGTATATAGATTAGTAATTCCAGATCTATTGAATTCGTTCCTGAACTATATAAAAAGTGTAGTTAAACTATACCAAAAGTCTGGATCAAGATTTGTTGGTTGAAGATTTGAATTTGGACAGAGACTTTAGGGAAAATATATATTATGAAATTTTTATGACAACATGTTTCATCTATATTTACATCTACATTTACCCCAATTTATCCATAACATCTCATAGATTGCATTTGAAACACTCTTAAAAAAATAATATCAGCATCATATTTTAAAAAATGCACTGTTTTTTCTTCAAAAAATTTTCTTATTTTATTCCAAAATTTATTTTTGATTACTTAATGTTCCTTTAATATTTTTATCCCCTCTTTACAATACTTCTACAAATTTTACAACAAATAAATATATTTTCAATATTTGTAAAATGTTCTCAATATCTTATTAAATTTATTTTTAAAGCTTATAACATATTTATTTGTTATTATTTTATTAATCTAATTTAGAAAAAGAAAAAAAATGAAAATAATAACAAAATAAAAGTATCTCTTAATAAACCCAATAACATATTTAAGTATGTTCTTAAACCTCTCAAATAACATCTTTAAAATGTCATTCATTTTTAAAATGCCATTATTCCATATTCTGGAAACATATTGGTTTTTGAAAATAACATATTTTTTATTTTATTCTGCTTTTTTTTACTTCATTTAGCAACAGAGTATAAAAGAATAAGAAAACAAGTAACAAAATTCTGTAATCCTTATAATAATTTTATCTTGTAGAATCTGTATATAGTTTGTCTTGTTTGTTATTGTTGCTGTTGGTTTCTCTCTTTATTATTTGTCTTTTTTTTTTTTTTTTTGAAAATTCCTAAATAATCCCCTTTAATGGGGCTACAAAATCTTGTTTGAAGAATACAGTTTTAGATTGTATTTCTTAATGTTAAATGTTTAAGAAAAGCAGATTTCATATATAAAATATAAAATAAAAAAAAAGAATAAAATTATTCAAGATCATTGAGCAGCATGTTGTCTAAACGACAGAGACAATAATAAAGCAGAAATTTTGTGTTGGAAAATGCGAAAACAGAGAGGACCTATTTATGTTAAAAAAAAAATAAAGATTTTTGAATTTAAAAATTATTTATAAGAGAGCGTATGATTAATATTAATTGGATTTACATTAATAATTCGCATAATGAATAATTCAGTTATGGAGAAAATATTTTATAGACATTTCACAAAATCAAAAAAAGTTAGAGTGTAATAGTAAGTAAGGGCCGTCTATTTAATAACCTACACTATTACGGCGACTTGAAAATTAAGGACATATTATTGGAGAATTATACCGCTTTATACAACATACCTATTTAAAATATGTTCAAACTCAGGTTATCTATACCATTTGAGAAGATTTTTGGAAATGAGGATATTTAAATCAAATCCAATTGAGATTTCTTATCATCAATTGAAGACGGCAAAACATTTGTATAAAAGCTTCCTAAGATATACATTTGCATTTCTGTT
The DNA here is from genome assembly GCA_004302925.2 of Cochliomyia hominivorax. Classification (NCBI taxonomy): domain Eukaryota; kingdom Metazoa; phylum Arthropoda; class Insecta; order Diptera; family Calliphoridae; genus Cochliomyia; species Cochliomyia hominivorax. The sequence goes on along the minus strand of PYHX02000495.1, from coordinate 50,993,428 downwards.
TATGATTTTATGAGACATTGAAGAAAAGCAACGTGGAGTAAAGTTCCACAAATATTTTAAATAAGGTATGACGTACAAATAGTATAATACATTTTGATTGAACCACCTTATGTAAAGAATTCAGGTTCAAGTAATTTACAATCATGTCCTGAAATACAATTATTTTCACATAAAAATTTATAGTGAATAATTTGCTGAATACTTAATACGGCGATTTATAATACAACAATAAAACATTTTGAATCTATTTGATCTATCAGTGTTATAAGATTTCTCATATACTGTGGCAAAAATGATAAAATCCGGCAGAAATTGTAAACCCTTGCAAAACCACCATTTCAACGGTGCCAAATCTCCAGACTTCTATAATTTAAAATTAAAAAGATTTACATTCTACTAAATAACAAAAATAACAAACAAAAAAATTATTTTCAACATGGATTTGATTCTATTCTCCTAATTCTCTTTTCTATCCTGGTGCCTTAGTTTGTTCCTTTCATGACAATCAAACAAATTTATAAAATATTTTTCAATACCAAAAAAAAAAACCGAAAACTTAAATCCTTTAAAATTTCGCACATTATTAACACAATCAATTGTGTTTGTTCAAGCTTAACAAAAATTAGCAAAAACAACCATCAACAGCAAGAGGAAAGAGGAAACACAAACATCAACATTTATGTTTTGTAATTTGCCTACAACAAAACGTAATCGCATAAAATAATATGCATCATTTAGTATAAATACTAGTAATTTAAATAAACAAACAAAAACAATAACAACAAGAAAAAATGAAAATAAAAATATTTTGCAATAAAAAAACTAAATTAATTTTTTAATAATGAAAAACCACACGAAATACCACACACAAACACTCATCACAAATAAAATTTATACCAACGTCATAAAGAGAAAAAAACTAAATAAAATGATTTCGGCGATGACGATGAACAAAATATGAGTGAAAAAAAATCGCATAAAAATTTATAGTTAAATTGACAAACATTTCACTCTGAATGAGGGTGTGTTTAAGTGTTATTTGTGTGTATTTTGACATGGTATTGAAAGAACGTATATCTCTGTTTTCTTTTTCTGTGCAAACATACGAGTAGAAATATGTAGTCTGGCAGAAGATGAATAAAAAAGAAAAAAGTTGAAAATTGTTTGCACCTGCTGTACTTGAATGTAGGTGAGTTTTTTCTGTCTGTATGTAAGGGAAGAGTGTATATGTATGCTAAAGTTATTTAATATTTAACAAGTGAACAATGGGGCAGAATTAAAAATGCACTAGTACATTATTCTATTAATGCACAAAACTTTCTCTTTTTATATAAGAAAAAACTATAGAAAATTTTTAATTGGCAAATAATATTTTAATTAACACAATTTAAACTTATTTAAAATATTGTTAACTAAAACTTTATTTGTATTTCATTTTATTTTTATACTCAATTTTACAGCTTAACTGCCATTTTCAATATTATTTTCCTATAAACGCACTTAAGTTTATTAGTCTCTTTAGCATTATTAGTAATGAATGATCCTTTGTTGTGGGTTACCTTAATATTAAAAAAACCGGAATCAATTTTATTCCAAACTTGCTTTGTTTTAGTTTTAGCTCTGTTAAAATAATTATGCCTTCGTTTTGGTCACTATATAGACAAATTTTAAGGTCCGTGTATCCCTAAAAGTTCTCCATTAGTTTAAAGTTCGACTGCAAGCCGGCCATTCCAACAGAGGTATACTGTTGTTGTTCGTTAAAGTATGATTTTTACTGTTTCGAAACATTTAACGCAGTATTCTTTTTTTTCATTCATAAAAGAAAGAAGAGCATTTTCTTCAATAAAACTACCAATGCTGAAATTACGTCTTTACATCTGAAATACGAGTATGAGTGAGGACAGTCTAAATTTATTTTTTTTTCGTCAGATAAAATTTCTTTTTTTTACTCCTCAGCCCATTTCATATATTTACGAATTTTAGTCGATTTTCTTTATTACTTTGGCTTCTTCTATTTTATGATTTCAGTTTTTCGTAAAATGTGAGCAACGTGTTTGTGTCTCAGGAAGATTTAGTTGTTCTTTGTGTCTATAGAATTCAATTTGTTACAGGTTTAATAAGACTAATCTGTCTTATTGTTAATTTTGTATTTCCCTTTTTTGAATTTCGAACACCATAATGCTGTCATTAATTAAAGAAAATTCACAAAAAGTTCATTTTTATATTTTCTTGATCGGACAGAGGAGTTTCCTTTGAGCTTCTTTAAACGTGATAGAATTTACGAATAATTTAATTCACGTTGGATCAAAGATATTGCAATCAAAACTTAACTTTTTTTAAGAAACCAAAATTTTGTAATATTTGATTTTTTTTTGTAAATAAACGTAGACATCTGCGTTTATAGAAAAATTCTACTTAAAACTGTATTTAGAACATTTGATGACATGAACAAGCCTCACAAAAAAATAATAAAAAACGTTCTTGAAAAAAGGTTCAACTTTACTTATGGATGAGAACAACACAAATAGAAAAAGAATTAAATGCGTTTATAGGAATATGCATTAGTGTATATATAGTAACTATAACTATAACTTGATATCGGGTGATTGAATATAGTTTTTATGTACGTTTGTTGAAATTTAAACTGATTTGAATAGTTCTTAGTGGGTCCATAGAACGGGTTTTGATCCTTCAAAATTTAGACATCTCCGGGTATGATAAGTTAAAAATAAAGAAATGCGCCAAAGTTTAGCTTAAATTTCACATACTTTAAAAGGATCCTTAAAAGATACAGGTAAAGCTGCTACGAGGATATTCAAAGAACTTATTCTCCGAATTTCATTATTTGAAAAGTTCTTCTTTTAGATTCTTAAGAAGAAAAAAAAATATTTTTTTTTTAAACATACACATAGAGAAAATATGGTTGTATCACTACAAAATAAGATTATCCCACAACAATAATAAAATCAATAACCCATTGTGTTGACCATAATATAGTAAAGGGACAAGGAATTATGGTGCAATGAAATAGGTTTAACGACAACTATATTAAGGTTGTGAAAGTTGACCATAATATAGTTTTGAGACAACAAAATATGTTTGTTGATGTTAAGATTTTCACTGAACAAAATATCTGGTATTCATATATTTCTTCAGTATTTATTGTTTTATTTAATTTTTTGATCTTTTATTAACGTTGACTCACTGCCAACGCAAAATTAAATACACAGACAGAAATAATAAAAGGCCACATTGACTGCTGAAATTCTTTCGTTATAAAAATAATTTGAAAATAATATTTTTATTTAATTAAAATAATTTTGTTGACATTATCAAAATGTGTTGATTTGTCACAAAATTTAAAATAATATTTTAGCCGAATTCCAATAGTGTTGTTGTAACTGAGTTTTTTTCAAAAATAATATATTGAGTAGTTAAACATATTTCTAAATATATAACGACCAACAAATTATTGGCAATAATTTTACAGCAGCAACAATAATATTCTCAAAATAAATTTAATTCAATAACTGACTTTTTGACAGTAAATGTTTATCACGTAAATGATGGCGTTGCAATAAACATATTGGAAAAATGCCTAATTTAGTTTAAGCCTTTGCAAAACCGCGTCATATCGAATCTGTTCAAGAAGAAGGAAGGAACCCATCAAACAAATCTCAATTTTCTAACTCCGGTCATATTCTCATTTTACTTTTATTGTTACATTATTTCGAACTTTTTAAAGCAGTTATGACCTCAAATTTCGGCTTATTTTGATCCACGCTCATCGTGCAGAAAAAGGAAGGAGCTGGAGGAAACAAGTAAATTTTAATAAAATACCAAAGTAAAAGAAACACCAAATTTGACCTAATTTGACACATATACCTCTAACAAAGTAAAGTAAACCTCCCTCTCCTTCTTATCTCAGTTCCATGCAAAATACCACAATTTTCACTGACTCCCTTCCTTATCCAGATTCATCCTTTTCCTTCATTTATCCATTCAAAACTCATGTGCTTGAAATGAGTACATGCAAACAAACATTTTGCTGAATGCAGAAATTTCTGTTTGAATTTGTACAAAATATTTAAATATAATTCCGTTTTTGTTATTTCAACGTCTCCAATTTTCTAATACGCGCTCTAGCTGCCACATCAGGAGACTAGTTGTTGCAAATATCAATACTAGCAACACTAACAATAACACCATCACCACCATCGTCATCATCATCATCATCACCGGTAATGGTAACAAACGTAACTGAAGTATCAACGTTTTATGTTGAAAATGTTGGTTGTCGTATTAGCGTCAGCTGTTCAAACTAAAGATATTCAACTATTCATCCATTTATCCTGCTGCTATTCCTTTTGCTATTCTCTCCTTTTCTGCAACTCATTTTATATGGGTGTTTTCAAGTATGTGTGTTTGAATGTGTGTATTTATTTTACTATCACAAATAAAGATTCATTTTATTTAATATTTGAAATCTTCAAGATAGAAAAATGCAAATAAAAATATTTTATTTTATTTTATTCGTTTTATTGTTGTTGTTGTTTTTATTTTTATTTTCCATTTGATTGACTTTAGTATTTTAAGTATTCCGGGTTGTATACAAATCATGATAATATAATTTAAATAAAATTTATTTAAGAAAAGTGTGATCAAGGTTTGCGTTTTTTTCTCATACTTTTTTATTTGTTTTTTTTTTTGTTTTGCTTGCACGTACTAAAACAAATTTCAAAAACCATTTAATTTTCAATTTAAAACATTTGAGTAGATGATTACTTTGGAGGATATTTTGTGTAAATTTTGGAAATGGTTTTGGGAAATTATGTAAAAATAGAATAAAAATAAAATGTTTTATTGATTTTATATGATTACAATTAATTCCACATAAGGAGTGAGATAAAAAATTTTAACACACGATTTTTATTAAAACTTTTAGGAGAGTTATTATTTGATATTTTTTGTTTGATCAAGTTATATATTGTTAATCTGACTAAAACAAGTGACCGGAAAGACCGCATACTAAAATTATAAAATTTTTTCAACAAAACTGAACTACAAAGAACATTCAAAGGTCTGTCGTCAACCTCTTTCCAATTTTATTAAACAGTATCGAGAGAACTTGTCGTTTGATAGACAATTTGATAGAGGTAGAAGGAATGATACACATGATGCTTCTAAAGTCAAAAGATAGAAAATATTTTCCAAAGCGTTTAACACATCCGTTAGGAAAGCATTTCGGTAAGATCATAGCTAATGCAGGTTTAAAAACATACAAGACTCAAAAAGATCCTGACAGGACATGTTCCAAAAATAAGTTTCCTAAAAATATATTCTTGCAGAATGGATGCAGGATAACAAATCGTATGTTCTGGCTGAACTTTAGCAACTTCCTGGTTAAATATTTAATGTTGTTGATGCTCGAGGAAAAGAGAAGAAAAGTTCTGGACCCAAATATGCTGTTGCGGCAAAAGAAGCCAATCATCTGTTACAGAGGGAACTATAAATGCCGATATTTACATCAAGAAATGTTTACAAAAAGGATGCTTCCATTCAAAAGACTTCATAATGTGTACTTATTATTTAACTTACTGGTATCCTGACACGATGGTAAACAAGACCCTGAGTGGTAGAAGAGCAATTATGTTGCGTTTTTATCGAGGGAGGTAAATACACCAAACTGCCCGTAGCTAAGATCAATAGAGAGATATTAGGCTCTTATTGAAAGAGAATTGAAAACACTAAAAAGGCGCCTAAACATGAAACTGTTCAAGTACAGTACGAGGAACCCTAAAAAAATCTTAATGGAAAAGTTTCCGAAAATGATTACAAATTTCATTGCTGCTAAATAAAACTATTGAAGTTGTAATAATTAATTTAATCAATTCATCAAATAAAATAAAAATGAATACTATAAGTTTTATATCAAAAATGAAGGATAGTCCCACAACAACTCTTGATACACAGTGGTTCCAAAACGTAGTTTTATACCGTATTTTTATTATATTAACAGATTAATTAAAAAAAATCACATGAACATTCTTGAAAATTTTTTCACTCATTATCACTTCTATTGTCTTTCAAATTTAATTCAAATTTAAATCCAAACTCCAATTTATAGATTTAACCTCAAGGTACACGTGTACTTTATTAATAAAAACTGTCACTTAATAATTTACAATACTTTTAGAAAATGTTAAAAATTTATAACGCCTACACATCCATACATTAACAAAAACAACATAAAATTATAAAGAAAAATATAAACAAACAAACAAACATAAACACTCATACATCATATATCCTTTCAATTTTAGAGCGAAAAAAACTCTTCTGACATTTAAAAAATACATTTAACTGTCAAAAGTTTGATGAAGGATTTACGGAAACCTTTTAACAGCCAGCGGAAAGAGTTAAGGACGTTTTTGCTTATAAATTAATATCTTTGAATACGTTTAAACAAAAGAAGGTTAATAATCCTGTCTTTATATTTTATTATTTAATACTCTTTTTTATTGTAGCCATTGCAAGTTTTTCTCTTTTTTATTTTTCAAAAACAAAAACAAAAAAATTGTTTATAATAACGCGGGTTTTGTAAACTTTTTTATTTGATGTTTTTTAGGTCAACACTTAACACTTAATCAATGTCAGAGAAAAGTGTTGATATGAAAAAAGTTTATTTTGTAGATTATTAATTTCCTTGTCCAAAAAAATGTTAATCGCATTTGTGTAAAAAGTTTTCAAGTGAAAATTACAAAAAAGATAAGCGCAATTAAAAGAGTTAATTTAACATTTTTGAATTTAGAAGTTTTTTGGGGAAGTTTTACTGGCACTTTTTAAAAGAAAGGGGGGCTTTTGGAAAGAAGGATATATACTTATAGAAATTTATTTAATATTGTTGCATATGTTTGCTTATTTATATCATTTTATATATTATTTAAGCAGATCCATCTCTTTTTAGTGTTCAAAGTGATAGGGCACCTTAATTTAGAGCTAATTAATTATTAATATTATTAACATGGTAATCAATTTTGAAGGATTCCTCTACCGACACGAGGGCAACAAAGAAATTACTACACTGAACCAAAAAATGTATTAAATATAACGGAAAAGGGTGTAGAATTGAAGAAAAGTAGGTTTAATATCTGCCAACGAAAGCTTTATTCATCAATCATAAAATTTAATAATTTGGCCACCGACTTTGAGGTTCTAACACTATATTGAGACTATTCATTTAAATATTTGCAACTACACTTGAGCTGATTCCTATAAATGCACATAACTTTTTCTTAAAGAACTATAAAATATTAAACAAGGAAATATTTAACGGTCAATTAATAATTTATTAAATCAACAAGAGGACTTCATTTAAAATATTGTTATCCAGAATTGTATTTAATATTTTTTAACTTAATCTAAGACTTTAACTGTCATTTTAAAGATATTTTCCTATAAACGCTTTTAGGTTTATCAGTCTCTATAGCATTATTAATGATTTGTTGATGATTCCTTGGTGATCATCAATGATTCCACTACTTTTTAAAAAGTTGTATTAATTTTTATCTCAAAATTGCTTTATTTTTGACTTTCCGTTTTGGGCTTTATTTTAATAAATTTTACAGACCCAGTATTGCTACTAGTTCTCTATTGGGGTTTAGTTTGTAAGCCGTAATTAAATGATATAGACTTCTTTAGAACATGTACTACAGCATTATCTTACTGGGATATGTAATTTTCATCCATTATTTCATCCAAAAATTGAGAAGAGCATCTCCCAGAAATTCATTATAACTTGTGTAATTCATTTTTGTTGGAACAAAACTAATTTTAGTTTTGCCAACTGCAAAAAATATCTTTAACAGAAAGCTGGTCACCCTGTTGATTGTCCACTGAAAGTGTGTTGAGTATGTAGAAAATGTATGTCAGTAAATAATTATCAATAAATTTTTAAGGTTTCTGTCTTTCTGATTGTCGGTCTATGTAACATTTGAACTATTGAAATGGGTGATTATTGGTTCCTTTTTCTTCTGGTAACTGTCTTAAAAATATTCTTCCGAATTAGGGTCTTAAGCTCATAAAATACATAAATGTAAAGATATTTCGATGTCCATCTTAAAGGAAATTCGACCAGAAATTACCTAAATTTTCATAGAAACTGACTTCAGAGAATCCTTTTAAATTGCATAACTAAATATTAGTAGTGCATTGTATTTGGCATATTTAAGATTTATGCAAAACACAATCACCGTGCCAAATTTTGAAATGATCATTCCAAATTTTCTTATAATCTTCACTCAGAATCAGTTTCTGAGTGAACCTGGACCTCTGCTAGCCTGCCCAGTTTTATGAAATTTTACAGAGACGATGACTTTTGAAATTGGAAATGATGAACCCATTATTTCACCTAACCTCAATTTAAATACTCCCCCGGTGGATAAAATTTCGCATTTTAATTAAATTTGGTAATATTAGGGAAAATATAATAAATATCGATTTTCAAAAGTTTACGAGTCGGCTCATATTTTTTTTTTTTTGGCTCCGATAAAAGTTTACCAAGAAAAAATATTTCAAAACATAAATGAGAAACCAAATTTTGCGATTATACATTTATCATATTATACATATTTCTTTTTGTTTTTGTTATATTTATATTATTTTCCATGTTTGTTCATATTCAGTTGCAGTAAACTGAAATAATATTTTGTCCGAATAACAATAGTTTTAACGAGCTGTTTAATTACAATAAAATTGTGATCAGTTAAACATATTTCCAAACATATTACGACCACAATATTTTTTTTTATTTAATAAAAATAATTTTATTACAGCAACGAAATTGTTATCTAAATAAAGAATATTCAACAATTAACATGTTTTTGATAACAATAAATGTTCATTTCGTCATATTACGAAATGACGTTTCTCTGAGTGCACCATTAAACATATGAATGGTATTACGTAAGTAGTCGAGCTTGATCGACTATAATAGTTTTGAAAATTTTTTTAAATTTACTTTGAAGAAATTTGCGTTAAGAAATCTTCGAAAATTGTAAAGAAAAAAAGGACAATATTTGATTTAAATGAAAAAAATGTTACCAATAAAAATCCAAAACTCACATATAATAATTTTTTCAGAACATTTATTTTGAAATAAAGACATTTGTAAAATGGTTCAAAATATTGCTTTGGTATATATATCTTTTAACGAAAAATCCCACATATGTAAGCATATGATTTTTTTGTTGGGAATTATATGGACTATTTTTTTTTTTTGCAGAAATCCAAAAATAAAGAAATTTCGATTTTAAAAATATTTTATTCCCGCAGTAACCATATTATAGGGTTCATTACATATTATATTGTGTCTCTCCAAATCAACACGAAAGCTACTCAATAATGTCCTTGTGAGGCCCATCTCTCACACCTTTAACTCATAAAATACTGGTTCTCTTCTGTATTCTATCAATTAGAAAACACCTCAAAAAAGTCCATTTAAAATTAATTAAGTTAGATTAAGTAGTTTCGAAGTTAGTAGTTTCAAAAAATGCTTATAAGAATACTTTTATGTTAACATCTCGCAACAACATCGAAAAGTTATAAAAGTGCTTTTTGCTTTCATTTGATACCCTATCAAAATCGCTTTTTCCCATTTTTAGTTTACTATTTTTTTTTTTTTTTTTTTTTTGAAAATTCCACAGTACAAAAAGCTGACCCGAAATGAGAAAAACTGCAAATTTATGGTTTTATCTATGAAGTATGCAGTTTATGTTAATGCCATTGAAGCTCTTATTTGGTATTAAATATTAAAAATTGTACCAAATATATTCAAAAATATTAAAAAAAATAAAATAATCGCATTTCTCTCATTAAAGAGATTAATTTTTCAATATTTTTAAATATTTAACACATTCGTATTAAAATACCTCAACTACCTTAAAATTTTAATTTACTTTTTATTTAGCACTGAATAATTTTTAACGCTTTTACTTAACCACTCAACATCATTAGTTATTTTTTTCACATCTCCTATCAACATTTACATAATCATTTTCCAAAATTCACTGCTGCTTGTGTAATAATACACCTTAAATTTGTAAATTATTATTAACAGCGCTGGCCACAACTAGAAGAGTTTTCTGGGAGCTTTTTTTATCTGCCAAAAATATATATTTTTACATACAAAATCAGTTTGGATTAATTATGATAATTTAGAAAATATTTTATGCATTTTTTAGAGTTTTTAACTTTTTCTCTTTAATATTTTGTGATCTGAAATAACAGATATTTTTTGAGATTATTTTCAACAGGTTTTGCACCTTGTGAACCTATAATAAATCCATCATAATGATTTGCTAGCACAGACACATACATACATCAAATATGGTAAATATAGTTTTTTTCTAATAAATTTATGCTCACATACACCTGAACAGGTGCATTCAAATGTATAATAATGCCAAATTCCATATTGTATGTATTTATGAAAATTTGCATATGTATACATGTGTATGTATGTATGTATGTATGTATGTATGTATGTATGTATGTATGTATGTATGTATGTATGTATCTATGTATTTATATATAGATATTTATGTATAATGCATTTTATGTTTAACTACACATAAAAACCAATGCATCATTTACTAAACACTTTTTCCCATGGTCTTGAATGATATCAGCTACAGTGGGTAGAAACAGTTTACAGTTTGAAAACAAATATATTTAAAGAAAAAGCTTGAAATTGGATATAAAAAAGAGATAAAATAAACAAAGTAGACATAGTTAGAGCTCAAATATTTTCAAACAGATTTCAAAAAGTAAAGGTTGTCAAGGATGTGGTCGGCACCCATCCAAAGATGGCCAACTCGTATCTGTCGCTTTTTAAAAAATTCACAAAAAAATGGCTGTAGACATCTTTAAAGAAAATATATGTACATAATCTAATAGTTTTAGACATACAAAAATCTAAATACATGTTTAACCCATTTTTACCCTTATTTTTCTATATTTTTGAAGTCAGGGGGCTTAATATAAGTCCAATATTTTTAGGAATTTGTGCCAGATTTCTTCTTAAAAAATATTGATGAAATAACTATAAAAATATATGAAACCGTTAATAAGTTATATTATTTTAAATTAAGAACTTTGAATAAAATAAAAATTTTAGGTCATTTTCCAAAAAGGTGGCAATATTTCTTCTCTAAAAAAAGTTACAGCATTATTTCCAAAAATTCCTTTTGGACACATTATATGACATGGTCTTTACACTAATTGATTTTAAAAATTGTGGCTGTACAAAGTACATACCAAGCGGATATTTAAGTGGAAGTTATCACATATATAAAACGAATTTTAGTAAACTTTGCCATTGATCCAAAAATCATCCCGTTGCATAGTGATATCTGTATTAGAAAGAACACTGAGTGTATGATTAGAAAGGCTTTATATTATTTATAACTTTTTTGCTTCCGATTCGATTTTGATAATTTTGGGAACATTTATAAGGTCCATATATATCTTGATATTAACTTATTTGTTGATTTGTACTTAATAATTTTGCGAAAGTTCTTCGCTTCAATAAAGAGGTTGTCTCAGATATCATTCAATATATCTTAACATGCTGAAACATTTCTGCTGGTTTTAAATAGGAAGCTTCTTAACAATACTACAAATACTCAGACCGAATTTCATTATTATCTGACAATTATTACCGATGAGAGCGAGTAAAGAATAGACAGACGGACATACAAACACATAGACAAATAATCAAACAGACAGACCGACATATATAGCTAAATTGGCTCAGATTTTTATTTTAAGCAAAAATATATATATACATTATGGGATCATAGAGGATACCTTTTTAGCGTTGTAAACGGAATGACAAAATCAATATACCCTCTTCACCGCTAAATAATTTAACAATGGCAACTGATATAAGTATCGTGATATTTGTTTTAAAACGACTAATTATTGTGAATCCTATATTGAACCTTCATCGATTTTTTTCTGTTCCAGGCTGTATATTTCTAAATATGTAATGGAGGTGTACTTTCATAGACACACATACAACCATATAAAAATGGTATATGTATATGTGCACATATATAAATAAAATATACATAACTGATATCTGTTCCCAATTTGTTTGTTCAATGCACACATAATGTTGTTAAAGCTAACGTTACCAAATGTTAATTCATATAATGTTCCTGCTCCTGATGATGACAATTATTATGATGATGATGACGATGTCTCTTAACTGTTGTTGTTGCTTTTGCAGCAACTACCTCTTCCAGTGTAAAACTTTACTCTCTCGTTTTGTTGTTTTTATTGTGATATTCAAATAACTGATTATTCATTAAAATTCTATAAACATGTTGGAAATGATGGAAATAAATAAAAAAACATAGTGAATTAAAGTTATTCGTATAAATAGAAAAAAAGTCCTCTCTATGTTCATCTTTATCTTGGGAAATTCTAATATATATTTATAAAAAAATTCTTGCAGAAGAAACGGAAGTTAAACTTACTTATATCAAATATTTATTTTATATAGAAATCGAACGAAGAGAAAAAATATATATTTTTCATTTTTGTCCAATTTAAACAGAAAGGGGGGGAGGAAAGTGGTTCAAAAATTTAACAAAGAAATTATTGCTCACATTTAAGCGAACATAAACTTGTTCGCTTAAATGTGGTCTACTTTTTTAAATATTGACTAATAAACATATTATTGCAAGAATTAGTGTGAGATAAACGATTAATGCTGGGAATTTGTCTTTGTTTTATTTTTTACATTAAGATATTGAACAAACTAAATCGGAATAGATTTTCTATATATAATATCTCCTTTCAATTTAATGTTGCAAATGTTAAAACTGTGCTCCCAAAACATTTTCTTGTGAAATAATCTGGTAACTTTAAAACTACTGAATATTTTTTAAACAAATATCGAAGGAAAGTTCTTGATATGTTTTCCCTCGGGCAGAATTGAACAAAAATTTATATACATAGAGTCTTAAAATATGAAGGCTAAAACAAATTTGGATATGCTTCCTTAGTTTTTTCTTAGCTCGTATCACTCATATTATAATGAAACTTTGAACTTTTTGTAATAGATTATCATCAAATTAACTAATACTTCTCTATATTTAAACTGCTTTTGTAATGATCTTATTTACAATATCTAAACTTTTTATCTTATTATAAAGTTTTAACTCCAAATGCATCAATAAAAGCACATAAAGAAATTCGTCGGTGTCTGATTTTCTGAATTCATATTTTTGATCAAAAACTGTTCATTTAGTTACACTTTACTCTTCCAATAGTTACTTCTGATTAGCTGGATATATGAGAGCAGATAAGGGAAGATTTTAATCTTTAAGGCTTGGTCACCAAAGACACAGTAATAGGGCTTAAAAAACTTTACCTCAGACAATAACAATTAAAAATATATATAAATCCAACCAGCCGTTCAAAAGTTACGGATTTATTATCAAGAAAATAGATTGTGAACCAATATGTAATGGAATATTCGTCAATAATTGCGAATACAATAAACCTGATTCAAGATTGCTGAAAAAATGTTATTATGGCAAATTTAATAGGTTGAAATGTAGCTACCGTAGTTCCTATGATAAAAATATGCATGTTCATCTCATCATATATTTTTAGAAGATTAAAGGAGGATTATTCTATTTTGATTCCGAATGTTGAGAACTCAGATGTTTATATGTAAATATAATATATTTCAAACGAGAAATGTTTTATGAATAGAACATGAAGTTTCGAAAGACATTATCGAAGAGATGATAGATCAAACGAATCTAAAAGTCCGTATACCTGCTTATTTAGTTGACATATACAAAATTCCAAATTATGGCAATTTCTCTGCGAAATAACACGATTGCATATCTATCATAAAAATCAGTCAGATACGATATACACAATTTAAATTCAGTTTTATATCTCAAAAACTACTGAACAGCATTCTTACTCTAAATAAAAGTTGGCTTGTAAAAGAAATTTATATTAAATTCTTAATCATGCAGTTAATAAATTCTTCCCACTTGTTTTAATTTGATTTTGGAGAGAAAACACTTTGTAAAATCTTCACTAATTCAATATTTAGTACTTTACTACTACAACTTCAGAGTATTAAAATCTTAGTTAAGCTAATAAATATAAATTATCTTAATAACACCTTAATTAACACATCAAATGTAAATCTTAAAAAGTCATATATCAAGAATTAAGAATTTTACAAAAAAGCAAATTGTTACATTAACATTTTTAAACCTGAACCAGCGTAAAAACCTTTTAACCTCAAGATTTCGTAAGATATTTTTTCTTCTTCATTTTTTATTTAATTAAAATAAATAAGTTTTATAACCTTTGTCACTATATAAATAAATATTCCATGTACATAATTCATATTTATAAACATAATTATAATTTATATTTTAATTCCCATCATTTCATATAAAAAAATAAGAAAATAAGAAAATAACTGAAAATGCTTATGACAACTTGCCACAAAACCACCTCAAGCAAACACTTAAGTTTTAGAAACGAGGAAAAAAAGAAAAACAAATGATATAAATAAAAATGAGGGAGATGATTTTAAAAGGTTTTAAGGAAAGCTAAATACCCTACAACGATAAAATTACATTAAATCAAGCATTCCGCCATTAGGTTCTAAATAAGGAGTAAAATTGAAAAAATTCTTAATAAACATATTTTCTATCTTCTACATATATAAAATAGGATGTATATGTTTGTATGTATTTATATATGTATGTATGTATGTATGTATGTATGTATGTATGTATGTATGTATGTATGTATGTATGTTCGTTTGTATGAGTGTAACGTATAGACTCCAAAACGGCTGACCCAATTTTGATGAAATTTTTATAGTATGATCCCAATATACCCGAAAGTAACATAAGCTATAAAAAATCCGATAAGACATACAAAGCAAATATTGAATATCGAATATCTAAAGAACTAAAACGGCGAGATTCCTCAAATTTGGTCTTAATTATTTTCTCAAGAAACTGTTTTACAGAACAAACTGTAGGATCAGGAGGAGAGCAAATCTTCATACAAAATAACATAATGATTATGGAATACATAAAGAACTACCACAGCAGCAGTTTCCAAATTGATGCCCGTTACTTTCAACAAGAACTGTTTTACTGAATCACGATGATTCATAATTAATGTATATCGAAGGAATTATTACTGCGAGAGTTTTAAAATTTGCAGAAGTTATGCTACTGTGAGACATAATCACTGAAAAGATGTAGGACGGACAGGAATACGGGGAGAGGTACCCTTCATTCGAAGCGAATTTATAGTAATAAATATTAATAAATTCATATTAATAATATATTTAAATCGTGTGAAAATATTACACTTAGGTTTGCTAAGGGCAAGCAACGCCCTAATTAGTTTAACAAGCCGAAATTAACCGGTTCTGCTAATATATTAATAAAAATGAAACCACTAAAAATACAGCTTAAGTCTTAATCTTTATATTTCGAATCTTTCGAATAATTTTCTATTAACGTTTTTAAAGTGCATTTAGTCACTTTGCTAGAACTAGTCCATCTACCTTTATAATCGATAACGCTTTTGGGCACATATTTTGTGCTCTTCAATTCTCTTCTCAAAAGAGCGCAATATCTCTTCATTTGCCTTAAAACCGGAAGGTTGCACAATTTTTCTTTTTTAGCACAAATATCACTTTATTTCTCTTGTACCAGGCTTGGACTGATTTACCATAGTGACAGGAGATAAAGTCAAGCTAAAACTAAGTGGACACAGTATGAAGTATTATGAATGGAACCAAATATTTTTGTAAACCTTCCTTGATATGAATTTTAGTATTTATTGAGCTTGTGGTAACACATGATTGACATCTTTTGCCCCAAATGCTTATTTTTTGCCATACCAAGAATTTTTTATTATTATGCTCTTGGATGCTAAACTTTTCTTCAACATTAATTTGAGCATTGTATCTTTTAGACTTGCATCTATTTTGACTTTTCGTACCATTAACAATATATTCTGTTGTTTGACGTTCAACATAAAAACTGACAAGTTTTACAAAGATATCTAATGGTACCTTTTTTGAAAGTTAACACACTTTTTATAAAAACCATAAAACTTAAACATTTTTCGATCTCACTCTTTAGTTCCAATACTTTGTTTTATGGAAATTTAAAAAAAAAATTTCGAGTGTTACATTTGAAATAACAAACTTAATACACAATTTTTGCTTATTTGTTATGTTGTTGTGTATTAAAATGCCAACATAAAAAATAATGAATTGTTTTTGTGTGAAAACAGAGAAGAGAATATTCACAAGGAAAAAAGTTAAAAATATAAAATATATACTTTTATAGTTTGTGGCTGTTTAGTAAATTTATTTTGTCACTTACACACAAACACACAGATACTCCTACACATACGCTTTACCAACGTAAGTTTTTTATTGTCTTGGCTCAAATAAAAAACTCATATCTTCTTATACTTCAAATACACAGAAATGCACATACACATACTAATGTATGAGAATATAAATAATAACAAAAACATTCTCACTTGCAAATTTTCTAAGTGTGAGTACAAATATATTTAAAATATGAGATTTTTATTTTTGTATATGTACGTGTGTATATATAAGTACTTAAGTATTAATATATTGTGTGGTTGTATATAAGTTTATGTAGATGATAATAATAATGGTGTGTATGTGTGTAGATAAACTAACTGAAGTGCTGTTTGGTTAAGTGCTGACAACCATAAAGAAAGACACTCAGCCACCAAAAATATAAACTAACACATTATACATTTTTCTGTTTTTGTTTTCCTGTATATCCTCCACAAACATATGATAAAAGAAGGTATACTAAGTTCGTAATTTCGTATGTAACTCCAAGAAGGAATCATTTAAGATCAATGAATTAAATACATTCTTGCACCAAATCAAAATCTGAGTCAATTTAGCTAATTTTGTATTTCCATAGCAGACAGACGCCTGCATGTCTATCTATTTGCCATACTGTCTATTGATTTATTTATTGATTTTTGTCAGTTCTTCAGTTTCTGTCATGTTGTCTGTTTATCTGTCTACCTGTTTTTATGCATTGGAGAAGAAAATCTTACAAAGGCATCAAAATCGTTATGTCGGATTTTTAGCGAGAAAACCCACCTCACTGATAACACCACATATCAGCAATTTTACTTTCCAGCTATCGTCTCTTTTCTTCCATTACCAATTTCAGGTTGTTTTATAATTGATTTAAGTGCATTCTAAAATCATATATTACATATTCTCTATTACCAATCATATTGTACATAACCCTTTCTGAAAAGATAGTTCCTAAATCCTTCATGGACAGTTAAATTTGTATTAGGTGATAATTATTTTCTCCATGTTTACATCGTCATTTGTGGATCTCTTCCAACTTTTCTGCTAAATCTCTATTATTCGCTTTCATTACTAGATTTGTTTTCATATCAGCATATATCCTAGACACGAATTCCGGAACCAGACCCATGGTATAAAATCGACAATCACAATTAAGCCATTCCATAACAGCACATTTACTCCCAATACTACTTATCAAATTGCTGCTTCGTACATTAAAATTGACATTGTAATTCTAAAAATGAGTAAATATCTCCTCTGTTTTGATCCACGTACATTCTAGTTGCATCATCCATTCTCAACTTTATAGAGTCTATGTCCTTCTCACCTTTCGCAACCCATACAGTTTTCCGGAGATTCCCTTGGTATTTCGAAGAGTACATAATACTCTCCAAAACTATTCCAAGTTACTGGCAAATAGGTATGTAAGTTGAAGGTTCCCCCATGATTTCCCAAGTAACAATTCCTGTTGTATTTTCCAAGATTTAGCAAACTGTCCCTTCCCCGGTTAATGCTCTATATAGAATATTATCCATGATAGCTGCTTTGGTATCTCCCAATCTTGAACAATAGTAAAACTTCTTTTGGCGATACTTCCTCTGTGATTTCTTTGCTGAAAACTTTGATTTCCCATATGACTGCTTTTTTGGAGAAAGAATTTCTAGGTGGTGCAAATCTGCCTGTATATTTGTCTGCCTGCCTGTCGGTCTACCTATCGGTCATTAAGAAATATTCTCAATTCTGAACTTGTTTAGAAAATATGAATAAATATGAGATTGTTTGTTATTGATTCAAGTTGCTTCGTGCAATAACAAGAGTTGTAGCGTAGTTCTGAGTCCACCACAAGTTACATGCAAGAAGCTTTTCAAATTTTTTCTGAACAAAATTTATTTAGACATAAAATAGTTTAAGAATCATACGAATTCACAAAAAATCAGCTAAAAATATATTTAAAAAAGAAGAAGATCATGGGTCCACAGTAAGGTGTTGCTCCAACACAAGGCCTCCTTATGCATTAAGGTATAACATCAATATAATTTTAAATTATTGTCTTATTCAATATTTTCAATACGTGTATTTTTTTAATGTGAATATAGGGGGCATTTTAAATTCGACACTGCCGACACTGCATTTTTATTCTTTTTTTCTTCTATTGTTTTGTCTCACTTATTTTATTTTACATTAATTTACAGCTAAATTTTTGTTAGAGCTTTTGTTTTCACAAATTTGTTTGTTGTCAGTTAGAATTATCAGCGGGGACAGCGCTGATATAAAAAATTGTTTAGCATGTAATGTGATAATATATGTACATTTAGTACCCTACTTTACCATGTTTAAAAAATAGGTTTTTAAAGCTTAATGTGAAACAAAAAATCTTAAGGAAGTATAATCGCTTTTTTATCTCATTTTCAATTTAGAAGTTTAATATTTAAAAATTAATATGAAAAATTTATTTTCATTTCTTTTAATTTCATACTTATAAAATTCAAGATTTATGTATGACTTTTTTTCTAATTTTTAAGCCAACATTTTTTTGTTAAAAATTAAAAAATATTCTTAAAAAATATTACGTATGAAAAATGTTTCTTTCAATATTTACTCATCACTCATACGTCATCCACTTCTTAGCTGGTTCTATATATGATTATTATTTTCCATTGCATACTTTCGGGTAGTATTTAACTAGAGTTAAACATGACGTATGATTTATTCCAAATCAAATATTTTAAAAAATTTAAATCATTTTTAACAAAGAAATATTTATAAGAATTTAATTTATTATTTATTTTGATTAATTTTCAAATGAGAACAAAATATTCAATTAAAAATTTGTCATTAGTTTCATGATAATTTCAGGTTTTTCAACTGTTAAAACAATTCAGAAGAATTCCACGTAATACAAAGATGACTTTTTGAAAAAAAATATATTAAATTATATAATTTCAAATGGGCAGTACAATCGTGAAAATTCAAAACGCATTTTTTATCTCTAGCATCATTATGCGATTTATTTTGTAAAAGAGTTTAAAAAATAACATTGTTATCAAAAAAGAGTAAAATCAATTGCATCACAATGATATCAGATAGAAAGAATTCTTCAAGCGAAATTGTAACACAAAAGTTGTTGCGATTTTTTAATCAATGGAAGGCTCTAAATATGGGTATAGATCAGGTTTTGGTATCTATATAATTGAACCAGACACTACCATATACCCCGACTACAAATCCTTATAAAGTTTATCATCCTGAAATACGGATAATAAGGGGACGATAATATGAGCTTAAGTAAATCAGTGGAGAACTTTGAAAAGCGAAAGACCCCCTGACCATCCGGGGCTAATAATACTCCATATCAACTTGTCAGTTGAAACGATTTTTTATACTTTGGTAATGTCTCAAAATGTTCAAAATTAACAGAACTAGTTGAAAAATATATATCGTTTTATGAGAAGACTGGTATTCCTCTAAATCTAGAACGTTATTTTGTACTCAACTATAATAAGTGTCAGATCATATCTAGCATGATCCATATATTTTCGTGATGAGTCAAATCTAATGCAATAAAGCTTATGATTACCTGGAGGGCCAGGAAAGTTGGGCGAACTAAAAGACAAATACTGGAGCATTTATGGGAAAATGCATCACTTTCCTGTCCCTCAGGAAGCTATTAGGCATTTCCTTCCAAAGCTTCAAAAAATAAACAAAAATTAACAGGAAATTGTTTAGTAAGCAAATAATATTTTTATTAACTCAACTAAAACTTTATTTAAAATACAGATAACTAAAAACTTCATTTGAATGTCATTTCCTGCTTTTACTTAATTTTCAGTTGAACTGTAATTTTTAATTTTTTTTTCCAATAAATACACCTAAAATTTTCAGTCTCTATAGGATTATTAACGATGAATGACTGATCCTTTGTTGTGAATTACCTTAAATAAATAGATCGAAATCAATTTCCTCCGATTTTTCGTTTTAATTTTGTTAAAAATATTATGCTTACGATTTGGACATTATTGGAATAAATCTTATAGAAATAATCTTATGTAGGTCTTATGATATTTATAGGGTTTAAGTTCTAACTGCAAGCCGTTCACTACAACAGAGGTATGATGCGGCCCTTAAGCCATGACTAATTTGAAACAAATTACGCAATTTTTTGTACACTTTTCAACCGTAAAAGAGAAAATAGTATCCTCCATTAATTCGTTATAAATTGTTGTATTCCATATTATTGGATCAAGACAAATTTTAGATATGCAAACTACAAAAAACTCCCAAACTATAACACCACCACCTTCGTGATTATATTTGGACATCCAAACATTTTTTCATCTCAAATTGTATCAATAACTTGAGTCTGAGTGCTTGGACAATTTCATGTACTCAATAAATTCTCTATTTCATGGGCAACGTATGTAGAAGTCTCACGGGGATTTACTTTGATCTTTATTTTGGAAATTTGCATTTTCATTAATTTTTATCTCCCTTGGAAGGATTCCGAAAACCATAACTCTGTCCACTTAAGAGAAATTATGTGCAACACTTTCGACTAATTTCTCTATTGGAATATCCTCGGTCATAAAAAGAACTAAATCGGATCTTTTCTTGATCGGTTAAAGGAGTTACGTTATGATTTTTAAACATTATGAAATTTATCGATTTCACGACAACGTGAAATCGCATGAAAATGCAAAAATTAAGATTAGGAAAAAATCTTGTGTACTCTAAAACAAGTACCCTTAAGTGGCCACTGATTAAGGAGTTTCTAATTTACTTTTGGATGAGAATAATAGAAATAAAACAAAAATAGAAACAAAAATTAAATTTAGGGGATTTATGACTGTAAAATATAACTAGAATACTTAATTAGTTTTTAATTAATAAAATCAATTTTCGAATTAAGTTTTTAATGGATTCTACAGCACTCAGTGATAAAATTAATTATTTTTAAATAAAATCATAAAATTTAACTACTTTTTATTTCTAAAAAAAGTGCATTTAGCCTGCTTTAGCCACCACTTTATTCTATTGTGCACTTAATTTTTTATGGAAAATTTAAAAAAGTAACAAAAAATGCTGCGCACACAAAGAAAACAGATCCCTTTTGTATTTTCATATTTTATGACAAAACTGTGTTTTAAATAGTGCTGTCTACAACACAAAATAGCAATATTTAAATTTAGTTTTTGTAGCAACATTATAATTTTTTTTTCATTTAACTATAATATTATAATAAAAAGCATTTTAATAAAAATATGAAAAAATATATTTTCCGTTATAAATTTCAAATACAAAAAATTGGAATAAGTAGTAAATAGCAGCCATTTAGGGAGTTTTTCCAACATTTTATTTCAATGATTCTTTATAGCGGGAAAAAAACTGTGAAAATTTAATATTAAACTAGTAAGAATGTTATATTCGGTCAATACCGACTATCCAATACCCTACACCACAATATGAATTATAAATGATAGTTAGTTCATCGCAAATATAACTATATTTACGCAAACATTTACTGTTATTTTTAATTGATAAATTCACTTTATTTTGATAATAATTTCGTTGCTGTAATAAAATTGTTTTTATTAGACAAAAAAAATATTGTAGTCGCATTATGCTGGGAAATATGTTTGACTGACAATTTTATTGTAATTGAACAGACCGTTATAAAAAAAAACTATTATTTGTACAAAATTTTATTTTAGTTTTAGTGGGTATAACAATATTTTTAGTGGCAATAATAATATCTATTG
This sequence comes from Cochliomyia hominivorax, assembly GCA_004302925.2. Lineage (NCBI taxonomy): Eukaryota > Metazoa > Arthropoda > Insecta > Diptera > Calliphoridae > Cochliomyia > Cochliomyia hominivorax. The sequence goes on along the minus strand of PYHX02000495.1, from coordinate 50,971,219 downwards.
TCATCAATGCAAAATAACAATGCGAAGAAACAAAGTTTTTAGTCATAGTTACAAAATCTAATAACAATATGCTTACCGTAAACATACTCTTTTTCCTGCATGTAGGAAAAATTAATTAATTTTCTCATCTTTGCTTACGCGTTCAGTACATTATTTTGACACTAACATTAATGTGAAATTTTTACGTCTTAAAATGAATTTCTCTGGGGATTATATGCGGCTAGTACAATTTCTGGACCGACCTTCGTATAATTTCTTACATTGATTTGCTGATATTTATCTTACTTTAACCAATTTTTATGAAACTACCAATGTTTCTACGAAATTTATGATCTTCCATGAGAAAGAATAGACCAACTCTCGCATAAATTTTCACATCATTTTCGATTATCATAAGAATTATGTTTGCGAAATTTCGTTTAAGTTGCTTTACATTTGGGCTTCTGTGAGCTTAAAACCTCATTCCGTGAGAACATTTGTATAAGAGCTACCTGAAATATTGGACCGAATATGACAAGTTTCGTCCTTGGTATGTAATAATACATAACAAATTTCATCAAGATATCTAAAAAATTGCGACATGTAGGGTATTCACAATGTATACATGAACAGCCAGCCGGATGGACAGACATACAGGCTTCTTTAAATCGACACAGAAAGTGTTTAAAAGTCTAACGGTATACTTAAAGATGGATGCAAACATCAGCTCAAACTGATAAGACCCTAAACACTTTCATTGGTGTAGGGTGTAAAAATGAAATTGATGGTCTATTATGACTAAATATTTTCAACTTTCTATTTGTTTATATATTGAATAATATTGAATGATTATTGCTATGGTTTTCCATTTTTTCCTCAATATTTTATTGATATTTATTTTATTTAGCATTTTCCGTTTATTATTTATTTTATTATTATTGAGCAGTTCTTTTTTACTTTCATTCTTCTTTTTTGGCTAAAGAAAAAACTTTTCTCATTTTTAGTTTAGTTTTTTTTTCACGTTGTAGCTTTTTTGTCAATAAATGTCTTGTTGTTTGTTGAAGTATTTTTTAAAGGCAGCGAAAATGTATCTGTATCCAAGAGATGGGTTTAATAATAATAACAAACTTTATTTTATCCTTAAAGTTTTGATATTTTTTTTATTATATATTATATTTTGATTTTTGTTTAGTTACTTAGTAGAATATTGCTTTGCCTTAAAGGACCAATATTGGGGATAATGATGATTTTATAAATACTTGCTGCTTGTTGCCATTATTACAATGGGATAAAATTGTATAATTCATATGCTCATAGTACAAAATTTGTAAATTGACATCGGATAAATTTATTTCTCAACTTCCATTTTCGAAGTTCTACTACTATTCAATGGCAAAGATATCGAAGCTTATGTTATTCAAAAATTGTAAGGAAATATTGCTATATAAGGGTGTGGCATGGCTTTAAACACAATGGGATTTAATGAATACTATTAGAAGTGAATTATCATTCTGTGTAAACTTTAAAAGGTAAATAAAATATATCATCTATTACTACTATTTTATTGAGTCCAAGTTAACCCTCTCATTTCTACTTATGACTGTTTCTATTTGGATCCTTTTTAAATACTTTTGAGCGGCAACAATCTAAAACTTTTGACTGTACTTAAGTGGAATTACTACATTTTAAAACTTATATGAAGTTTCGTGGAATAGAACAATGTGGAACTCAAAAAGGGTTAAAGACTATCAACCGAAAAGCTAAAATATCATTTTAAACACTGTATATATATTTGTGCCTGTTTGGAAATACCTCTAATTATTTAGAGCACATTTAGTGGATTACAGTTTTAGTGATTTATAAAAAACATCTTTGTGCTCAGCTGTTCAAAATTTCTTCAGTTGGAATAAAAATGCTTAAATAAATATAAATTTTAATTGAATTTCAAGTTAAAATTCTTGATCATCAGGCTGCAGTAGCTCGTTAAACCAATTTATAATTTTCTACCTATTTGGATCCGTCTGTTAATTAAAAACAAACTATAAAATACAGATATAAACTCCTTAAAAGCCAAATTAATTAAGGAAGGTGAATATATGCTTCAAGGCCAATAACCCCTAATATCCCAAAATTATGTCCTTTACCTTTCAAAATATTAAAAACGATTCAAATTCCTTTCACCTTTATAGATTTTAATTATAAGTACACTTGCAAATCCCTATGAACGCTTCAAATTTTTTCTCCATTTATATTAAATCATGTTGTTCTCATCCAAAAGTAAAGTTGAAGCTTTTTTGAAGAGATACAGCTTATTCATGTTGATTGCTTTATTCATACAATAAAATATTCTTGATGCTATTTTATGTGGAATATTTCTATAAGCGCAAACGTTCAATTTTTATGACCAAAATGTTCCAATTGGTGGTAAAATTAAACGTCCCGAAAGTGTGGTGCGTAATTTGTCTGAAGAACCGAATTCCTTTCATTCCATCCGTTTACCGAACTTTAAAGCCTTCGAATTCTTAAAAGACCGAATTAGTTGCTTCTGTATGTTGTTGAATTATAACCCTCCGAAAATTTTAAGTTCAATATTTTTATCTTCCGTAGTTTTGCCGAATTCAAAGCCACAGAATTCTTTGATTCCAAATTATTTAGTTTTGCCGAACTCAAAGTCCCCGAATTCTTTAAATTTTAAGTGTTTATTTTTGCCGAACTCAAAGCCCCCGAATTCTTTGAGTCCGGAGTAGTTAGTTTTACCGAACTCGTCCGTTTAAAGTAATTATCCGTTTACTCCGCTAGCAAAGTGCACCATCTTCTAATATCCTCCAACCCGCTCATCGTATCAATTTTTCATTCTATCAAGAAGTCATCGGTCAACAAGACATCACTCAGCAAGTAACCGTTCAGCAATTCATCGTATCACATGCGATCGTACATTTCCGATATTTTATTATATAATTTTCAAGTTAAGAAGTATTAGGGTTTTGTAATTAAAAGCTGAATTTTATTACCGTCAAAAAAATCGTCCTTTAAATCGAACCTGGACGGAATGAATCACCACGCTACACGCTCCCAATGACAAAATTATACTCTTTAGAAAAGTATAAGTATAGAAAAGAATATTATTGGGTTTCTAATTATACATGTTGTTTCTGCCCCATTGTACAGTTTAGTTATATTCATTGGAATATTTTTTATTGTATTTTTATGTTGATATTATTGATATTAAACGGAAAACTGCTCAGAAAAGTTGTTTTATTGATAAGTAGCGTGTTAAAATTATCGTTCGAAGTTTTGTCATAATAATATTTGAAATACTTTCATCTTTTCTAATTTCCAGGTTATAATTCAAAAGAATTATAATCTGAATACAAAATAAAAGTTTTCTATAAAAAAGACATAAAAATAATTAGAAATTATAGAAAGAGAAAAAATATTTAATAAATTATTAATTTGATTTAATTATTTTTTAAATTCTTGTTAACATTGGAATTTTTTTAATAAAAGAAACATTTATAAATCTCCTTAGAATCTTGTTTCCAAACCCTAAACAATCTACCACTTTTTTATTAAACTTGACATAAAACCTCAAAAAATTTCCATATTTTTTTGTTTAATTTTATTTAAAAATATGCAAAAAACATAGAACCGAGAAAGCAAAATGGTTACAACAAATCAACTACAAGGACATGACATTTTATAAAAAGAAAATTCTTTTGAAAATTATACACATATACATATAAATATAGAACAAAAAGTAGAGTATGTGTGTCTAAATTTATGCTTACAAAACAACACACTCTTATGTTAAGTGAAAGGAAAAGAATTTGCAAATCAAAACATTTTCTCTCTCTCTCTCCTCTCTTTCTTCATTTTTTTTATTTTTTCAATAAATAAAATTTAAGGCAACCAAAACCACAACTGAATTACTTAATACTGAGATATTTTATGTTGAAAAAAGTGCACAATGGGGAGAATGGTTTACAATTATGTTTAATATTTTTCTAATTAATATTAAGTGTTTAAATCTGTAAATCTGTATTGATACGAAAATCGACATATATCTAATAATTTGAATAAGTAGGTTTTTTTTAAATAATTATACTAAATGACTTTAAATTAAATACTACAGGAATATTTTTTCAATTATCATAGAATAAGCGTAAATTCATATTGGGCATGTGTAACAAACTTTGGGTTTCTAAATTTAATATATAAATGTAAAAAGTAGCAAAATTTCGTACTTAATTTTTTGTACATTTTTTGTTTCAATTACAGTTATGTAAAGCAGATTATGTTTAATATTTTTTCAGAAAATGTTTCTTTAAAAAAATACTCCTCTCCAAATATAAAAAAATAGATAGAAAAAACGACTGATATCTGAGAAAACAAAATATTTATCCTCTCCACCATCACAAATGGAAATAAGGGTATATTAACTTTTGTCGATCCGTGTGTTACGCTTAGAAGGAATAATCTAAGACCCCATAAGGTATATATATTCCATAATCCCGGCTTCTTAGTGCCTGCAATAGTTAACAGAGCTCAGTAAAATTGAGCCTCAGTATTTGCTATTGTCCTTAGAAGTCTCCTTTTTAAACTAGTACTATCGGTGCAGTATATGAGAAACTATAGGACGATAACTGACACAACCTTTAAGCCCAAGTGAAGGACACTCGTAATAATGTCAACTATTAATCAACAAATTGGATTGTAATTTCAATATAATAGTTAATATTTAAATGTACCACTTACCATTCCAAAAATTATCCAATTAATAGGGTCCATCGATTCAAAATCAGTTCCATTGTGGGTGGGTATATTCATGATATAATGGCTGAAGTACCCAGTTTCAAAAAAAGTTTTTATCACAAATTTACGAAAAAAAAAACGAAAAATATTTATATTTTGTAAGTGTTTGTTTTTTATATATGAGTGTGGTTGAGTGTATACTTCACACATACTCACACACTTGTGGTGGATGGTATTGAATATTCGAGATACTTCTTTTACTTTTAATAAGAATAATCTGCATAAATGCAATTTTAAGTTAGTAAAAATGTCTGTTATTTGAAACTGGGTATTTCAGCCATTATTACATAAACATAGCCCCCAAGAATGGAACTAATTTTGAATCGATGGACCCTATTATAGTTCGAATAGAAAGATGTTTTGAATTCAATATCTTCGATTGTAAAAATTTTTCATTAAATTTTTCATTTACATTAAAATTTCATCAATATATAGAAAAAAAGCTAATGAATACATCGTGGTGTTGGTTTCTAGAGAATTTTGGAAAATCTACATATAAAGCCTAATATATATCATTCTTTGTCCCACTGAAACCACTATTCATTAAAATAAAAAAACAAACTTCAAAAATGCATTATAAATTCAGGCATTCAAAAACATAAAAATCGAGAAATAACAAAAAATATGGTAAAAAATGTGGGGTTTCCTTAAAAATGCACCAAAAATAATACAAAAATCCCATATTCAGAGAAAGTCTTAAAAATTTAACAAGAAGATTTTGTGCTCCATAAGAGGGTAAAAGGATATAAATTTAACAGCTAAGATTTTATCAAAGGAAACTTACAATACATACAAAAATATTACACATCTATTTTCATTTCTTTGCAATTTTCTACAACAAAGGCTGCAACAAACATTTTCTTCTACTTTATTTCTTATAATAAACATACAAATATATTCTTCCTTACTATTTCTTTTTATAACATCCGGCAAAATAAATGCGATGGAAAAACGAGAAAAACGCTAAGAAAAACTTTTGTAAAAAAAAATAAAAATAAGAAATAAATAAAATGAGAAAAAAATTACAAAAGGAAACTGTTAAAAAAAAAATTAAATAAAAAATCTTAAAATATATTTGCTCAAGAGCATATTATTATAAAAGCACACACATACATACATACATACATTTTAAAAAATATATTTTATAACTAAAACTAGTAGAATATAATCGTTACAACTAAGTTTGAAGTACTTTTTTCATGCTTTCAAACGATATGACACTAAGTTTAATCTGGGAGCAACAAAATTACCAAGAAACAGCCAACAAACCGACAAACAGACAAATAAAATACAACTTTTAAATTTATAACCGCTAAACACAGGAAATCCAACCAAAAAGTTCCGTTTCCATAGATATAATTCCAAGACATTGAGGACATTTAAGACATTTGAAATTGTTGCTGCTTTTGTGTTTGAGATTGTCGTTGGTGTTGTTGTCGTTATTCCCATTTTATAATCCTTAAGAAAGTCATTTATCATTTTTATCTGACTCTGTCCTGAGAAGTACAAGAACACACATATAAATACAAATTCTTATATAAAATACAATTAAATAGAACATACATTTATTTCTTGTTAACTACAAAACGGCCATAGTTTATTCCTAGATATGATCCAAGATCTTCCTTTATAGGATATCAAGTGGGAGATAAATTTGAAATTCAGAATGTAATTAAAGACTTTGGTGTATTCACGTTAAGAAGTAGTTATATTTTCGAATATCTTTTTAGTTTTTTATCTTTGTCTGAATCCATTCATTCATGTTCTGAAGTGTGTCATTTTCCAGTATGATCGATCTTCATTGTCCAAAACAAATAACAGTCGAAAGAGCCAAGATCTGGGCTACATAGTGGCTAAGGTAAAACTTCATATATTCCATATGATAGTTTTCAAAAATATTTCTGACGATTTGGTCAGACAAATTTAAGGTTGACAATATGATGAACGACAAAGTAATTTGTTGATTGCCACATTTGTTACATGTGCGCCAATCTATTAATAACCTGAAATACAAACCAAATTCAAATTACTTCCTCTACGAAAAGGATATTCGTTTTGATTTGATTTTTTGTGCTTGGGGTTTGTAACGCACTTAATTTTGCCAGCTGCGGTATTACGATCGCTCATATTTAAAAATTTTTATATGATAAAAACCCTTTAATGCGATCAATTTTGTTAAGTAGATAGATGATAGGATGGTAGTACATAAGTAGTATATTTCGGTCGCCGCTGATTTTGGTTTATTAGAGTACTTCTTGGCTACAAAAAAAAAAAAAAAAAAAAAAAATTTCGGACTCAAAAAATGTGGAAGCTTAGAGTTCAAATAACTGCGAATTAAATCCTCAAACCCAAAGAATGTGATGGATAACTAAAAATAAATTTATATCAATATTCATAAACTTTAAGGAAAGTGTGATTATGTAGCATCCAATAAAGCTTTTACTGACAACAATCCTTTTAAAGAAACATTTCCAATTCATCGTCTAAATCTCTTTTTATTATGCTCCTCTCTTTACTGTTTATGTCAAAACTACAAAAGATAAACTTTCAGTCACATCTTATCGACCATGAATTTCTTCTAACAATCAAAAATTTTAAGCAGCCGTTTGCTGGAAAAGAAAGGAGATAGTCAGACTTTCCTTCAGAAGATCTTTTTAGACATGGTTCCTCAGATAGTGTATATTTATAGACAGATGTTTACCCTTCATACTGGATGTTATTAACTTCTATACCCAATATATAAATTCTCGTACTATATTTTATATTTATTAGATTCAGCTGCGACCGTCAATTATATCCAAAATAGTAACCAAAATACAATAAAATTAATTTGACATTCTCAACAACAATTTAGATACGTTACAGTCTTAGTTTAAATACGCTAGAATGATCAAGTATGGAACAATAACTAATTTTTGACAAACTCGAAAAAAGACTCAACTCGTGACTTCCTGTCACTAGTTGTATAGAACTAGATCTTTCTGATCACATGAATGATATCAAGTCGTAAGTTCCCTGATAAATCATCTAAAAAGTCTAGTAAATAGGATTCCAGGACCTGTTTTCGTTTCGTTAAAAGTGCTGGGCATTCACCGAGAAGATGGAATATCGTCTCGTCCTTATGTACAGTCTTTTGAGCTTAATCTGAGAGTACTGGCATGTTTGAGTAATTCTCAGTGATCAGTGAATACAAATCACCAAAATCATCCAGAGAAGATGGAATATCATATCAACACAACCCATCATATCATTCCCTCTTAAAAGAGGATTCATTTCACAACTTCAATTGGTTGGAGTTTCTCATCTCATATGTATCTCTAAGTTGAATCGTTTAGGATATTTTTTGGTGTTTAATATCTTGAACCAAATTAAAATCTGAACCTTCTTTCCTATAACCTGAAAGCGACCGAAACTTGGGAAAAATTGGAAGTGAGTGACAATTATTTTTAAGTCTCTGTAAAATTCAAGATCTTCAACTATATGTTCTTTATGAAATGTTGTTTAGATAATTCAGTGGACATAATTACGTTTTATTCTATTGTATCCTCCTCTTATACTTATTTTCATTATATTCCTAGTTTGAGAAAAATATAATTTTCTTTTTATACAAAATATAGATATAAGATTGATATTCTTTTATTCCTTATGGACTGACCTAGTTTTCATTACAACCAACAAAAAAACACTGACAATTCTGTTAAGAAGATAACATGTTTTATAAATGAGATTAAGTCTAGGCCAAAGTTTAGTGGTGGAGGCAGTTGAAATAAATACGTTTTATTTAAAAAACCATTTAAATAATTTTCTAGGAATTGCCCATTGAGATGAGAGCAGCACGTGGCAATTTATTTTAGTTTTCACTTTAATTTTCTACTCTCTTAAATCTATCAATCTTATTTTCATCTTATTTTCATATTTCAAATACATTTGTTGCATAAGAAAAAACAATAAAAATTTAATTTGGCGTAAAGAAATTTATCTATATTTGATTAGAATTGATCAATGAATTTTGTTTAATAAGAAAACTGATTGTTAAGGAATTTTATGAAATTAAAATCTGTTATAGTAAAGAATCGAAGCATGTTGGAGATGACAAATTTTGACATAATGAAAAAGAAGATATTTCCCCCATTTATACCCACTCAAAGTTGATTCAGAAGATAAAAATCTAGCTCTATTTATTTACTAAATCAGTAAATAAAGCAAGGATAATGTGTAATGCTTATTTAATGTAAGGCATATTGCTGAAACTAAATGTATTTACATTTTTAGAAAGTCACTCTCTAGTGCTTGATAAAATAGTAAAAGATTAGTACGAAAATTCGTCTTTAAAGTAATAAAATTGAAGAAAGGATAATTTCCTTTAACAACAAATCTCTTGGAAGGATTTGTGGAATCTTCAAGTTTTTTTGAAAATTTGTCTTACGTTCAAAACTGCATATAAAGAAGCAGGAAACGACGAATAAGATATAAATATTATTTTTACAATACTATAACTGGACTTTATTTTTGACTTATCTGGATTGGAACTAAATAATTTATATAGTAAACAGATAACGTCTAATTTGAATATGATTAAAGTGAGTACAAAAGCTATAAATTCAATTTTATATCCTCTACAAAATGGAGTTATTTACACTTAATATCAGAGCAATTTGGGATTTAAATCTGACTTTTTCTGCAAAAAATTTTAATCCACTTTTTTTACGAATTCAAAATTAAAAACCGCAAATTTTCTGTGGCACGATTTTTGCTACCATTGCAAACGTTTTTACAGATCAACCAAAATCATTTAAACAAGGTTTTTAAAAATGTGTTTTTACAAATCAGTTAATCGATATAAAAAGGAGGAGATATACGAAGAAAATTTTATTATAAATTTTTGGCCATCAGATCAGATCCTCGAAGGTCTTATTAAAAAATTGAGATTTCAACTTGAGTTTCTATTTTATTTTTTTTAAATCGTGTATTTGTTGAAGTTGTAAAGACTGTATAAAAAGCAATCTGATTTAATTAGTAATTTCATATTCCGAACTTTACACAGAATCCATAAAAAGAAAATTATAGAACTACTTTTGTTGTTTTGATATTTCATTTGAATCAAATATTTTAAATCTTTAACTTTTTTTGAGATTATTACAGTTTCTAGTGATTTCCGGAAGAGGAATTTATATGGGGTAAATATAAGATAACGGATAGATAACTCAGAGCCTTGTATTAAAGAGGATAACTTATCGGTTTTAATTGTCATTGGAATACCATTTCAATTAAAAAATTAATCATAAGAAAAATCTTTTATGGACATCTATCCTAAAAGCCGAAAGTGATTGATATGTTTTTCTGAATAGATTTATATGAAATTTAACAAAATGATAGCAGAGTTATGTAAAATTATAATCTTGTGATAGTGGATTCACAAGTGGAGAAATAGGAATGCAAAGTGGAGAACAAAGTTTTGTTTTCTTACTCAAATTCATTTCTCAAATAGTTTTCTAATAGGTTTCGAGTTATTTGTGATTGAATTCTTAACTTTAAAAATTTTGCAAATTTTATTTTGTGTATCTAAATTAATCCATAAGTTCTAAGACCCATGTTTAGAATCTTTAAATAAAACATAATATTATAAACCCTAACGTTGGTAGAATTTCATTAATTACATAAATTAATGTGGAACTACACGCAGAAAAACACCATTTCGCAATATGTTCGTCGCAAACACTAATATAATCGCGGCAAACATTTATTTTTATCTCCGACATGTTAATAGTTCAATTTATACAACAATTTTATTGCTGTTATAAAATTATTTTTACTTTTAGTGTATTGTTATTGTAAAAAAAAAAACTGATAACCAAATATGCACAGATATATATTATACATCTTACAAAATTATTACGAAAAATAATATTTAAATGAATAAAATTATTTGAAGAAAACATTTCCAAAAATGTTCACATATTTTCCAAAGTTTAACATGAATAAAATGAGAAGTATATTAAAATATTTCATTCGAAAATATTTTTACTCAATAATAAAATAATGAGGACAAATTAATAACAATATTTTTTATTGGAACAACAATACTTCTAGTGGCGATAATAATATTTTTAGTGACGATAACAATAAAATTATTGCCGATAACAATTAATATTTTTATTGATGCAAAATCACGGTACGAACAAATAAACGTTTTATTGCAATAATAATATTTTTATTGGAACAACAATATTTTTAAAGGTGATAACAATAACTATTGTTATTAATGCAAAATCCCAAAGCGTGTGAACATTTTTTTAGTTACGGTAACAATATCAAATAAGAATAGAATGTTGCTTCCCGTTTACGGTAACTGCAAATATATTTTTTCTCTGCGTGTATAGACAAGAATCTAATTTCGGAATTTTATCTCACATTTTTGATAATACACGAAAATTCCTTGTCAATGTTTCGGTCATAATACCCCAGTCACCTAAGATGCTGTAGGGCACAACAATTCTCGATTACGTTATAACAAAACAACAGATGGATAGTTTTGTCCGTATGGAAAAATGTTACAAATGTTTTATCTTCAATCAATGAAAAAAAATTTATTCGCATACAAAATTTTACAATTTAAATTAATTTTATTCAAAATTTACCTTTAAACCTCATAGCCAGTTTCTTAATCCTTTAATATTTAATATGCTTTTAAATTTCACTTTTCCCACAACCTCAACTCTACAAAATAATCAATAAAGTGAAATTAATTCCTCTGAAAAAAAACCTAAAAAATCCTTAAAATTCCTTAAACTCACAAAAAGTAAAAAAAGTTAAAACAGAAAAAAACAAAAATCATATTTAACAAATTGAAAACATTTACATACACATAAACTTTATTTCCTCAATCTATGTAATTTTCATTATCTGTTTTACATTTATCCAAAAATGCAACAAAATAACTGTAGAATAAAAAAAGAAAAACTAAAAGTAATTTAAAACAAAAACAAAGTAAATGAAAAAGAAATGTAGACCAAAAACCAGTAAAATAGTAGAATATGAATATAAGAAAAAAAATGAAATAATAAAGCAAATTAAAAAAAAAAAAACAGAAGAAAAACTTAAATGAAAATTATAGTTAAAGCAAAAAAGAAAAACAGGATTTTACAGAAAAATTAAAAAAAAAAAACTGAATATTTAGCAATTTTAGCTTAATTACTTTTTAATTAAATTGCACAGAATTAGAGAGAGAATATGTAGCAAAATGCTGAATTTACCTTTCCTTTTTTTCTTTTTTCTTCTCTTTTTAGTGTGTATTACTTCTACATTCTTTCTCTCTGGTTGTTGCTTTTTTTACTTGTGTTTTTGTACTTAAAACAAACACTTAAAAAGCTTAATAGTTTATATTTTGCACAAAAAAAAGCAAAAAAAAAATCTAAAGTAAAATCGTAGTTGCCAGATAAATTTGCACAAACAAACGTCAAATTTTATTAATTTAAAATAACTTATCAATATGGTTGTTTTTCCAAAAAAAAATTGTAACAAACATTTTAAGAGTTTTAAAAAGCTTCAAACATGATACGTAAACGTTTCAGAAAATTCTTTAAAATTTCGCTAAAACAAAGCTAATTTTGAAGGAATTTGTCTTCATTTCGTGAAGTTTATATACGATTTTCAATTCTTTTAAATGGCTTAATTAGGAATCTTTATAAACACAATGAACATACTCTCCAAAACTTTTTGAGGGAACGAAACAGTACAGTTTAAACACGTAGGAAAAAAATATGTTTCCGGTAACCATAAACGAGAAGCAATTTTGATTTTGTATTAATAAAAATAGTTATTGTTTTCACCATTAAAAATATTGTTATCGTCTCAAAAAATACTGGAAAATGTCTAAATAATATTTGAAATGTTTTCATCACATAATTTCATTAATTTCTTTTAAGTTCATGTTCAGTTGACAGCAAATAATATTTTGTCCTAATAAAAATATTTTTTGGATTCTATTTTTTTATTTTTTACGGGTTGTGTAATAACAATAAAATTGTGATCAGTCAAACATATTTTATTTAATAAAAATAATTTTATTGCAGCAAAAATAACATGTTTGCCGCGATTATATCCGTGTTTGTGACGAACATGATATTTCTCTGCATGAGAGGTCTTGTTTTACTTCAGTTGATTCTGTTCTTCTAAACAGCCTCTAATAGAGGAAAAGTAAATAATAAAAATTTTGAGTTTGTAATGATTATTTATTGTAATGTTAGCATCACAGAGAAAACAATGTTGCGAGCAAATTTGACCTCAGTTCGGCTCATTTACACTTTTAGTAAGTCACTCTCTAATGCTTGATAATTTGAAAAGTAGTATGAAAAATAAGCCTTTAAAGATATAAAATAGAAAATTGGATGGTTTTTTAACTACAAATCTCTACGAAGTATCTAAGGAATCTTCAAGTTTTTTGAAAATGTTTCTTATGTTCAAGACTTTAAGATTAATTAACATTCACACCATGTTGTCATTTTTTCCCAAAATATAGAATTTTAATATGTTTGACTTCTTTAAAAAGTATGTTGCAACATTTTGTAGTCGCAGATACTGATGGTTAAGTTGATTATTACGAGAAACGATTTTATTGACTTTATAAACAAGTTATTATAATTTAGACTTTAGGTAATTGTTATTGAATTGAGCTTATTAAAGGCAGACAGAAAATTTCAATTTAATCTTAATTTATAAAAACCTTCAATTTTAAATGTAAAATTCTAGATTTTTAAAGCTTGAGAAAAATCATCAAATTTATGATCAAATCGTCAAAATGGCATTTTGTACTCATAAAATTTTCAAAATGACAATAAATTGTCAAATCTGGCAACATTGAGTACAATATTAAATACAAAAGAGAGTAAATTTAGTTATTTAAACTTGTATGTGTATGTATGTGTATAAGCACAACAAATATAAACATTATTTTCTCTATTGTATAAAAGACGAACAAATTGAAAAAAACCTAAAAGAGATACACCATTTTATGAACAATTTAAATCGTCTTTATTAAGATAATATTTGTCCGAGAAATGTAATAAAATTAAATTAAAAGTTTATTTTAAGTCTAGACTGGTAATAAAAATAAATTGAATTTTTTAGGTGGCTGTTATTAAATTTAAATTAAATGTAAAATTTAATTCACTATTTATTTTGGAGTAATTCAGTTTAAGAAATTGATTTAGTAAAGTTATTGAAAATAATATAAAATTCATTTTCATATTTTTAGAAAATTTAATAAAATAGAAACAGAAAAAAAAAATACAAATAAAATAATATAAAGAAAAAGATTCCGTCCATCTACATTCATAAAGTATTCTACATTTTTTTAATTAATATAAGGTATCACATATGGCGTATAAGTAATATTAATATAACAAAACTAAAAATAATAATTAAAAAATAGATTTTGGAAAAAATTAAAAGAAATTAATAGACTTTAAATCCTAATTTATATAATTATTCAGGGAGAAATTAACTGCTAACTGATCCAAAGTAATGGTTAATGTATCTGTCTTTATGTCTAGAAGTCATAAAAAATAATGAATTCAAACATAATTGCACTTGAAACTAAAATGTGGTTAAGAGAGTGCCCTTACTACAAAACGCATCATAAATTTCATCATCATTAAAAAAATAGGAGAAACATATGTGATTTGTGATTCATAATTTTCAAACAGTTTAAATGGCAAAAATTATGATTATACACTCTCGTTTAGAATCTATTACTTCTAGGTTCAATACTTATTCCGTAGAATATGAAATGAAAATATCTCACTCACGCCCATATTGGTATTAATTATGAGGGTTCAATGTATTCTCATCTTGAGAAGTTTGCTACTTGAATTAAATAAATCAGTTTGAATTATAACTAGTTATGAGTCAAATCAATATTGTGATTAGACCTTCTTTTCACTATTCCGTAAATCATCTAAACCGATTAAATAACCTCTTCTACACACCTCCCAAAAGTTTAAGCACCATGGTCCAAGGATCGCTGTATTGAACTGTGGAATAAGCAGGTGGGTTAATGAGGACAAGCGTAAGAAATGCCTAGATCATCTTAAGAAGTTCAACCTAAATACTGAAGTAAATAAATTGTGTTTTATCTCTCTAAAACTCTAAACAGAAAGATGGTAGTAACGCGATTAAGTTTTAAAATAACTACAATATGTGACCTAAAGAATTGCTCGCGAGCATTTTTGAAGAAGATAAGACAAAACAAAATGTTGTCCGCAAGTTTTACCACCTTCTAGTCACACACACACACATAACAATTGTTTACTCCACAATAAGTTGCAGTTGTTATCAACACTACTAAATCATCGAACGAGTGGGGAGTTGAATATTTGATTGATTATGCTCTTTAACTTGTCAATAAAAAGCCTTTTAATTCTGGAAAATGAGTAGAGTTATCCCGGTACAAAACCTGGAAAAGGCACAAAAGGAAAGGAAAAGGCACAAAAGAGGGATAGTCCTCACCAGTCACGAAGAACCGTGAACTGTCATCTTATATGTGCTCATCACCTGCATAAATTCCGCAAATGTATAGTAAAGCAATAGCACTACCAGCATTATGTAAGATGTGGTTCTTTTCAGTATTATCCCTGGTACTTTTTCAATAACTTGACATTATGATTTAGAAGGAAGTTTTGTTTATGTGCAAAATCGGTCGAAATTTATTGGAATGCACGGGATGAGAAATTTTAGCTTATCGTTTGGAACTAGCCCCTTATGAAAACCAGTTAGAATTATCGCTGTTGAATGCCCTTTCTATCTTTTTAATAAAAATTTAGATTTATCGAAAATATTTAATTTTAAATTTCTTTAAAATATATTTTATTAATTTTGAAACCCCAACGGCCACCACCGGAAATGGTGTTGGTAGTATTCTTTGTATTAAATATAAAAATACAATACACACTTTTTACGAACAAAAACAAAAGAGAAAAAATATCATTCATTAGCAATTAAATAGAGAGAATCACAAGAATATGTTTTCAAAAAAATTATTTTTGTTATCATTTTTATTTATTTTTTGACAAAAGCAAATATTTGTGATGTTATGGTTTTGTTTAGAAATATAATACAAATACCTATACAACCTACCACACAAATACATGCAAGCAAATAAAAATACAGACACAAATATAGAAAATAAAATAAAAACAAAAAAAAATATTGAAATAATCAAAAACTGTTAAACAAATATTTTTTAAAAAGCTCTCTTTTGTTTGTTGTTTTTGTTGGATACAGTTTGGTTTCGTTGCTGTGGTTGTTGTCATCGTCCTGTTTTAAAGCAAATATTTTCAAAATTAAAAAAGTTTTCATGAGTGCATACAAATACGTGTGTACCTTTGTGTATGTTAATACAAATGTTTGGACTGTCTGTTGCAATTCTCGATATAGAAAAAAGTTTTATACAATTTTAATGTGTATAACAAGCATTCATGCATATTTTCCCCTCTTCCCTCTTATATTATCAATAGGACCACAAAAGTAACACTTTTTAATTTTTTTTTGTACAAAAAAGGGGGTTGCGGGATTTTTTTCTATATATATTTTTCTATTAATATATATTATTATAAGAAGTGAAATCGAAAAATTCTTAACATACATATATGTAAATAAAATCAAAACTATTAAATTTACAGTTCAATTTTTATTTGATCGAAATCATTATAACAATTAGCAAAAAATATATTTTTATATTTTTTTTTATATCGAATCCTTTTCGAAAACCCTTTCATTAACGTTTTTATAGTGTTTTTTTTTTCATATTGCTTGAACAGGTTATTCATCTCCACAGCTCCTCACCTTTCACCTATTCAGTGCTCTTTTCCACTGGCTCCGTAATGTTGGCAGGATTTGTCTTTCTAAATAAAATTACCACATTAATTTCCTTATACCACATAAGGGCTCTTTCCATAGTGACAGGATATCAACTTAGTAGACATATTATGAAGTCTTTCAAATGGAAGCAGCTTTTTTGTTTTGTAAAAATTTCTTAATGTTAATTTCGGTATTCATAGAGTCCGTATTAACAAAGGATTGGTTTCTTGTGCCGCAACTGTTTATTACTTACCATACCTTCATTTAAATTTCTTTGAGCATAAGCAGACAAGGAAGTTTGAGAAAAACCCGACAGAACATATTTAGCAAGAATATTTTTTTAAGACAACTTGACTCGAACTTCCGTGTTTCATTTTTGTCGTTTTTATTTAAATTTTTTAAATTTTTGAGACTTGTTTTTCTTCAAACCTGTATTGACTTCAACTTTTAGCACTAAATAGTCCGAGCACTGACTTAACCAGGCTTTTGGCTTTAAAAACATATTTTTTTCAGCTGAACCAGGTTTTCTAACAACAGACAAGTTTTCCTGGTACTGTGCATTAACATTTATAACACTTGGACGGGAGACCTTTGAATGCATTGGCAACTTTTTGTAGAACCATGTTGGTTTTTGTTAACGTGCGTCAACCTTTTTTTCGATCTCAGTCCTAATATTTTTTTTAGAATATTGTCATGCAATCTACCTTAAAAATAAACTATTTTAATTAATGTCAAGAGTATTATTGTTGTTCTATTGTGTGGTAAAAATTTTTGGTTTTTATTCAATAAAAAACCAGATAAAATTATTTTAAAATTTCAGCAAATAAATAAAATAATTAATTTTTATTTTTAGGTTTTCACATTTTTTTGTATTTAAATTTTTAATTACATAAATGTGTATGTATTTTAATATTCAAATACATGTGTGGCGTATTAGTAATATTATTTTTGTTTTTCTCATGTAAACAAATGTCACTCATACGTGTCGAGTTGTTTAGTTGAAAATGAGATTAAACAAATTGTATGTTTTATTATTATTAGTTTGTATTTTAATATCGTTATTTAAAGTATTACAAAATAATAACATTTGTTTAAAATTTGCTATAGAATTTTATTAAGATATAGAATAATTAATATGAGAACATTTTTAGTTGCGTGTAACATTCAAAACTTTGATTTATGGAACACGATTTTTTCGAAAAATTGTGTTTTTATGTTGAAAATTTTATTCTTAATTGCTTTAAAAAGTATTAGAATAAATAAGATATTAAAAGGTTATTTTTATACTGTGATATAATACATATGCAAAAGAACAAATTTTTCAACAATAGAAAAAAACTTAATTTTAATTTTATAGCCGCTGGATGCATTCACTTTGACCTTTCCTTTATTACATAAAATGGACTAATTTCAGTCGATTTATCTAAGTCATTTGATACATCTGACTGCTATTGACAGACTGACAAAATAATTGACAGACCCCAATATTATTTGGCTTAATCCTAGAAAAATAACTGAGAAATTTAAATAGGGAGTATGAATAAACGAGATTTTAATAACGAAATATTTTAGACTAAAAATTGTCGTATTGGACTCAGGGGACTTTATCTCACTAACCAAAAGAACTTAATAACATAAATTTTGTTAAAAAGGATTAAATTCGATAAACTTTTTATGAATTTGCATAAAGTGTTTCGATATAAAATTTAATTTTGGATCTTTCACAGAAAAAAGCAAGCAAGAGTGTTATAAGTGTTAGTTAAGCCTGACTATAAAATACAATACATGTCACAAGCATGAGAAATAATGGACAGATCATAGTAGAATTTGATTTAAATTTTAATTTACAAAAATATACTTACATAAAAAATTTCATGATACTCATGCATGAAAAAACTCTACCAATTAAGTAGATTTCTGGATATGGGATTTAAAAATATAAAAATATAAAATATGATCACAATAATAACACTCTTCTTAAAATTTGGTATGTGGAACTATCTGAAATATTGAACTAAAAGGAAATGTTCGGAAAACTTGTGTCAAAAGTTCATGACATTTTGATATTAAAAAGGTTTAAATTCGAAAATTTTTGAAAGCAGTTGCAAAGAGATGTTGAGCATAAAATTAGAAATGGGAAAAATTATTTCACATACGTTAAAAAACGTTTTAAATAAAAGACAGTGTAGTTAGAAAAGAAAATTGTATTACTTTAAGCCTCCAAAACTCTCTTTATTCCACCGTTACCTAAAGATGGAATGAAAGGAAAACCTTATAATTATACTCATCTCTTTTTTGTCACAAAGCAAAATCTAGAAAACATTTTTTCCATTCTATCAAGTCGTACTGAAACGAAAATTAATATAGAGGATTAGATTAAGACTTAAACTAAATCTTTTTTGATTTAATCAATGTCCAGTGTGGCAATATCGAACAACTCGATTGATTTAAACCAAATTCAAAAGGATCTGGAATAAGGTTTATGGGATGTTTGAATAAAAACTTAAAACGCAAAGCCCTAGTGAAAGAAATTTTTCAGAAAAATAAAAATTTTTATATATTTAATTAAGAATTGACAGATAACTTTTACGAATAGTTTCGAAATGGCCTTCGTTATATTGGGAAGGTCAAATACTACAATGTCATTGAGAAGAGCTCCAAAAACATTCGATATGAATACTGGTCTATAAGCTCAGTAAAACAATAGAAATAGAATAGAGTTCTGGAATTACCGGAGAAAATGTCAGCAGAAATTCATGAGGAAAAGCTAGAAACTTCTTTGATTTAAAAGTGATATTTCGATTAAGATTTTGTGGATATTGAAGGATGTTTTGAAATCACGTAAATAGATCATATTGATTCTGCATCTAAGACAGTTTATTTGAGAAGATTTGAAAAGAGGGCTAGGCTGGTTGAACTTTATGATGAAATACTGTCATTAATTAAGTCAACACGACGTTACTGAATATGGCTAGTTCAAAAGGGAGTATCAGAAATTATTTCGATTGATTATTTATAGCAATTACGCGCAGAGAAAATATATGTTTCGCCTTGTGATTTTGCATTAATAACAATAGTAATTGTTATCACCACTAAAAATATTGTTATTCCAATTAAATATATCGTTGTTGTAATTAAAATTTGTTTATTCGCACTGTGATTAAGAAAAGTTATCGTTATCGCTACTAAAAGTATTCTAATCATCACTAAAAATCGCCACTAAAATTACTGTTATCGCCAACAAAAATATTTTTATTAGAATAAAATTTTTTTTCGCATAATTTTGTTGTGGAATAAAAATATTTTCGTATCTCCCAAATTTTAAATTAATTAAATTAAAATATATGAATACAAATATCATTTAAACTACTCTCAACTAGCGGAATTCACTCATATGAAAATTCTTGAGGAATTCAAGGTGACCATATTTAGAATTATTTGGCCGGCACTTGTTAGATCCACAAAACCCAAACTAAAAACTTCAATTTACTCTGTTATCAGTGTGTGAATCTTTATTAAAATTGGAATAGCAATTAAGAAGTTATGAGACACTGTGTATTCCTGAAATACAAATCACGGAAATGATAACTATTTCAAACAAGTTATTCAATTTCTAAAACTTTTTCCAAATTATAAACATAATATTAATTTTTTATAAAAATAATTTAATTTGACTTTAAATATCACCCTTTTTAATATTTGAAAAGAAGCTAATTGTATTTAATTTGCATATAATTTTCTTTCGTTACTTTTAAAACTTAATAACTTTGATAGAGTGTGTGTTAATTAAGTATGTGTTTGATTTGATATTCATACTACTACTACAACAACACCAACAACAAAAATTATGTTAAATACATACACTCTTAACCTAGATTTTATTAATTTCTTGGCTCAATTTCTTGCTGTTGGCAAAATACTTTTAGTTTGTGCCAAATGAAATTTCTTAAATAATTCCAACACTTTTACTAAGAAAATATTTCTTTAAAAAAAGAAATTAAGAAATTTATAGAATTTAGTTTTATTTTAGAATTTAATGGAAATTTAACTTTAATTCTTTGAAAAAAACTTAAGAAATATGTCTTTTGATTCATAGAATTTTGAGGAATTTTTTGAAGAATAAAGAAAATATTATTTTATAAAATTTGTTTATTTTAGTAAAAACTAAAATAAATATGAATAAAAATAGAGTTATTTAAATTTGAGTATATATAAATATAAATATTAGTTATATAAATATTTTTATTATATATTTTTTTAATAAACAAAAAAATTGTTAACAAATATAAACAAGATATTTAAAAAACAATAAACAAACGCTTTTGTGTTTTTCTTAGAAAAATAACTGAATAAACAGAAAAAATTTTTAAAATAACAAGAATTAAAAATTAATTATAATTGATTTCTTACAAGTCAAAAGGAACTTGTAATTCACTTTTAAGATTTCAATAGAATTAAACAAGTAAAAAGTTTGTACTTGGCCATGACGAATCTATAATACCCTTCACCACATACATATATGTATGAAGTTACCGCAGCAGCAAGATAGACAAATAGAGTCCAACATACTTAAGACACTTACACACATACACACCAATTACAACAAAATGATTAATATTTTAAGCGAAATTTCATATGTGTGTTTTAAGGAACCTTCGGTTTTCCAGGTTTGCAGTTGGGTTATACTCTGTCGCGTCCAAGGTTCTCACATAAAGAACTTATGCCATTCTTTGAAGTCTCGGTGACTTCAGCCAGTACTACACATCCTATAAAATCTCCTGATATATCTAAAATTTTAGATGTAGCCCGAGATTTTACGTTTTTCTCTGCATATTCCGATTGTAGCTTCCAAGAAAATATTATACTCTTAGCTCTGAGCAGGGTAACTCCTAAAAAACTTCAATCAGTTTGTAAACCTTCCTGAAGTTAAAGTTACTGATTGTAAATCAGTATTCATTATATTGTTGTCATTTTGATCTGGTTACGTTGTCTCTCTTGTGCTTGTTTATTACGTTATTGTGATCACTGTAATTCTCTTTGCTGTTGTTCCATATATACACCACATCCTGTATTTATCCCCATGCTGCTACTTTCTCAGCATAGAGTTAATAGAGAGATGAAGAGGATGAAAAGAAAGAGCTATTAGAATGTTACCTGTTCGAGCGCACAGAAGAACTAAAAACTAATAACGATGCATAACCTCAAAGATGGGTGGTCGTATTGTAACGTCAAACGAAATTTTATGAATAGAAAAAAACTCACCCGAACTTATACGTTTCTATTTCACGTTTATTTAGGAAGTTGTAATGCAACTGCAACATGGAAGAAAGGAATCATCGTTAAGTAGCTGAAAAGTTGAGACACCTGCAATACCAATACTCTTAAATTGTACGCATTTTACTGGCAGGACAAAGGTATTAAGATACAAATTAGTACCCCAGGAAATAATATGAATAATTTTTGTTATGTGTAAGAATGCAGATAATTTGAAATACGAATCTCAAGGTTGGAGTTCAAATAAATATAAAGAATAGAAAAACCAGTATCATTATAGTAACATTCCACATGTCAAATAGTGAAGAACAAATACAGCTTGTTCTTAGATTAAATACCCTCAATATTGGACTTCAAGGAAATATCAAAAAAACAAAAAATATAAAAATCATTAAGAGACTTTAGAAAGCGAAAGTGGCATTTAGGTGAAACTCATTAATATCAAGACAAACAAAGTTAAGTTAACTGAATTGTATAGAGGACCCTCACTGGAGGTAGAACTACTTCACTTCCGATACTATTCAACAATACGAATCTCAGCAACAGATCAGAAACCATCCTTACAGTAAAACAAGAATTGCGCATGAGTTGAAGGAAAGAATGAACGGTAAAGAAAAAGCTTAAAACGAACAGCTGCAGTATGTAAGAACTTTGTGCAAGTTATATGGTCTCAAAAGAGGAAGTGGAGAGAAAAACCCTTCAAAAGATAGCCAATTTTCGAAAAAATTCTCCAGTTTATGACGACTTGTCCAAATATTTGATAATAGAAATTAATTAAGGTGTTATAGACCTCCATGGCGATCTTATAATATACCATAATGTCCCAACATATTTCCTAATTTCTCTTAATTGTTTTAATTTTGCTTTAGAACTCAAATACACTTTAGTAACTAGTAAATCTTCTCTTTTTCAATGTAAAATGCGTTTATTTTACCATGACAATTTGTATTGATCACTCAATTGGAAAAACCTTATTTTTCTATTTTAAAATTTTGTGTAAGAAAAAAAGAAAGAGAACAGAAAACTTAAATGCCATAAAATTCGACTCTCATGCCAATAATACAGAATGAAAAACTTAAATATTTGCTTGTTTGAAGAATAATAGAATTTTTTTTTTAAATATTTGTTTTCTTTTCTACAGGAGTATAAAAAATTCTGGGAATTTTTTTTTATTATTGATACAAACTTCGACATAATGTTCTACAATTTATTGAAATATTTACGAATGTACTTAGCAAATATGGAAAGTAAAAAAATTCTAAATTTGTAGAAAAGTCAATAAATGTAAGAATTTTTCAATTACATAGTGTTGCCAATTTAGCCATTTTCATTCTAGTTAAATCTAGTCTAGTTTAGCCAACAATAATTGAGTTTTGCTATGAAATATTTTTAGCCATTTTTATAAAAATTTTCATCTATCATATATATATTTAAAATTATACAATTTATATATTTATATACAACAAATACATCAAATTTATGGATACTTTGATGTATTTGTTGTTGAATTTAAAATGGATATTCCTCATTAAATTTGGGTTAAATGCGTACACCATTCTTTGAAACTAGCGATTTTTTTAAATAAATTAATAATATTTTTTTTTTTTCGAAACATTTAGGAATATCAAAAACAAAACGATTATGTCAGTTTCATTGATTTTGAGTCTTTAGGACAATTTTTGAAAAGCGTATAGTGATGAAAAAAGCCATAAAGCAAATATTTTTCGGGAAATGATTGAAGAGTCATATTCGATCATATTTGACAAATCTGATTTTATAGATGATTTTATTTCATTTTTTTCAATATTAATTTATAATTTGTGAAAAATTAATTGTATTTTTGTTTAAATAGTTCAATAAATAACCTCTTTTCAATAAATGTTCAAATGTAAATTAATCAGTTCTTATTTTTACTTTAAACTATGTATAATTTTTTTAGGCATCGTTTAAGCATTTTTTTAATTTTTACGCATTTTTTCAACACTATTTTATAAGTATTTAACCACTAATGCTCCTCAAGAATTGGCAACACTACATGTAACCATTATTGTAATCGAATTATTGTTTTATGAGATGAATATTAAAAAAATATTAGTGGTTTTGCGCATAAAATAGAATGGAATTGGAACTTTTAAATGGCGCTATTTATAAGGAGTTAGAACTTTCTTTGCGATTCTACTTTTTTTAAAGGCTTCATTGCAGATCAAGGTTGTAAAGCAGATGTCATCAATATAAGTCCATCTTTTACTAAAAACATAAATGAAAATGTGAAAAAATTCGGAAGTACCTTAATGTGGTGATGAAGATAGGCCATATCTATCAATTTAAATAGTAAGAGCCTTAAAGGTTATTTTCGAATTCGAGATTCGAAAGAAGACTAAAATATGAGTTAAGAAAAGGTAAGTGTTGCAGATCAAGAGGTTTCCGTACACAAAAGACAGGAACACCTAAAAAGTTTGAAAATAAGATCGATATTCTAATAAGACGATAAGGGACATTCTCATAACTTAATGCAAGTTCAATATTAAAGTGTTCTAAGTGCACAGGAGTAGTACACAAAAGGCCCAACTGTAGAGAATAGTTGAGAATGAAGGTGCAAAAGTTGTCAAAAAAAAAACTCTTCAGATATCAAAGACAAAAAATCTCTGCAGAAGAAAGCTATTTATATTAGGAGTTAGCATCGAAAATAAGTAGAATTTAAATAACACCGGAAACGACAGCACTAACAGAAATTGCTGAAGCTCCTATAGTCTCTATAACGTTTTTTATCGTAGAAGATATTTTGTATCTTGAAAAGAATTTGAGATCAGAGTTAATCAAAGTACTTTTTATGAATGAAAAAGGTTAAAGTCGGCGTAAATTTATGTACGAGTTGGCCAAGGAAAATTTCCTATGATAATTCTTGTATAAGAGAGTTTAATGGGAGCATTTAGGAAGGTGCATCGAAGTAAAAAATATTTGAAAGCACAAGATTTACGCTTTAAAGATTTGACCAAAATATTTGAGTCATATAAGAGAAACATACGAGTTGAAGCCAGATGGAGCAGAGAGTTCTTTATGATGTACATTAGGATCTTAGGTAAAGATTAACAAGACTTCCAGAGGGAGACGTTTATAAAATGTAGGTTTTTTTGTGACTTAAGATATTTAGGAAAAATGCCGAAAAAGGTAAGTGATATAAAATATGGATAATTGATTTTTTGATGGGATTAAATAGCTTTATTTCGAGGCTACTCTGTTGCTTCATGTGCAGTTAAATAATGAATTTAAATCTAAATGAATTTCATTTGAAAATATTCAAACAAATGTTATCATAAGTATGAGATCGAAGCTGATGCAGTTTTTATATGGTGGGTAGAAAAAGTGGAAGAATGGAGACGGGAAACCATATAACTGCCAATATATATTAGATTCAAATATGAATAAAAATTGGTGCTATTCTCATATATATTAGAAGGATGATACTATTACTAAATCAATCTTAGATTTATCAAGCCAGATACTTTTAAGTAAAGGGTGTTAAGGAATAATAACAACTTTGGAAATAGAAAAACATAAGTTTATTTCATACGTACAAAGAATTAATTAATGGAAACAAATTAATGAAGGGGAAAATTTTGCATTCTTACCTACACTTTAAGAGTCGATTCAACGATGTCCGTCCAGCTGGTACTTTATGTTAACGTTGTACAGGGTTTCAAAAAAAATTAAAATAAATCTTTTAAAAAATCGATAAATGGTATCTCAAACAATTTTAGTTCTAAATTTGGACTTTTTGAACTTAACGGGAAAGGGTGTACATAGTCTCAAAGTTAGATAAATTTTAGTGTTTAATTTGGACATTCTGAACACACAAAAAAGTGATATTTTTTGTAAAAAAATTTTTGACAATTCTTGAAAGATTTTTAGAAACTGGCCGTACAAAAGGTACAGATTTAATACTATTCCAAGTTTCGTTGGAAACGTGCACAGTGCGAACAATTTAGAGGTCGCAAATTTATAGATATCTTTATGAAATGTATTATATAATGGTTGCCCATCAATGTTTATGCTTGAACTATAGTGAAGTATATTATATAGAAGGGTCGAACGTTGACAACTTATTTTTAAAATTTTATTTTTTTTGTTATTTAAAGAAGAAAATGTCATATAACCTTAATGTCTTAACACCTTAAACGATTAATACTTAACTGTTGACAAATGATGACTATTGACAGTTTAAGTAATTGAAATCCAAAAAAAAAAAATGCCAAAAAAATATCTTTTCACCAATTTTAAAACTTAAAATAATTAAAAATTTTTACTTAAAATTAAAATTAGATAAAACTTTCATGTCCTTTCAATTATTTATTAGCCCATAGAACAGCTATTAAAACAATCCAAAAAGTGGCAATAAAAATTCATTATAATCTTAGTAAATCTACTCTTACACATACATACAAAGTCAGCTTTTTTTAAAGCAACTTGTAAATTATTTATAAACTTTCTTGGCGTAAGTACTTAAAGTTCCGAAAAAAGATAAAAAAAATAAAAACATATTCTATAACAAATTAAAACATTTATCTTTAAAGTAGGATTTCACAAAAACATTTTAACAATATTTTTTAGGGAAAAGCCCACTAACATAAACTAAAATAGCAGAAAAGTGAAAAGAAAACGTTAAAGTGAAAAAAATAAGAAAAAAGAAACAAACCACAAAATCCATTATTGCCAAAACCAAATCTCTTCGCATTTTTTGGTATTAGAATTTATCTACCCTCTAGACCTAATAGCTTTTTAACACACACAAACACATACACAAGCACGAGAGAAAAAGTATGAAAGCTATATTTGTTTGTATGAGTGTACGTGTGTGTGTGTGTTTGATATTCTATGTTTCAATGTGTCTAAAACTGTTTTGCGCATTTTCAGTTCGAAATTTATAGAAAACTTTCCCTTTAACTAAGTGACTATGAAAGTGTGTCAGTTGGTGTATCAAAAAAGAAACAAAAAACACACACACAACAGTGACGGGGCAAATAAATTAAAAACCTATTAAGGTTAAGAATTTTATTAAAAGATTAAATAAAATTTTTAAATTTAAACTTAATGTTTCGTATTTTTTTATTTATTTATTTTTCTTTAACTAAAATTTTCTAAATTTAAGGTTCAAGGACGTGGCAAGGAATAATAAATTTCATTCACTAAATTTGACCAACTTTTTTTTCTAAAAAAAACGTCTCTGACTCTGATTTTCTGTGTCAATAGACGTAGTTTAAATGCGTGTGTTTGTAAATATGTAAGTGTATAAGTGTTTGCTTGTGGATTTGTGTTACAATTCTTAAAACCACAAACTAAATTGAGTTTGACAGTAAACAATATTGTTTGGAAAACTTATACACTTACTTATACATACAAACATTCATCTATACTTATAAACAAATACATGCTTACATATCGAAAAATAGAAGAAAGAGGAATGAAAAAATAGCATTTTAGATTGGTTTCTCTATAAGATGCTAAAGTAAAAACGAACAAATGTTACCAATTTAAATGTGTTTGTTGGTCGTAAGAAAATGCCTGGAAAAATATCCTTACAAATGAAAATATGACAAAAATGTTTGAAGGAGAAAAAAGTACAATTTTTCTTGCTTCCTTTAATAAATAAAATCGACAAGTCAACTTTTTAAAAAAGAAAAAATAATAACAAAGAAAATAAATAAGAAAATGTTAAAGAAATAAACAAATATTTAATCAAATTGATTGGTAATACAATATTCGGAAAATAATACTCCCAACAAGTAAAGAAAAAAAGCAGAAAATGTTATAATTGGTCAAGAGAGACCATATAATACCCTACATTTTGTCGTGTGATATAATATAAATTGACACATTTTGGTGGTACTTAAAAGACTACTAGAATATATTAAAAATTTAGTTTGAGCCTCGTATAATTTAGTTATTGATTTGTGCTTGAAAAAAGCTTATTTAAGCAATATAATCATAATACTAACATTTATTGCATTAATAGTGATTTTACGTAAAAAGCTTTTTCTTTTCTAAAGACATTTTAAAACTGCAACGTATAATCAAACAGCCAAATGGAGTCAATAAGTCTGTATAGTTAAATGTCGGAGCGAGAAAAATTACACAAACAGGTGTCTATCATTTCCTTATTGAAATAAACTCAGTACACTTTTCCTCAATTACTTTTTCCCATGCACTTCACACTGTAGTATCTCTGTGTCAGAACATTTTTATCAGAGCAAATTTTGTGCGTTATATTAACACCGAATCATCAAGTAATCAGACACTCAGAATACATGTGCTGTAAAATGGTGAAAACTATCGTTGATCACCTTATCGCAATCCAAACAGTTTAACGATATCATTTTCTCAAAGGCAGATTTTTACATAAAACAGCCCAGCTTGAATGTGTTAAAGCCTAATAGCACAATGTTGGTTATAGGTAGGAAAGTGTGGTGTGCATTAATGTCACGTCAACAATGCACACCTTCATTCGGTGAAGTAAAGATCCATTGTGAATGTTGGTTATAAGTGGAAGTTATGAAAAAATAATGAACCACACGACAGCAATTCTCTCCATTCTTCAATTGGAGAGAATTGCTGTCGATGCCATTTTCTAATTAGCAAATTTTTCTAATGTTTTGAAATATGACGATGTCTACCTTACTTCTTAAGCTTCAGAACTGATGTTCTGAAAAGATATTCTATAAATCTTGTAGTTATACCTCACCATTGGTAATTTCCTTTAAGTGTTTTGATCATTTTACTTACCAATTTTGGAAAATATTTAATGAATTATCTTGGTTTCATATTTTAATTTGCTTGTCCTTTAAATTATAACTGTCACAGTCGGTAATCCACTTTAATAGTTTAGAATCCATTGTGTTCACCTGAGTTATGTTCAAAGCATTTCATAATTTTTAAATGAAGTGTTTAGATACTTATCGCAGAAGTATTTCACTTCGGGGTAATATCCTCACAATAGAGAATCAAATGACTACTTTAGAAGTAGTCATATTATCAACTCTTGTGTTCTCCTTTAAATTTTTATAATCTAAGAACTTAGACAAATTATGTGGCTCTAAATAATTTCATATCTCTTAAACAGAAATAGGTATTAAATAAATAACGTACTTATTGTTTCTCCTTTACAAAATAAACAAGTAGTTGTTCGCTACTTTTTTGAAATCGGCACATTTAGGGAAAAAATGAGTGATAACTACAGTGTGATGCTTTTTGGGAACTTCTTGTATATTTTTTATAACAAACAATTAGAAATACAAATTTTTATTTTTTTAAATTCAAATGTTTAGGGGGATAAATAAAGTATTTGGTACTTTTTTCGCAAATATTTTAATAGTGTTGCATTATAATTTTGATACTCATTGTACTCATTTGGCATTTGTTTATCAAATCACAAAAAGTACTAAATTTAATAAATATGATGATACTTTTTTAGAGGAAATTTAATTTAAAAATATGAAAAAAAAATTTTAATTGCTTGAATTTTATCTGAAAGATGTAAATGTTCATCTTCATATGCTAAACATATTGATATTTTGTAATACATAGAATTCATTGCTTTTGAATTCTATGTATTACAATATGTTTATTAGTACACAATGATAAAAAATTTGCTGATATTCTGTAGTACTTTTCAGATAATCTATACAGAATCATGTATGGAGTTTACCTTCTTAAATTCTCTAATGATACTTTTTGAATTCTTTATTATAAATAACCTGTAAATATAAAACAAAGTACACAAAGATTCATATGGAAATATGTATGGATTAAAACAATTTGCCTGTAATTTAAGATACTTTTTGAGTCTTCTGAAGGTATTTTTTGCTTTGCTAACATGGTATGGTCTAGTGAAATAAATATATCCTGTTTTAATATATTATTCCATAGACTGAAGCTGCACGTCATAAGAGTAGCTTCCCACTTATATGCGTCTCTATATTTCATCTCTCATTAATCCCTTATGGTCCTGCCGTACAATATAAGTTAACAGTTTGTGAGACTACCATTACGATTCGCCGTAATGGTAGTCTCATATAGAATAAATTTCATTTCAAGACTAGAGATCATGACAAATTTATTCAATCTTATTTATAGTACATTGGAATTATTAATATTTATCAGGTTAATACAACTTCCGTTTTGCGGAATGATTTAAATTTTGAGTCATTTAATATCACTAAAAAAATATGTTATTGACACATATAAAAGGAGAGAATATTTACATTTAATTTTAACAAGAATTCGTTCCAGGTTACTATCACATGGTTCTCCCAAAACTATTCCAAGGACATTTTATAATCAAGTTGTAGAGGAAATTAAAAAAAAACTATTGTTTAAATTCTGATTTTCACAGCCAACGTGCAAGTTTAAAACTGAATTTTTGAAGAATATAGGTCTAACATTTCATACGTACAACAAACTTTTTATATCCTCTTTTATTTCTTATGAAAGTAGAGGATATTAAATATTCAATATTTCAAAATCAAAGTAAATTGACAAAAAGTTTCAATTAAAAAAATTGTTGCTGCTTTTGATTTATGAAAAAAAATTTTGCTTAAAAAAGTTCTGAAAAAAGTTTAAATTTTCATGTGCATATTGAGCACACAATGCTTTGCGTATGATTAATATTTAATTAATATTAAATATTAATCATACGCATCATAAAAGAGAGTAAAAAAGTGAACAAAAAGAATTTGGGGAAAAAATTTATTTTCTTAATTTCATTTTCCAAAATAAATATTTACTGTAATGAAAGAAATTGTTTGCAGGGAAAATCTAAATTATCATCTCAGTCCAGATTTAATTCATATTAAATATTAATCATACGTCTTATGCTATGATATATATATGATATTATATAATAAGTAATTACTATTTAATCATTAATATCAGATTAATTTACTAACAATTAATCATACATCTCATACAAAAAAGTTAAGAAAAGGAGAAAAATAAAGTAAAATATGTTTCACTCTCAAAATGTATAAAGCAAAATTTATATGGACTTAATTATTATTTCTCTAATTTACCAACAGCTGCAATTTAAATATTTTTTTTAAATGTTTATCTCTTTTTACAAAAACTTTTATAAATTCTTTCCATCTTTTATTCTTTTTTTCTTTTTTAGAATAAAGTTAATTACTCTTTAGCATTGGCTTTGAATACTAAATATTATTATAACTTTTTCTAAAGACTCCTAAAGGCAGAAAAATAAAATAAAGTTTTCTCTCAACCATTAACCTCAGATACTTTTTTCTTTGATATGAATCTAAAAAACCACTCATAATTTAGTTTTCCCCTTTTTTCTAGAAAATCTTTGTTTGTGGTCTTTTGCTATAAAAAACAACATTAAATGTTATTTGATTTCTGTTAATTTCTTTGAAACCAGGTAACTTTGGAAAAATTGAAAACTTTATTGGTAACTTATTTTTGTTCGATTTTGCAGTTTTATTTAAATATTTTTTAAATATTTACATTAAAAAATTGCCAATAGATTGTGGCAATGGAATTTTTAATATATAAAGAATTTGCTTAAATCTCTATAAAAGTTAAAAATATCAGGAAAAAATCAAAACTAGTTTAGAAGAGAATAAATTCAACAATAATCCTTAAATAAATGAAACATACATTCTTGTAAAAAGTACAAGAAAATCCAAAAGAAAAAGTAGAAAATCATACATTTACATAAGTCGGCGGTAAAGAGCTGATACAAACGAACTGCAAACATTCTAGATATCGAAAAATCTGAAACCGCTTAGTGTTACCGGATATATAAAATACAAAAATTGTCAAAGATGTGGTTAATATTAAATATAACAACATCCTCATTTTTTACTCACAACTCAGAAGGAAGAGAAGAAGGGTGGATTTAAACATTTCCTCTGCTTTTATTGCAGATTTAATTTTTTTTAATTTTATAAAAGAAAAGCATAGTAATAGGTCATCACCCAAATATTCCTGAATTTGGTTGTAGCTAATTTTTAAACCTCAAGAAAACAGAAATGTCGAAAATCTATAATATATTGACAGAAATAGTAGCAAAATGTTTGTAAGAAAGCTCAAAGGAAATCATCCTATTTAGACAGACTATATGCAACATTTTCGATATAAATCAAATTGTGACATATAAGAAAGATGTTGTTGAATTAAGAATAATCTAAAAACGGTGCAACCTATAATTTAAACTAAATGTTCTAGATATAAAAGTTGTTAAAGTTGTAGTTGAAATTAAAGACAACTACAGCCTCATGCTTTTTGCATACCAAGAAGAAAGAGCATTCTAGCGTATCATCTGCATTCATTCGGTCTTGTTGTATAAGGTCTCATACTGACAATTCTAGTAATGTCATTAGTCTTCCTTCTATGGAGATGTCAGATACAGGAAAATTTGCATTAAAAAGTTTCAACAAATAAATATCGTCCTCTCATCCAGAATTTAGGCTGCCTCGTTATCCCTCTTCCATTACACGCTCTTCCAAAAATTGTTGTCTATTAGATGGACAAAAATAAGATTATCACAGTTTATTCATTAATTCCAAAGGTCGAAGTACATGCCTGAATTCACATCCGAAAGCTTTCTCATTGTAAATCACAATGTCTTGACAATAGTTCTAATTAAAGATTTAAAATAGATCATGTATTTAATGACAAAATTATTTCTAAGCACCAATTAAGCTGAAACTCAAATCAATATCTTTGTGTCTGCCTTAATTTTTCATATCCTTATCTACCACAAGTGGAGAATATATACACATACATATTTTCAAACTATTTCAATAAAGTCAGGAAATCATCCAATACTATATAAGTTATATATTTTTATTAAATTAAAAATCCGAACTGAGTTTACATTCATTTCACGGTCAATCTGTTGTTGGTTCACTTCTGTTCGACGTTATTATTAGAAATCAATGAAATTGGTCCTGATTATTTGTTATTGTTCTGAGAAGTTTGCTATTTAAAACCAGAAAATCGGTTCAATTTCAAATAAGTAATTAACCGATGACAAATGATTGCATATTAACAAAATTTTACCACAATTATTCCAAAAATCAACAAAAACTGTTCCAATCAAAAAATTTCAAAGTCTGATTACAGGTAAGGAAGTTCTATGTATAATTGTATGTAATGACCGCAATAAAATGATAATGAAGTTCCATTGGACATTAATTAAAAGAGTACTATGGACTTCCAAAATTTTGATTTTAAACTTATAGTAAAATATGAATCCCTTAATATATATATAACCTTCTCTGTAATGTCGAATATAATATTGATTCTAACCTTTGCCTTCTACATGGTTTCCTTTATAGTCTTCGCCATCTTAATCGTCTTGATGTATTACATCTGCCGCAGGGTTCAGTTCAGTTATTTTTTAATAAAATTCATTTAACAAATAAAAAAATCAGATAAAGTGGTGAAATAAGAGAAAAAATAAGGAAATAAAAAAATTCATCCTGATAATGCAAACTATTTTGTTGTTTGTTTTTTTATCTTTATATTTTGCAATTTTTACAAAAAAAGAATTTATGAGGCAAAAATGCTAACAACACAAAACAAAAACAATACAATAGCCCCAACAGCAACTACAAAAAAAAAACACCAGCAGTAAAATTATCTTCAACAAAGACAAAAAAAACAACCAACAAACAAGTAAGAAATGTATATTCGGCTGTGCCGAATCTGAACTAACATTATACAAAAATTAACATGAGTGGAAGATATTTAACGCCGATTACAGAAAAAGAATCTATAAAAATCATAGGGAAATATGGTAACATATTTACATGTAGTTTAATAAAATAGTATTAAATAAAAGTCCTTTTCGGGAAAGGAGTTTAATTATAAGCCATAGCAAAAATATGGAACCAAATTTATTAAATTAATAACATATTTAAAAATAGTTTGAAAAGTCATTATACCGAATTTCAATAGAATTAGTTCATATTAAAGAGTTTTATAAAATATAAACCTTATTCAGGGAAGGGGCCTTATATGGAAGTTAGGTCAAATAATTAAACATGCACAATCTTGTACCTTTGGGTGATTATTGTGTCACATATATGGCATACATATGGAAAATTGTAGAAAGCCATCTTCAAAATTGCGATCAATATGACACACTGATTTTGGGATGTATCAAAATTTTACTTATTTTAGGGTATAACTACTTTTCTGTTGATCTAATTTGAATGACCTTTAGTACGATAAGGAAGCACATAAAACTGTTTTTTTTTTTTCGAAAATTTTAATTTATCTAAATTTTCGACGTATAAATTTGTTAATAGTGAACCGATATAGCTGATTTAAAATAGGAAACTGCTTAGAAAAATAACAAATAGTGTGTCCAAATTTCATTGAATCAGACAATTATTCTAGGTGTTAAAATGTTCTAACAGGCAGACGGGCATAGCTTTATCGACCTCGATTTTCATATGATGCAAGAATATATACTTTATGGTGCCTTAAATGAGATTCTTTCTTGGGGTTACAAACGGAATGACAAAGTTAATATGCCCTCATCATCATTTGTTGTATGGTATGGAAACAGTTAAAGCTAAACTTTATGTTGGTTTCTGTAATATTTTTTACTCAACTGTTATTGCAACTGACGCTGCTACTGCTACAGCTATAGCTTTTGGCTCTTCGCAAATCTATGAAATGTTTACTACAAAATTATAGTAAAAAAATGAAAAAAATCATCGGCATGTGGGTCACTACCATCATTTTGCGTATTATTTTTATTATTACGAGGAAAATTTTTAAAGCGATTTCTTTTTTTTAATTTTCCATTTTCCATTTTTCTTTTTTGCATTTAGTTGTGTTTTATGTGGAGCATACAAAATATATTTTGTAGCAAAATTATATGTATGTGAATGTATGTAAATGAATTATATAATAGTTATATGTGGAACAAAATTGTGAATATTAAAAAAAGTAAAAGATTTTTTTTTTGGGTTAATAATGTAACAATATTAACTGCTCTTAAATATAAAATTCAACATAAAATGAAAAATATTCAATTTAACTAAATTAAAAATCAACACATAATTTGTGCAACCTCTACATGGGGAGAAAAAAACGTTAATGGATAAAAATATTATTTTGTTTTAAACAATTAAAACTTTTGATTAAATAATGAAAACTTTATGAATGTTATGAATATTTCAGCAGAATTTTTTTTTTTTTGAAATTATTATGGAATCATATTTATAAATAGATTAATATTGGTGATAATAGACTCGGGAATTTATCGATAAAATTGTCCAAAAAAACTGAGTATTTTTGACAATTTCTTTTCATTCATTTCATTTCTTCCGGACATTTTTTACATAATTGGACTTCTAATTAAACTGAGTAACATGGCGATCAAATTTTAATTACATTTTCCATTAAAACGAAAAGTTAGTTGAAAAAAGATATAATCACGAATAATATTATTTATACCGTCAATTAACTGCAAGTCTAATAAAAACACTTACATCATACACTATAATATTAAAAGCACAAAGCTTTAAAATCAGTTTTTTAAGAGTTCTGTAAAATTTCTGACCCATAAGAGTTGGCTACGTCGAATATTCTGATTTTTTTTAATTCCTCAAAAAAATCATTTATGAATTCGGGCAAAAAAAGTGGATTCCATGTTAATCTTCATGAAAAATATAATAACAAACTCATATACATACATCGTATTTCAAATATTAATTTTAAGTACATAAATTAATTAAGTACATAAATGGCGAAGCTGAAGTCTTAATGTTTCTACAGATACCTTGACTGAAAATCCTCCTTCCTCTGATAAATTTTCTGCATTTCTACGATGATTGTGCGAAAGCTATAAAAAAGAAAGTAAGTAAGAATGCTATATTCGGCATGCTGAATCGTCAATACCCCACAAAAATCATGCAAGTTAATACGTTAGGTTCTATAGATATATATACACACATACACTAACAAACGTATACACAAACTCACTTAATGAGTCATAAAATCAGTTATATTTTTCGTTTTAACCTTTTGAATACTGAACCGATTTTGATAATGTTTGGAATAGTAATGAAGTACACAGAACTAAATATTGTGGCAAAATTTCATTTCAATTTAACGACTGGTAATTGACAATTTTACGTACGTTCATCGCTTGAATTTTAGAGGTTGTATCAGATATCGGTCTACATCTTTTAAATATGCTGCACCGATTTTTCAGGTCTAAAAAGGAAACTTTTCTGTACATTTAACTCAAGAACACTTTTTACTAATGCCAATCGTTTCGGAATCACTTCCTGATAACCTAATTATGTGGAGACGAGAGCCATAGTCGATGGACACTAAAAGTTGGATACCTTGGGTGTGTTGATTTCTTTACAAATTATGTATACATTTGGGAGCGTATATGAGAACTTATGTGTACGAAACATAACGCATTTAGTTCACACAAATTTGAGGTGAAACGATAATGTAACATTGCATTAACATTTCCAAATCCACATTATAGAATATCTGAAAATTATCCTTAATATTTAGCTACTTAAGTAGAACAATCTGCCGGACCACCCTTAAATGATAGAGTCATCATTTTATTGATAACTGCCGCAAATCAATTCGAAAACACCTCAACTCTAAGCATGTGAAATTTCAGTCAAATATCTTGTGTTAAAAGCTCATTCATACTAGATTTACATTATCTTGTTTTCAGCGATGGTTCCACTTTTGACCTTTTGAATTAATAATGGCGCATTTTTGTGCTACAACATTATAAAAATTAAAAAATTTATCTTAAATTACAGATACATTTCCCAAAAATAGGGTGAGAAGTGTTCACTAACTCATTGTAATTTTTGCTTCCATTTCACCCACTTTCACACATAAAACTTTAATAATATTTTTATTGTTTTAAATTTTTTTTTATTTAAGGTAAAATTTTACTATTGAAAACAATAAATATAAAGTTATCTGACCAATTTATTTTTCACAACAATAAACATAATTGGAAATAAAAACTATATTGTTGTCTATTATTTCTGTATCTAACACTTGTACAACTAACTAACTACCATCTATACAAAAATTTAAATTAACTGTCATTGTTTTTAAAACGAATTATATTGCAAATATACACATGCTCATTTCTATTTTCAATTGTATTTGTAACTCTCTAGCTCACTCTTACGTTTTACTCTCCCTTTTACTCTCTAAATATTATTTGCAATGAAACAATTGTTTACATGTATGAAAGGAAAATCTTGATAAATTACACTTATTGACAATATAAATATTGTTACCGTTACTGATGATCTGTATTGTTGTTAAAATGTATTTTTATTTGTTTTTTATTTACCTTATTAAGTCTTGTATGTTGCATTGAAATACAAACACACACACATACACACATACAGAAACGTATATAGAAAAGATGTTATTACAACAAATAATAATTGCTTATCATAATTTAACTTTGTTATTGTTTTTGTTGTTGTTATTTTGTTTTATTTATTATAATTACAATCATGAATTCATGCAAATATTTTATTGGACACATACATATAAATTGCACTTATATAAAGTTGTGTATGTGTATAAGTATGTATGTTTATGTATATATAATTATGTTTATTTCTAAATGCCATAATAATTACAATTTGTATTTGTAGGACTTGTAAAACAATAAATAGGAGAATATTATCGAATAAACAAAAAATGAATTTACTTTTATATATAAAATTCAGAATTGTATTTATAGAAAACATTTATAATTAGGTTTTATATGTATTACATAATTAAAGATATTATCGAATTTATATTGACATGATGTCAAATGTTTTACAAGATTATAATTTAATGGGAAATTTTAAAATACATTTTATCTCTAAACATAAATAGAGCCTGTTTATGTCTTCCAACCACAAGAATTTTTGAAAAGGACTTGTATTTTAATAAAGAATATACAATCATTTCCGAAAACGTTAAAAACATTTTTAGAAAGTTTTTTGTCAATCTTAGATAATCTGATTGATCAGAAATGATTTCTCGATTTGCCTTAGCGATGTACATCTTCAGTGCAGTTGAATAACCATCCAAATTACTTTTGAAAATGCCCTAAAGTAGAGACTAATTAAAATTTGCGCTGACTGAGCTAAATTTCACATAATTCGCAAGCTCCTAATTTATATTAAAATATGAATTGAGATCGAAAAATTCTTAACACACGATTTTCACTAAAACTATTAACTCAAGTATTATTTGATTATGTATTAATGTCTTCTTTTCAGAAATATATAACACTATTGACAATAATAAAATTCGTTGCATGAAAGAGTTGATTAGGTTTTTTTGCGAATTATTTTATTTTGATCTTTGACTAACATTTTTGTACTCAACTTATCTTAATGAAGATGAAGTACATAGACAGATTTTTTGACACTTAATAGGAAACTATTAACGTTATTTTGTTTCTTCTAAAAGAAATCCTGTAATTCACAAAAAGTTCGAACATTTTCAAATATGGGTTTTTTACATTTTTTGCTATATATTTCTAATCGATATCGGGCAGCAAAAATTTACCAAAATTGCCAAAAATTTTAGAATATATCAGGCTTTTTAAAAACATAAGTCTGTTCAAATTCTATTTTTGCAATTTGAGAAGTGAAACCAGAAAAAATGGGTTGAATTTGAGAAACTCTGACTCTCCAACTTTAAGTTTTTGAAACATTTTTATATTACAAAAAGCCAATAAAGTAACCTTTCAGAAAAATATAAATTCGGTTATGTTATCTAAGAAAGGTTTTTATAACTTCAAAAGTGTTTAACTAATTTTTCGGCAAAAAATCGGCGAAAAATCAACATTATTTGAAAATTCTAAAAACTTGTAAATCCATAAAGTTCAAACTTAAAACTTAAACTCTCCTAAAAGGATTAGCCGTTTAAAAGTTATAGTTTTATTTTCATTTCATTTTTCATTCGGAACACTGTGCAACTTGCTATATAAATACTAAAATTTGCATCATTGACATTCTGTCAGTATGTTAAACAAACCCTTAAATGGTACAAGAATAGTAATTTGGTATTAGTACAAAGACATGTAAGTCTTCCAAACGGAGAAGGACTACCTGTTCGAGCTAAGTGACAGAATGCACTATAAAAGGCTTTCCGAAAAATTTTCAAAATTTCATCACTAATGATTAAAACTAAATTTTTTTTGTAAGTTGCAATAACAATTTTACTCCGACCAAAGAAATAAAACAGTAAGTTTTCACTTATTTTTGGTCTGACTTAGCATCCTCCCACTAAGCTAAACAAACCCTTCAATGGTACAAGAATAATAACGTGGTATTTGTAGCAAAAAAGCAAATACCAGCGGAAAGATATTAGACTCTTGTTAAAAGAAAATTAAAAGGCACAAAAACGTTGGCCAAATTGTGGTTCATTTTTAACGAAGATGAACTAACTGTTCGAGCAAAGTGGCAGAAAATATTATAAAAACGTTAATGAAAGTGTTTACGAAAAGTGTTGAAAATTTTATGTTTTTTTAAATTGTAACAATATTTTCAATAGTTAAGGGAAAAAACATACAAGCAAAAGTATGTTTTAAAAATTTTTCCTAGTTTTTGCAATGAATCTGTATCTCAGTAGCAAGATTGCTGCAAAAACTCATTGGAAATTCTTTAATCAATACAAACGCAGCATTGGCAATATCATTGTTTCTGATTCCAACTGTCCTATATTTTTCAAATAAAAATGTCCCATTTTTTTACTAAATTTCTCGATTTTCATCATAAATTTGCATCAAAGGAGCATAATACTAACAAAATATATGTCTTGAAAAAAAACTATAGTCAGTAGCTGTTATTTCGAGTGTAACGCCAAACAATTAACTAAACTATAATTCAAACTTAATAAAGAGTATATATTCTCGGAAAAAAATAAAACATAACTCGATTTAGATATATTCATCTCTATCCGTACGATTTTGACATGCATGCACCCAATAAAAGCGGCAAAAGTTTAAATTTCGACATTAAAGACAAGGAGAGGACGTGGATATGGATGCAATGCTCGAAGATGTTTGTTGTCTGTTTGTTGAATGCAAAAGGAACTTGTTTTGTTATTAAAAGTTCCTACCTCTCAAAACATTTTAATGCATCGAAAAGTAAGTCTCATAAAATTTATGACGAGATTTTTAACTATTGATGAAAACTTTTTCATCCATTGTGATGAAAACTTTTAATGGGAAACATTTTATATAAAGCTTCGATTGAACCAGAAAAATATATTGTATTATGAGGTATTGAGATCAGGTTATATAATCACAGCAGAGCGGTTCCAAAAAAACGATTCAGTTCGAAAAAAATCGGTAAATGAGATGTTTTAGCTCATCCATCTTATACTCTACATTTTGCACATTTTAACTCTCATTAATCCGATTGAAGTTCTTCTTACTTTAGAAAAGGGTAAACTGACTGATGCTTTATGTAAAACCAGAGCAGTTCATTTAAAGAAAAAAATATTATAAAAATTTAATAATTCTATTTCTTAATATTAAATCAAAATAATATATTCTCTATGTTCTTTTCCTTTCTTTATAACAAAGAGAAAATATAAAATATAATATTTTGACATTTAAAATGGAAATTTTTGCTCTAAAGAAACTACGACATATTTTCTTGATAACCCAATATAAAAATTTTACAACTTTTTAATCGAACAACTTGAACAACAAAAGAAAGAAAAATTAATATAAAAAATTAAAAGACAGTTTTTTTTTGCGATTACTTGCGGTACGAATACAATAAATAATATTGAAAGCAGAAAAAATTAAAGGAAAATTCGTATTTTTCATAGTCATTATTTAAATATGCCACAGAACCTTAAATTATAATATAAAATATTCTATATGCCACATAATGGAACAATGGAACCAGTAAAAAAGGGATAAAAAATAATATATTTATTAAATAAAAAAAGAATATTTAAAAATAACATGCAACAACATAGATTTTGAAAATTTATATACCAACAACACGCAACATGAAAATTTAAACAACAACAAAAAAAAGAAGTTTTGTTGCATTTAATAGAAAATAAAGGAATTGTCATTTATTTTTTGTAAAGAAAAACAGTAAAGCGAATGAAAATAATTTTTATCTTTTCGAGAATTTATCGAAAATTTTTATAAATTGAGAATTTATCGGAAGTTTTTTAAAAATCTAGAACCTAACGGAAATTTTCTACAAATCGCGGACGTAACGGAAATTTTTCTAAAAATCGAATTCGAAAATTTGCTTAAAATCTTCGATTTATCGAAAATAGAAAAAAAGATTTATCGAAAATTTTCTATAAATCGAGGATTCATCAGAATTTATTTAAAAGTCGAAGATTTATCCAAATTTTTCTATAATTCGAAGATTTATCTACAAATTCTATAAATCTTCGATTTATTGAGAAACAAAAAAAAATTAACTATAAATCGAAGATTTATCGAAAATTTTCTATAAATCGAAAATTTTTTGAAAATGTCTTTGGAGATTTCTTATAAATAGGAGATTTATCGAAAATTTCCTATGAATCGGAGATTTATCGAAAATTTCCTATGAATCGGAGATTTATCGAAAATTTCCTATAATTCAGAAATTTATCGAAAGTTTGCTATAAATCGGAGATTAATCTTAAATTTCCTATAAATCGAAAATTTATCGAAAATTTCCTATAAATCGAAAATTTATCGAAAATTTTCCATAAATCGGGGATTTATCGAAAATTTTCCATAAACCGGGGATTTATCGAAAATTTTCCATAAATCGGGGATTTATCGAAAATTTTCCATAAATCGGGGATTTATCGAAAATTTTCCATAAATCGGGGATTTATAGAAAATTTTCAATAAATCAGGGATTTATTGAAAATTTTCGAAAATTCGTGAATTTTCAAAAGTTTCTATATAGATTTATAAAAAATTTTCGAAAATCTTCGATTTTCTTTAGATAAGATATTAATCGGAGATTTTCGAAAATTTTTTATAAATCTATATAGAAACTTTTGAAAATTCACGAATTTTCGACAATTTTCAATAAATCCTTGATTTATTTAAAATCCATAGTATAGAAATATTTCGATAAATTCGATGTTAATGAAAATTTTTCTATAAATCTATAATTATGAAAAATTATTTTTCTTTAAAAGAAATTTTTGTTAAATTCCCGAAATTTAGTAAATTTGTTCCTTATAGTTCTTTCTTTAGTTTCACTGTGCTTCCTTTTGGGTCTAAAATATTATTTCAAACCTTATTTACTTGCAGAAACATGTTTGTTTTTATAAAACGTTGCAAATATACTTTTTAACAAAATAAATGTTTTGAAAAAAAAAAACTAAATAATTTTTTATTTGTTTCCAACAGAAAACCATTAAATATTCATGTTATAATAAAATTACACACACAGAAAAAAGTA
The DNA here is from genome assembly GCA_004302925.2 of Cochliomyia hominivorax. Classification (NCBI taxonomy): domain Eukaryota; kingdom Metazoa; phylum Arthropoda; class Insecta; order Diptera; family Calliphoridae; genus Cochliomyia; species Cochliomyia hominivorax. The sequence goes on along the minus strand of PYHX02000495.1, from coordinate 50,928,824 downwards.
AATAAACTTTAGTTTCTTTTTGTTAAATTTTCTCTATAAATTATTTAAAATACAATAACAAAAAACAAGTACAAATTTAAACACATATTTTCCTCCCAAAGACCAACAAAAAAGGAAAATTAAGAAAAATATCTCTTCTCAAAAAAAAAAAAAAAAATCGAGAGAGAATCAAAGAAAAAAATATCAATGATTTTTCATACTTAAACTTCTGTTGTCCCAATTTTTCCTTTTGCAAATACTTTTTACACAACTACATTTTTCCTGGCAAATATTTGTTTCCTTCTTCTTCAACATCTTTTGCATGTTGTCTCACTTACATGGTAACTTGGACACACACATACATACAAACAGACAGTCTAACTGAGAACTCACTCTCTCTCTCTCTGTACGAGTTAATGTTTTGACCCATTTTCTAAACATTTAACGTAATTTTTAGTAGAGGGTAAACAAAATTAAAATAAATGTTAAATTCTACAACAAACAATAGAAAGAAGAAAACGTTAAAAGCAACAAAAAAAAACGAAATAAAAACTAAAATAGCACACATACATTTACCTCCAGTAAAGACACATCTTGTGCTTTCCTTTCATAGATCCCACAAAAAAATGAAAAGAGTACAGAAAACAATGGAACCAAACAACATTGAAGCAATGAAAACAAACCGCAAGCGGTCTAAAAGTAGACACACTTAACAAACTTAACAACAACCAACACACAACGATACGGATAGACAGACAGACAAACAGACACAAAGTTAAAAAATAAAATGACGTCGAAGATGAAGATGAAGATGACGAAGGAATTGAGAAGAAGATAAACTATAACAAACGAAACGAAATAAAGAAACATTATTAAATGTTACAATGCCAAAAGCAACTTAAAGATACAATGTTTTTGTTGTTGTTGCTGTTTGTGCTATGAGAAGAAAAAGTGAACAAAATACTGAGTTTATGTTTGTATGTGTGTGCTTGAAATTTTAAATCTACACACAATAACAGACTTATGGACATATAACCCAACATGAGAAAAAGGAAGCAACTGTGCCAAGATGTGGAAGTCATATACAAATATAATATTTTAAAAAGTTGGACCAAGCTACAGTATTGAGGCAAGACATGAAAATAGATGACTTAACCTATTTTGAAAGAGTGATATATTTTTGCGGCAGTCATTTAAAGCTCCTTTCATCTATTTAATGTGATTTAGTGATGATTTTGGTACAATTATTAAGAGGAAAAAGGGTTGTCTTTCAAAACATTGGGGCTGAAAATGTTACATTTTACCAAATTGTGTTAACTGTACTTTGTGTACTAATAAAATTTTGGAATAATTTTACACTTTTACACATTGAGACCACTATCTTTCCGCACATTTCATATCTATTTAAATATGATATGAAAACAAGAAAAATGATATATGCAACTCTGAAGATGGAAATAATTGTAGGAAAATATTTTACTTCCGGTTACTACTCCCACGTGACCTATACAAAGTTTTATTTGTCTAAATAATTTTTTTAATTTTTCAAGAGAAATTTCAAGAAATTTGCTTTAAAAGTTTCAGACATATATGAAAGTTTTGTTCGTTAGAGCGATACCACTCCCCCGATTTGCAGTCCACAATAAAACATTACTCATGTATCAAATTTCGTGAGATTTTAATTTAATGCAAAAATATATATTTTGTAGAGTCTTAGATGATTCCTTTATAATACACGAAGGGCAAACTTAATATACTGCTTTTCAACACACTTAAGAGTTTTATCCGGTTTGAATAATTTTTAGTTGAACTTGGTCTTATATCGTGTAATATAGACTGATATTCATTGTATATCTATCATAATTATAAATATAATTTTATTAAATTTTGATAGAATTAGTTCATATTTAAGAGCTTTTTAGCCTTGAAACCCAATTCCGGTATGTAACCTTATACTGAAGCTATAACCATACCATGATCCTATTATTAGTAAAGTTTAATAAATGTATTTAAGGCAGTATGAAAACTAACTGTGCTGAAGGAATGATTAATATTAAAGAGTTTTCATGCATAAAACACTGTTCCATGAAATGACCTATAAATTATTAAATATATTAGAGACAGTTTGAGAAGTAATTGTGTTATTTAAGAGTTTTAAGGCAAAAAATAATATTTGTGAATGGGACATTTTGAGGTTTCCAGCATAATCCATCTTTTTTGTGCGAAATTATATGGATGTGGCAAATTTCAAAGAGGACATAATGGTTAATTAAACCGATTTCAATGCTTTTTGGTGTGATTGATTATAAATAATATTAAAGCTTAATTAAAACAGACTTACCTTTTTTGTTCTGAATCTCATTGATGAATCTGCAAAACAAAGAAAATAAATTTATTATATATCATTTAATAAATGAAGAAATATTCACCAGAATCATAGTATGTTTGAATTATTAAACTAGTATCTAAATTTGTAAGAAGTTAGATCGAAAAATTCTTGACATACATATATGTTAATCGAAATGAAGCCACATAATAGTTTTTTTTTATATTTTTTATTTAATAGACATTATTATTACAGAAAACAAAATATAATATGAGCCTGCTGTAACAAGTAGTCCATCTTCATTTAAAATCTACCACACTTTTTTGCTACTCATTTCTCTTTTAACAAGAGCCCAATATTTCTCTTCTAGCTGTTTCGAAAATTTGCTTCACTTGGCATAAATACCATTATAGCAAACATGTCTAAAATGCCAAATCACACTAAAAATGAATTGATACATTACGAAGTCGCATGAATGGAAACAGCTTTATTTTGTAAACATTTCATGATGTAAATTTCCAGTGTTTGTAGAGCCCGTTGAAACAAATTATTGGCTTCTTTTGTTGCAACTGCATATTGCTCGCTATACCAAGGACGTTTTGGGGTTCTAAACTGTTCTAAACAAAGTCTGCCAGAATATACATTTTGCAACCCATTATGCAACAAAAAACTTGACTTCAATATCCGTGCTTAGTTTTTTATCTCTAACTTCTAGATGCGTTCCTGCACGCAGAAAAACGTCATTTCGCAATATGTTCTTCGCAAGCACAAATATATTTGCCGCAAACTTTAATTGGTCTTACCAACATGTTAGTTATTGGATTCATTTTATTTTGATAACAATTTCGTTGCTGTAATAAAATTAATTTTATTAAATAAAAAATATTGTGATCGCAATATGTTTAGAAAAATATTTCGTATGTAATATTTTTATTCAATAACAGAGCGATAACAATAATTTTAGTGTCGATAACAACATTTTAAGCGACAATAACATTTTTAGTAGCGATAACAATAACTATTGTTATTAAACAAATTTTGTAGTTGTGGTAACAATATCTACGAACAATAGTATGTTGCTTCTCGTTTATGTTTACCGCAAACATATTTTTTCTCTGTTTTTAAACCTGTATTAACTTGATCCTTCCGCAACAAAAAGTCCGTGTTTTTGGCCTTAGAAACATAATATAGATTATTCCTTCCACCTGAACCAGTAGAAAAGTTCTATCAATACTGTTTACTAAAATTGGACATTGGATAAAACAGCTTGATGTCAAACCTTTGAATGCTTTGCCAACTTTTAGTAGGAAAAAGTTGGATTTTGTTGAAAATTGTTAAAACAAACATCTTTGTCGTAACCATAATCAAGAGACAATATATTATGATTAAATCTTTTGTCGCACCATACAAAATGTATTATGTGATTGTGTGATGGCCCCAACTATATCATGATTATGAACAAGTTAATTGTTATATGGTTATCTAAAATTGCACAACGATATTGAAAACATTACATTTCTACCTGAGTTTTCATTTTAGTGTTTATGATTTCCATATTTGTATTAATGATATTACAACATGATTTTAACATATTATTTTGAGTTTTATCATAGTATGTTTCGAATTTTAATTTTGTGCTCATATTTTATTAAATCTATGCCATTTGCCCAAAATAACAATTCAATAATTGAAATATTAAATTTTTAAGGATTTTATTCCTCATTAAACAATTTTGTATTCTATATTAATAGTTTCTCCCCCTTAAATGATCCCACAAATATTTGGACAATATGTTTTGCCTTAGAGACAATACAATTTCTATCTACAATTTTGTTTATTTTTTATGTTAAGATTTAATATTTTCTCCTCTATATTGTATAACAACTTTCTTCTATATTTCTACCACGTAAAATAGTTGAGAAAATACTATAAAATTCGAACACACCTTTGTTGTATTAAAACACTTACTAATACTTACATAAACTGCATATTGTCTTTGAAATATACTAATACAAGGTAAAGACCTTTTATGTGGGTTGTTCTATTTAGGAAAATGTATAAAACAGGATGCAAAATAAATTGAGAAAAAATCACGTTTGTTGTCATTCGTGTTGTCAATAATACCCGGAAATTTAATGTGAGTGCATGAATGAAATGCAAAAAAAAAAAAAATATAAAAAAATGCGAAACAAAAATGTTGAGTTGCATGAAAAAAGATGATCAAAAACTATTTTTAAGAAATTTAACAACAATTCTGTTAAATAAGCCAGGTAAGGTCTTTTAAGGACCACACCATAAACCAAAATAATACCAGGAGATATAAAAGTACAATAAAATAGAACAACTAAACTGGAACAGTGGTTTTTGTTTGGGAAAATCACACAATTATTTTGAAGATTTTATTTTTTGTGTTAACAATAAGTGGAAAAGAACTTGTGACATTAACTCAAGATATTTTGTTCTTCTCTTCACAATACAACATGCACTTTTTTATAGTTATGAATACTTATGACCTTAAACAAAAATCTCTAATATAAACGAAAGTTTAACCTTGAATTTAAATATTCTCTAGATATTTATTTTAAGTTTGTTGTTCAAAATTGTATGGTTGAGAAATGGTTAAATTAAATTTAGAATTTTTTTTATTTTTATTGTTTAGACTTTAAAAAATCTGGAAATATTATTATTTTTTTTTTAAATTTAAATAAGATTTAAAAATTATTTAAAATAATCCCTAAAACTACTTTTTGTATCCTGTTTGTATTTTCTAAATCTAGAAGTTCCTAATAACATTATTATTTCTCTCACTTCCTCCTTTGAGCACTTTTTAAAACACTGTTTTATCTCTCTCAAACTTTGTGATTTAAGTTTATAGAAAAAGCAAGAAAAATAAAATGTCGTTTGATATTGCATCAATGTTGTCCTGGTATTGAACACTCACATCCGGTTTCTATTGTTTAGTTGAAGATGCAACAATACAACCTTATTGCCGTACAAACATATATATATTTTTTTAATATTTCCCCTAAAGACTCGTTGCAAATGTTTAGAAAAGAAACACAGTGACAAAAGAAGGTATCCTTATGTAAATTCAAAGGATTATCTCTATCATACAAATATATTAAAAAAATACAGTTTGTATTTTATAAAAACTTAAGACTTTTTTCAATAAATCGCCTTTTAAATTTATAACTTCATAGGATGAAAATTAAAGAGCATTTTTTATTAACACAAATTTGGTTCTTTATTAAAAATTGCTTCAAAATCCCCGTACTTCGATGCACTAAATGATTTATTCTTTTTTTCCGAATTCAAAATCAAAAATTGGGATAATTAAATGAATTAAAAATTTTTTATGCATTTAATCACTTAACTATAATTCGCCACTATCGCCATTCATTCTCAAAAAAGAATTAGAATCGAATGCCTCACATGTTGAGGAATGGTTTGCAAGCAGCACCTTTTAAGGAATACGGATATAATAACATAATCTTATAGATGGTGAAATACTTAATAAATCTATTGCTGTCCATATTACGGAAAGTGAAGTTATAACTTCATATTCCAATACCTTCAATGTGACAACAGAGTTAGCCGATAAAGAAATTTATACGATCTTAAATTTATTCGGACTATATTGTATAAATTACAAAATTAATAAACTTGGATAGCAAAAGAATTGGATCCAAGTCAGATCTGAATAAAATTATTAGTGCTAAACATCAATTATAGCACCAACATCAAACTGTTATGTCTTGTAGAATTATATATGTCTTGTCTTATTATAAAACATATATGGGTCCTTGCATTCATTACGTTTAATATTATTATTTAGAATGTTCAGACTTTGTATCTGCATACCCCAGCTGTAAAGGAAAAATCTAACGCACATATCATTATCAAATAGATTTAATCATTCGTTTTTTATGGCACCTCTTTTCGGGATATTTAGAGTTCTGTTTTATGTGATTAATAACTGCTACAGGATCACCGATATATTTAAACATATTTAATTGCTGAAAGTAGTTGGTTTCAAAAGGTATAAATCGTCTATAATTCATATAATATAATTACAATGATATGTCAAGGATTTCCATCGGTATCATAAATCGAGGGAAAATCTAAATCAGTGGAATTTAGAATAATTCCTGAGACATAATAATGTGATTATCTTAGACTTTGCTAGTGCTATTTATGTGTCTCTCCATGACCATGGACTAGATCTTAGAATTTTAAACGTCTCTAGGATTGCTTTTTCGTCTACGACACTTCCTGATTGAAGATTTTAGGCAATTGACATTTTTGTTAAATTAACAGTCTTTTTGACTGTATTCTTAAGCCATCTGCATTGATTTATAGTGACATCTTCGTTGGCAATATTTCAGAGATTCATATTGAAATATTCGGCCAGAATATCCTTTATATCTATCTGGGGCACTATTTAATTAATACCCAATTTTTTGAGTGAAGTAGTTTGAAATTAAGCATTGTTGTTGCCATTATTGGTATTTATACAGTTGATTCTCTAGGTCTTATTTTAACCCAGTATATATAAAATCTCGAACATTAATGTGAAATTCTACAACAGTATTCTATTGAAAATTTTTAACATTGATTATGAGTGACCACACAAATCATTCAATATTAATGCAATTTGACTCACGATATTATTTTAAGTGAGACACAATACGGACTATAACACATTTTTTGATAGGTCATGGGGAAGAATTATGCCTCTTAAAAACTAAACAGTTAATATCGCAAATCTCTTTAAGTAAAATAGAAAATTCATTAAATTTTTAGACTACAAAACTTGCGGATAGGCCACGTGGTATCTCCCTAACAAATTTTTAACTTCTACTTGACTTCTAATTGCTCCAAATATATTTTTAACTATAAAGTGCCTAAAATTGACTTGACATTGGTTACACAGTCATATTTAAAAATTAACGTGTTCGAAGAATTTCCTCTCATTTTTTAACAGTTACTTTTTTCATTGTGCCGTGAAAAGATCTCAAGCCCCACTACTGGATACCCGTTCTTTGTCGATTATTTTAACTACGAAGGTGATACTATATTCCTTGGATCAAACTATATTTTATTTATGATGAACGAATAAAATCTATGAAAAGGTGTAACAAACTCAAACGAAAGCAAAGATAAGTTAAGATAACGTGACAATTTAAGGGCATCAAGCTCCGTATCATGTGGACAAGTATTTAAAATCTTTATTGAAAAAGTTGTAATGGATGCGCCAGATAATACCAATATTGCTTTTTCTATTTGATGATATATAATATGATGATAAGAAATTTTAATCATCTGATGTATCCGAAAATCGTTAAGAATGCCATGAAATTTAATTGATAAAACTGAGTTGAGTACACCCGAAAGACATTTGCTTAGAACTATTTTGCAACACGATCAAATGTAAGTCTGTTCTATTTTCCAAATAGTAAGCAAAACGAATATGAAGTCATCATAAATCTTCTATTAAATGCGTGTGTCGATATTTCCATGAACATTTGCCATGAAACTTTTTTCTCATTTCCAAAATATGAAGAAAAGATATATGAACCCTTTTCATTAAGTAACTCATTAATATCATGTGTGTTAAAAAATCATTACAAAATAAATAAATTAGGATTTTTTACAATCTAAAGAAGAATCAAATCATTAATTTTCAATGGAAATATCACTAATTAGCATTAAATCATCAGGAAAGGAAACTGTTACCATGGTATTTCCTTTTACATTGCGATTATATTTCACTCCAAATACATTTTCTTTCTTAGAAAAATATAAAAGAAAAAATTAAAATATCATGTTCCTTTAAAAAGCCTCACAAAAAGAAAAGGACGAAATGGAGAAATAAAAAAAAACGAAAATTAAGCACAACTTAATTTTTGCTTTTGAGGATTCAAGTAGCAACCAAAACCTAATTTTCTTCTGCCAGATTTTCTTACCAAGAAAACTTTCCTTCTTCAGTTCTATACTTTTTCTTTAGGGGGATTTTAAACTATTAAATCTTGAATTTTATAAGAAGAAAAGGAAAAAAAGGAGGATTTTTTGAAAAAAAAAAAAAAAAAAAAAACATAAAGAAGTTCCCTCCTTTTCTTTATAATATTGTGTTAATTTTTAATGAGCAGCCAGCCAGTTTTTTCTCTTTTTTCATGTTTAGTGTTTTTGTAGAGTTTTTTGCTTTTGTTCTGGTTGTTGCAAGTTTGCGTGTTGTTATCTGTGATTGCAACATGTATAGTTTTTTTTGTTTTTGTTTTTGATGTTGCTGCTTTTATTTTGATAGTAAATGTTAATGTTGTCGAGTAGTTTGTTGTATTGTTGACTGGTGCAGTTTTGCTATTATTATTGTTTGTCTGTGTTGTTCTCTAAACTTTAATACATCCGGTTGCTGTTTTGTTATAGTTGCTGCAATTTTTATTTTACTTGCAAGATACAGTGGGTCAGAATTAAGAATTTAATGAAAACAGAAGTATAATATAAGTATGATAGACAAGAATTAAATGAAATTTGTTCCAAGAGTTTTACGAGCTTGAAAACCTTGTCCGTGAATGGACTTTATTTTCGAGTAATAACTAAATATAAACCAGTTTTTATCAAATTCATCATTACATACAGCTTGAGAAAGTTATGTTTATTTTCAATAAAATTTCTCGCTATTTAATTATAGTGCTATAATCTCTACTAATGCAATAAAGGATCCATATTATTTTTGAGTTTTAAATAATTATTGTTAAATTTGAAATCTGGGGGTATCCAAATATTGCGTATTTCTCTTTTACACATTTTTATGATAAAATTTATACATACATATATAACGAAAAAAATGTTTGTCCGAATTTTGAGTTTGTTATTGATGTAAAAGAGTTATAGAATGTTTTGTTATTGAACTGATATTGTCGGGTTTCAAAAGGGAAACTGCTTAGGATAATAACAAATAATCCGGCCAACTCTGAATTTGATGAATTATACAGAAGTGAGGAAATAAATAAATCCTTGAACACGTATTTCATAGGTTGTTAGATGATTTGAAGCATTTTGGACGTAATGAAAAACTTTATATACAAATCATCAAAAATTAATTATTAAGAGTGTCAATTAATTATATTTATTTTACTATCGGAGCAATTAAATTAAATTAACCGGATATTAAAACTGCCTTTCATAGAATATTTCCTGGTATATAAAAAAATATTTTTTTATTTTTGGAAGAAGTCTGTGAAAATGTGTGCATATTTTTATCATATTCAACTTAGATTAATAAAAATCTACACTGATGCATATTCCTATAAACGCTTTTTTTCAATATTTTTGTTTTACCCTTATTTTTTCTCAACCAAAAGAAAAGTTAACATATTTTAATGAAAAGAACTTAACAGTACCTTTCTTATCTAAACACGTTTTTTTCTTAGCATTATTGATTTAGGAGATCAAATGTTCTTAACTTTACTGCAGAATTTTCTAATTTAATCGATCGATTTCCCTCTTTTCGATCCAGAAAAGATCCACATTAATTTTTTATGACCAAGAATTTTAGAATTGGTCGTTTCAAAAGTATTGAAATTGAATTCTACGCAAATATATATCAAACTAAATCTTCGTGTGAATTCGAAAAACGTTGCTCATATTTTATAAAGTGATGAAAACGCAATATTAAAGAGGTCAAAGTATTAGCTTATGCTGGAAACAACTAACAGAACAGCATAAAAAATTGTTACGATTTAAGATATAACGATATTCGGATGTCAAAATGTGATTTCGACGATGGTGGTGTTAAATTTTGTACCGTGTTTCCGGCTGCTTGCAAATATAAAATTTGTTTTGTTCAAACATAAATTATAACGAATTTCTGGAAAATGCTCTTTTCTCTTCAGTGAATGAAAAAATGAGTGAATGTTGCATATTTCAGCAAGAAAACACTGCGATACAAGTTTATAAGCTAAATCATAGATTAACGAACACTGCATAACTTAATTGGATTGGCCAACCTGAGGTCCAGACTTAAACCCAATGGGAGAACTTGTGGGGATACATAGACCGTAAAGTTTTTAAATGGTGTCCAAAAAAGGTATAATGACTCTAACAGAGCTAAATTTAGAAATAAAGCAAGTTTTGAAAGAAATTGATTCCGATCTTTTTAAAAAATAGTGGAATCAATGCCGTACCATACTTTTGAGTTAACCCACAACCAAGGATCATCCTGCCATAATTAATAATAGAGACTAAAGTTTTTAGTGCGTTTATAGGAAAAAAACAAAAATGGCAGTTAAACTTAAAAATAAAATTGAAAAATATAATGTAATACAAATAATGTTTTCAGTTAATAATATTTTGAATGAAGTCTTAGTTTATTAAATAAAAATTTATTTTCAAATTAAATATTTTGTTTTAATTTCTAATTCCTTTAAAAAATTATGTGCGTTTACAGAAATACGCACATATTTGTAAATAAATTTTGAACCTCTAAATATATTTCAAAAAAATTTTAAAATTTTTTATCTTTAAGGTACTTTGCGAATGATTTTCTTTTGTACAAAAAAAATAAATATCCGAGGAAGCCACTTAGAACTAAATCCTTTTCAAATCAATGGGGAAATACCTCTTCAATGGCCCGGTGAAATTTTATTTAAAAAATATTAAGTAGTTCCAATGTTACCGAATTGATTTGTTTTTTCTCAAATGTGACGTATGATTAATATTTATTCAGGCATATAAAAATTGCTATAACTTTATAATGGTTAAAGATAGAAAACTGAATTAAATTGAAACTAAAAGTTGAGATTTTACATGGATCTGATCAACGTTTTAAATTCGCTTAATTAACTTTTAAAATATGCCCTATAGTGCAGTATTGCTTTTTATGTTTGTTCACTGATTTTTTTCTTCATGTTTTTTCTTTTTTTCATTTATTTTCATTGTTTCATTTATTCTTGCTGTGCTTCATTGTAAATGTGTCGTATTTGTTAAGACTTTAGGTTGTTGGCCATCATATTGCATCCTCCTTTTCTATAGTTCTTCTTTCACTATTCGCTTTATATTACAGCTCCTGCCTTTTTCTAGTCTTTTTTAAACAATTCATTTGTGTGTCAGTATGTTTCACTTTGTGTTTGTTAGTTTATTTTAGTTTTTTGGCCTAAATAACAACAAATATTATTGTTATTGTTGTTGCTAGCTATGTTTCAATGCAAGTTAACAAAACTCTCTTTAACGTCTATGTAGCAATTATTTAACGTCTTTTACTTTAGTTTCATACAACTTTATTGTTGTAGTTCACAACAAAATGATTTCATATCCTTATTAGTTTGTAAATTATTTCATGGTATCTGTGTGTTAGAAAAGTTACCTCCTTTTCGTTGTGTGTGTATGTTAAGTTTGTTGCACACTGAAAACCTACAAAACAATCTTAAGTTTTCTTTTTGTTTTAATTCAGTTTTCTTATGAAGAAAATTCTTTTCATTTATTCCCCCATGAGAGGAAGTCTTTAAATTTTCAACATTATTTTATTGCCCTCTAGCCAAAAAGCTTTTTCCCAGTTTGGCAGGAGGAGGTCAAGAAAACAAGAAAAAAATTGAAGGAAATTTTTTAAAGGAGCAGCCTTAACACAGCTGCAGGTTTGTTTCTGTAATGAAATAAATGAAGTGTTTCCTGTTGGTTACTTTACACACGGGAGTTTTTTTTTAAGAATTTTTTGTTTTGTTTTATTTATTTAGCTGAGATTTTACAGTTAGTTTTTTCTTTTGTTTTCCTTTTACAAAACAAATCCTTTTAACAATTACTAACTCTGACTTTTTTTGTTAACCATAGAAATTTGATTATTATTATGATCCTTTTTGTAGGGAGCAGTAAGAAAAGCATTCTAATTTGTTGCTTTTTAAGTTATTAAGTTATTTTGTATTTAAGTGTTGAATAGCTCTTCTCCGATTCCTCTTATTTTTCTAATTAGTAAATTGTTTTAATGAAAATGCATTTTAAGTTTTATTAAGACAACAAATATAAATAAGTGATTACTTTGGTTTTGATTAGATTTTGTTATGGGTTTTCTATGAAATTTATAGCAAAATAGTTTGCTATAAATTTCATAGAAAATTGCATTTCACTGCCTTTTACGGTAAACCAGCGTTTTATTGGTATAGAAGTAATTAGAATATGGATTTTTGTTTGCAGTAGATAAAGTAAATATTTTATTAAAATTAAGGAAATTACAACGAGATAAATATGCAATAAAAAGCCTCAAAGAGGGGATAACATGATTTTCTATTTTAGAGAAGATTATTTATCATAAAATTAGAAAATATACAGTATTATTCGAAACCTAAATAACCTTTTCCCAGTTAATATTCATTTTCATAGATTTTCTTTTTTAATTGAATTAACGAAAAGTTTATCTTTTGTTTACTTTTCGTGTGATATTCTGTGTTTCTTTTGATCTCAACTCTCTTTTGGGCCACAAATTGTGCAAGATTTATTAGAATGGATACAGGTTTTAGGCAATATAACTGTTCCAAATTACTTCTGAAGCATCATTCTCAATCTATTCCTTTTCAAATGTCATATGTGACTCAAATCCGGAGAATGAGATGGCAACGAAGACATGGATCTCTTTATCTGATAACTAAACTTTGATTAACATTCTGGAAATGCTAAAACATTCATCGAATAGTATTTTTTATTCAATATAACTTAACATATGGTCAAAATATCTCTGATAATAACATGGATCACCTACACTGTCGAAAAATAGGTTAAAACCAATACACTCACACCTAATTAAGTTTAGTCAGAATGATCGTGGACATAAGGCGAGTGAAATGGAGTTTACCATTTAAAGTTTTCGAACTAGTTTTTAGTCGATCTTCTAACATTTGACTGAATGCTGAAAGGTTTTGACCAAATGTGTCTGTTGGATGGTTATGTTTACTCTAACAATCTCTATCAACACAAGTGGTTTAGAGAGTTTAAAAAAATTGTTATTCCGCGCGTAACGCCTAGAAATAATCATCTAGGGTGTCACTATGTACACATATCTAAGTTGATTAAATTCAGACTTTTCAGTTTGTATGTCCATCTGTTTGTTGTTGGCACACTTTTATCCACAACAATTGACAGATCTGAATGAAGTTTTTTTTATTGTCCGAGAAAGTTTCTAGGAAAGTTTTCTTAACTTTAGCAAATTCGGTTCAGTATTGAAAGATATAGACCGATGTCTAAAGCAACCCCTAAGCTAAAAAAAAAAATTATTAAAATTTTGAATTATAAAAAGACAAAATGGAATAAAATTTCACCCTAAAGATAATCCATGTATCATTTTCTAATAATTATTAAAATCGGTTTAGTGACACATTAAATATTTTTCTTTAACGAAAACATTAATATATTGTGTCTGTGAATGTACATGTAAATATAACATTGTGTATGGATTTAGATGATTTAGATAATATACATTACCGTGTCTTCAGTTTTTACTTGGTTGATTTGTTTTTATTCACTGAAAGGTCATGTTCAAATTATGGCATACGTATTCGCAAATTGCAGGTCCTTATGCTTTTGGGGTGTATCAAAATTTTTTCATTTTTTAGCCTATAACGTTTTTTGTATTTTTCCGATTTTGAAGACTTTTAATATAATGTTAATTGAATATATCTGAACGTTAAAGTTAAATTATGTTTTAGTAAAACTTATTTTGACTTAAAAATTAAGAAAAGAGTATCGATAGACTTTTGTGGTTAAGTTGAAATTGGTTATAATCGGTCTATTATTCCATATAGGATCCATATAAATGTCATCCGTATTAATTAATTTGCAAAACTTATTTGAAATAAAAATATTTCAAAATATTTCCGCAATTTTGATAACTTTTTATTTTGGAGGAATTTTGAGTTAATTAGTTAATAATAAAGATTATAAAAATAAATGTATGGAATATAAACCTTTCTTGATTAATTAAATGGATCTTCCTTTATTCCAAATTTTTGAAGAAAATTTTCAAAAATTTATTGGCTTGAAAAAGTCTTTATCAAACAATTTTGAACCCTTTGAGGTTTCCGAAACTTTCTTTCGTTTTAAAACTTAGGCTTTGGGATTTCAGAACTTAGAGGCTCAATTCCAAAATTTTGTATAAAAAATTAGAATTTGAGAGGGTAAAACTTGTAAGCAATGAAGGGCTATAAGTAGTAAACAATTTTTGAAATTGAATTAGAAAAATATTTTGAGTATCCCAAGTACACCACTTTGTGTTCCTTTAACTACGCTTTAATTCAATAATGTCACACTCCTCCACTACTCATTACCTTAAATTTTATGCAGATCCATCCAGCCGGCTAAAAGCTACAGATTTCCAGAGCAACATACATTTATACTGTACATGTAAAGTATTTTTGTTGTTAGGAAATCTGAATTTCGGGCCTCTCTGGTGTATTCCAATAATGTGTTGAGAGATCGGTTCAAAATTATTTTTTTCTATTCCATATTCATTTTATAAAATCGACTTAAACACAAAATATGAAAATACACCCTTCTGTTGAAAATTAATGTGCGTATGAGCAATTTAATTAATTATAATTACGCATTCGTCTAATTCGTTTAATAAAATTATTAAATTAGTATCTATATAATCTCCAAAAATTAAATTTATATTTAACACTTTATTATAACATAATTATAAAGAAAAATTAAAAAAGTTAAAAATTTTTAAGAACCTCAGGATAAATAACAAAAACTCCCTTAAATTAATTTTCCAAACAAAATTAATAATTTGCTTAATGAGACCACTTAAATATCACCCCCCCCCTCACACACAACACAACAGGAATATTTTTTTTTTAAACAATAAAGGCAAACAAAGGAAGAAGAAAGTAAAAGTAGAGAAAGGAAAAGCAAAAGAGAAAAGGAAAAGTGTTAGAGAAAACAACCCAAAAAACAGTTTATTCAATTAAATACTACAAAATGTGAGTTCTTTAATTCTTTTATTCTGGGTTACTATTTCAAGGATATATTTTCTGCATATATTTGGGTGTATTTGTATTCAGATCCTTTATAAATATATGTATTAATATTTTTTCCTTAACTTGGCAGTTATTATCTCCTTAAGCCTGTTTATAATAAAACATATTTTCCTGCTTTTCCTTTTTTACTTTGAGATTTCATTTTGGCAATACAAGAAAAAAATATGTCCTTAGAAGAAAAGGCTCAGAATCATGAAAGTTTTATTAATGTAATTTTGCTTAAATTTCAAATTTTTTGTGAAAAACTTAATCATTTTTTAAATACAAATTTATTATAAATTTAATTTCAGAAATTAAGGATTTTAATTCCTCAACTTTAAAAATAAATATTATGATTTGTTAATTGTTAAGAAATTTCCTAATAATGTAAAGGATATTAAGGATTAATATCCTCAATTTATTTCAGTAGATAAGATGATTTCTTGGTTTGCAATTAATTGTTTATTTGTGGTTTTACACAAAAAATTAAATGAGTTTAATAAATTAGAATTCAAAAATTTAAGAAAAGGATATTAAGGAAACATTTCTAAGGATTTATTATAGTTATTCTATGAAAAAGAAACAACCTGACTTAAATTATAAATGTTGCACAGTTGTTCCATTTTTTTCTTTTGAAATAATTCTGTAACTCTTTGTCTTCTAAGTGATCGAAAGGATTATAAATTTCAAGTGAGTCCAGAGAGCTTCCAAAGTAGGTAACCTCCTACATTGTTTCCAATATTTATAATTTTAATTTTTAAATTATTAAAGATATTGAAATGAAATATGAAGGATCAACCTGTTCATGGGAGTGGTAAACGACATTATGAATTTATGTGTTGATTTTTAAGAATTCGCAAAAAAATTACGAATTTAGACAAAGGAAATTTTATTCATAAGAAGTCCCTGCAAATCCCTATGAAAAGTATGATTATATGTATGCAATATCTTACAGTTTCAGAGATATTTAAGTCAAAATAAATTTTTAACCTATATGACATTCACATTTTTTAGTTAGCTGTCCTAATGCCGTTAAATATATATATTAGTATATACTTGAAACCTGAAAAAGTATGATTTTTGGGATTTTTCATAAAGGTGGCAACATTGTATCATTTGCCGTATAAATATGTAGAATATAAGTAAGTTTTACCAGAGGAAGCATAATTTTAGTTGGATTTTCAACTTCTTACATAAATATTTAATATCTAAGAAAACAGTGGAATTCCAAGATTCAAAATTTTTAAAGAAAGAGTAACTGAAATATCATTTGATATCAATATTTTAGAAAAACTTAAAATTTCAATCACATGTAGCAATAAGGATATATTTTGTTGTCATTCCATGTATAGCGTCAAGAAGGAATAATTTACGATCACATAAAGTATATATATTCTTGCATTAAATGTTAATAACAAATCTAAGGAGATTTAGCTACTTCCCCCTGTGTGTCCCTCTGTCTTTTGTAAACATTCTCACGTCTATTATAATTCAAACTTGCCACAATTTTTGTTGTTGTCCTAAGCATTTTCATAATTAAAAGCAGTTATGACGGTCTATAAGCAAAAATAGTTATAGAACGTAATCTGCATACTGCTATATATACTGCATTATCCCACAAAAAAATCATAAAATTCGGATCAATAAAAGTTAAGAGTTAAATGCTTAAATATAGCAACATTTTGATTAATTCCAAAATCAAATCAAAATCTATTGATATTGGTCAATTTTGATAGACTCCCATGTAAATCCCTTTTCTGGTTATAGTTTTAAGCTTACAAAAATATCATTTTATTGAAATTCAAAACAATCAAACTATGTTGAATATTTGTTATTAATTTGAATAATCTCGGTCCATATTTTACTTTAGCTGCCACATTAGGTACTTTCCGAAACAGTTTTGGACTTATAAATCTCTTAAATATGGACTAATTTTACTATTCGGCACAACTATTGTTCTAACAGTATTCAATATATGTCATTAATTTGAATATCGGTCTATGTATTAATATAACTTCCATTGAAATCCCCTTCCTAGAAAAGGGTTTTAAAGCTTGTTAGACTTAGTTATTTTATTTATTTATTTATTTATTTATTTATTTATTTATTTATTTTTTTTTTTTTTTTTTCAATTATTTTTTAAACTTCCGGAATAATCATTAAGGCTCAAAAGATTCTTCAATATGAACCAGTTCTCTCAAAATTCAGACATTTATGTTTCTTGCTTCTGTCACAGAAATAAAAATAGCACTTTCCAACTTACTAAATGTTGATTCCACTAGGGTGAGTTATCTGACTGTATCCAAATGGAATTTCATTGTTATTTATTGTTAAAAAAGTTTTAGGAATACTTCTTACTTCACACATGTATGCAGGTAGTGCGAAACAGAGATTCAGCACAGTAGTCTTTTATTATAGTAGTCTTTTTTATAATATACAATCTTTTTCACTTGAATTTGAATTCATATCATATATGATTTTCTTAAAAAATATTATAATATTTTATGATGAAAATAAATTAAAATAAAATATTTTGAGAAAAGCTATAAATATAATTTAAACCAAATTTTAAGCAATTAATTATACTTCGACACACAATTAAAAATAAAACTTAAAATTTATATTATTGAACAATATTAAGTCGTAAAATACATAAATTTAAAATTTTTGCAATTAATCCGATTAAAATTATCAAATGCCACAAGAAATCAAATCCGATTATAATTTAAAACTTTAAAATTGCTATTTATAGAAACAAAATATAAAACGTAATTATTGCTATAAATCATAGAGAATAATTAAAATAATTTATGTTTTCAAGATTTTAAATAAAATGAGAAAATTGTTTATAACCCCAAAAAAGAGTAAAAAGCTTAAATTGATAGTTAAAAATAAATATAAATTTTGTTTTCTTCTTTAAAATATTTTTTCTTTTTTTCTAATTATTTTAATAAAACTATTTTTCATCCTCAATTAAAATTGTCTCATACTTACTTTAAGTCAATTATTAAATCAAAACTTTGTTATTATTGTAATTTCTATGGTTAATTAAACCTTCAAAAATTATAAAATTTGTCACTAATGAACGAACATAAAATCTTTTCATTTCTTTCATCTTTATTTTCTCTCTGTTATGACATTTTTAAAAGGTATTTTTTTTTTTTGTGTGTAACAAATTCAAATTTATCCTGCTGATGTCAATGTTGGAAAAGAATGTATATCATGTTTTTTTTTTCTTTCTTTTTAAGGTGTCATAATATTCATAACTTTTATTATTAATAATAAAATGTTTAAAAAGAATTTATGCAACAATGTAGATAAGTATGAGGAGAATGATAATTTTAGTATGGGAAATGAAATACATGGAAGAATAAATTATTTAGTAAAAACGAATGTTGAATATCCTGCACCAAAAGCGCTTTAAATATTATTTTCCAACTTTCAAGATAAATAGTGTATCTGTATTTTGGGTTATTAGTTCTCTTTCTCTAACATGCCAACAGCGATTTAGTTCCGACTCATTTCTTTTTTCGCATGCTTTTAACTATCCCGACGTTTGAAAGTCCTAAACCCTGTGGATGAAAATTCTCAAAAATTATTTGCATTTTCCTTATCTTGTAAATATCACAGTTCCTATATTTGACCACAGAAATGAAGAGGAAATTTAAAAAGAAAATTTTGGGTGACCAAATGTTGCCTTTAGCAAGCAATTATCGCTGTACTCCCAGAATAGAAAATTTTATTAACACCTTAAGCTAATCTGTAGCCTAAGCAATAGTTTTGACTATAGTCTGAGCTATAGGTCAATTTATTGTTTAAACTACAGTAAAAACTATTGTCCAACTAATCTAAACTGTTGTCCTTAAGCATATGATCATATAGACACTTTCTACAGTAATTTCTTGAAGGTCGTTGAGGAAACTACAATAAAATAGCAACGATATATATTTCAGAGTTTGTGAGATTTTTTCCGTAATTTCAAAGTTCTTCATCATTTCAAAATAGAGTTGAAAAGTGTAAATCTATATTGTTTCTGAATCAATAATAGAACCAATCCTATTGGCATATATACGTGTTTTTGTCCAATAAATTACGTGCCGCAGCATAACGCCAATTTTTAGACCTATATGATAGCTCTCCCTCATGATTTTGTTCTTTGAAACAGATCTGAAATATTTGTATTATCCAATCTAAATCGGAACATAGTCAACATAAATTTTCGAAAAACTATTGTGATATTTATCCGACAACTGTTTTTTATAAAATATCGTTCTGTTCATACATATTTCCTATAGAAAACAGTTTAATCGACAAGGTGTTCTATAGAAAACAGTTATTCCGAGAAGATTTTCTATAGAAGAAACATCCGATAAAGTTTTCTATAAAAAACGGTTAATCCAAATCATTCCATTCGTGAAGGTTTCCTATAGAAAACATTCCATTCGTGAAGGTTTTCTATAGAAAACATTCCATTCGTGAAGGTTTTCTATAGAAAACATTCCATTCGTGAAGGTTTTCTATAGAAAACATTTCATTCGTGAAGACTTTCTATAGAAGACAGTTCATCCGATAAAGTTTTCTATAAAAAACGGTTAATCCGAAACATTTCATTCGTGAAGGTTTTCTATAGAAAACATTTAATTCGTGAAGGTTTTCTATAGAAGACAGTTCATTCGTGAAGGTTTTCTATAGAACACATTTCATTCGTGAAGATTTTTTATAGAAACATTTCATTCGTGAAGGTTTTCTATGGAAAACATTTCATTCGTAAAGGTTTTCTATAAAAAACATTTAATTCGTGAAGGTTTTTTATAGAAAACGTTTCATTCATGAAGGCTTTCTATAGAAAACATTTCATTCATGAAGGTTTTCTATAGAAAACATTTCATTCTACATTTTTATATAGAAAACATTTTATCTGATAAGTTTCCTTATAGAAAACGGATAATGCTTTTATAGAATACAATTCATTCGACAATATTTTGTACAGAATTAATCCAAAAATATTTTCAGTAGTAAGTAGTAATCTGAAAAGTGTTCTATAAAACGTTATTCTTGCGACAAAGTTTTATTTAAAATATTATGATACGACAGAAGAGAACATAAATATGACATTTTTTTCCAAATCTAAAGAACCAATCAAAAGTTTATTTTTCGACAAGCACATATTTGTCCTCATTGTAAAGGGACTTGAATAACTTCTTTTGATGTTAATTTTGGAACGACAAAAAATCAACATGTAAGTTGTGTGAGTGTTGAACACAAATTTAATACAAAAAATAGTCAAAAAATATTGCGAAAAAAATAATATTTTGGATTAAAAAATTATTAAAAATCATAAAAGGAAAAGCATTTGAATGCTTTAGAAAACCAAATATAGAAATAGAGTAGAGCATGACCTCTTCACATGTATAAATCTATTTTTTGCAACAGTTACATATGTATTTGTATGTTAAGGTGCATGTGATTTCACACTTACTTAAGTGAAAGTAAAATTATTTTTATAAGATTCCTTTAGATACTGCATTTATCATATCAGTTTAAATTTAATTTAACAGGGTTTAATAAGAAAATATGTAATTTTTGAGTTTTGTAAAACTCGAAAGAACTTAATAAGATTTACCTTCCTAGAAGAAACGATTAAATGATGCGATTTCTGGAAATAAAGTTTTTTCCACGTCCCAAGAAACCAATTTTTTAAAACCTGCTCGATAAGTATATTAATGTTGATCAAATAAAACTATAAACGATTTGACTTTAACTCGAGTATTTGGTAATTTTATTATCCGAGACCAATTTATAGTTAAAAGGAAGTTCAAAACATCCTAACATTCAAAGAGCTCTTGAAACTAATTTAAAAAGTCATCTCTTTAAATTGCTCCTTATCTAGTGATTATAAGTATTTTTAAAAAGATTACTAAACCTATTTTATACTTACTCACACTCCCACACATTTACATATACATAAACACTCTTATACTCAACACACCTAAAATCATAAACACAAACTCATAGACATACTTATACACAGACAATTTAGAAAAATCAAGAAAAATGTTTACAAGTTTTCTCAACTACATAAAAAATATATATAATTGTACATATATATTCATTTATATAGGGAATGTATATCCTTTGTGTTAGTGTCATATTTTGTTGCACTTATACATTCTATCTTTCATATGGTTTTCTATACATATTTAACAGTTACAAACTATTTCCACAATTTTTTATTGCATATTTTTCTGCTGTTTCCCTTTTATACTTATACAACCATAAAATATTACAATACAGTGTGTATTAATATATTTATATTTGGATTCTATATACAATGTACCCATGAATTCGAATTGTAGGTTATTAAAGGGTATCAAGATAAAATAATGAAGAAATATGGACGCAAAGGGTTTGAAAAGTTATAGACAAATGAAAAGAAAATGGAGTTGAACTTATTTCGTTTTATATAAAAACGATTCACCCAGCAATATAATTCAGAAAATGTTGTAGGAAACATTGTCCATTAGATATTGCTTTCCGAAGAACAAATCTCATCAGATAAATATTCGTAGAGAACATCGTCTACAGTAAACTTTTTCTATAGAGCAATGTGTACCAGACAAATTCTTCTTAAGGACATTGTTTTCCCCACAATATTGCTCATCGTACAATATTTGTTATAAAACATTATTCATCGTTCAAAATTTCTAAGAAGACATTGTTTAATCGACAAACTTGTCCACAAAACTTAGTTCATCCAATACTTTCTATAAAACATTGCTCAACCGACAATGTTTTTTATAAAGCTCTGTTAATCTGACATAATTTTCTATAAAACTCTATTCATCTGATCATTTTTTTCTACAAAACTTTTATAAAAATGTTCAACCAACAAACTTTAACATCCGACAATTTTTCTATAAAAGATTGTCCTTCCGACAATGTTTTCTGCAAATAGTCAAATAGAGTAATGATCTCTATAAGAATTGTTCATCCGACAATGTTTTCTATAAAACCTTATGCATCCGACAAACTTTGATCATCCGACAATTTTTTTGCCTGGCAGTAAAACATTCTTTAGACAGTATTTATATTTAATTTTGTAAATCCGATTTTTTTTAAGATCTATCATACATATTAAAATAAATTTAGTACAAAAATCTTCTCTTACCAACATCGTATCTTCAAAATAAATCCATATGAATACAAACTAAACCAAAAAAAAAAACACCATAAAAAGTTTATCTAACCATTTTTAAGGCTAAAGCAAAGAAGATCCTATTCTTGTTGCACTCTATGGATGCATAAAGTAAAAAATATATATAACTATTACACTCTAACTGTGAATCCTTGCAGTTGCTCTACAACACAAACATTTATGCATGTGTACTTCATTCATACATTCATGCATTCACTCAAACTTCTACACAGAAATATTTTCAAAATAAAATTGAGCGCAACCAAAAAAAAATAAGTGTTTGTTTTTGTTGTATTCTCTTAGCAATATTTACTATTATTTCCGATTTGTATACCCTCCACCACCATAAGTAATTCAGAGGGTATATAACCATTGTTATTACGTGTAACAGTATGACGGAATTATCTTAGACCCCATAAAGTATATATATTCTTGCATCAAATCAAAATCTGTGTCGATTTCGCTATATTCTTCTATCTGTCTGTATGTGTGTCTGTCTATCTGAACGTCTGTCTGTTATTTGTATGTTCACATCCCCAATAATTGACAGAGTTAAATGAAATTCGGCTTAAGTATTTGTTATACTCCTGAAAAATTCAGTATATTAAAATATATGGACCAACAAATGAGGCAACCTGTAACTTCAAGCAAAAAACTGTCATAAAATTGTCAATTATAAATAGACAAATTAGAAAGACATTTTGCCGAAATTTTTAGTTATATGTACTTCATTGCCATATCGATCGGTTCAGTAAAACAAAGTTCTAACCAAAAATATAAATAATTTTATGATTCATAAAGTGTCCTGTGTTATAATTAAGAAAAACGTTTATACGTTGTATGCGCCTGAGAATGTATATGTGAGTCTGAATATACGGAACATAACGTATTTATTTCACACGCATTTGTGGTGAAGGGTATAGAAGATTCAGCATGGCCGAATATAACATTCTTACATGTTTTAATATATTTTATTTTGTCGTTGCTTTTGCCGCGCTATGCTTTTGCCTTTCTTCTCGGTGTTTTTTTTTTATTTCTATTTCGGAAAAAAATCTAAGAAAAGGAATTTTTTATACCGTCATATTATTTTTATAGAGATTTCTTGTTATGTTTTCCTTTTTCATTTTTATTTATTTTTATTTATATAGAAAAAAGATAGAAAAGTATGTTTAATTTAGATTGAGATAAGAGTCATTTCGTATTTGTATCTTTTTCATTTTTTCATTTAAGATGAATAGATGTATTGAATTGGATGTTGTCTAATAAATCTGTAAATAAGTTATAACACATCAGATATAGAGAGAAGATTTTTAGCTTTTTTTTGACAAAACAATATTTTTGTTGTCATTAGAATGAAATGAAAAGATGGAAAGGAATAAAAAATATTTTAAAAGGATAATTAAGGAAAAAAGGTTTTGTTTTGAAAAATTTATTCTAGATAATCTAGAAATAAGATTTATTTCACTTAATCTCAATAAGATCGAAATTTGAGAAATTTATTGTTCACTCTACAATATTTATTATGAAATATTCCTGATCCGACAATATTTTCCATAGCGCAGTGTTCATCTGACAAAGGTCTCCATTGAATATTAATTATTCGATAATGTGTTCAATACATCAGTGTGTATCCGAAAATGTTTCCTACAGAACATTGTTTTCCCCATTTCATTTAAATGTTCGCAGACTTAAGTGATCAAGACAGCGGAATAACCGCTAAAATATACAAAAAAACCTAGAGTGATAGATAAAATGGAGAGAATGCTAACAGGGATTATATTCGTATTTGACTAAAATGTATATATAAACGATACCAAAGCTGCAGAGATGCTTCTCTGGAAACTGAAAAAAATTTGATGTCATGGCAAGTTATTTCAAATATCGATCGATGTGTTGATAACAGCTGATCTCTTGGAAAAATCAGCAGTATAAAATCAACATCTTAAAAGTGTCATTTAACAGTCTAATGGGAAACTTATCATAGAATGCTAAAATAGTCATGAATTTTAAATAAGACTTCCTTTCATCACATTCTGGGTGGATGAAATTTTATTTAGAATATTTTTGGATAAAATTAATTATAAAAAAAGGAAGTCTAACACGTTCTAACAACTGATGTGGCGGTACCAAATTTGACAATTGAATGGGGAATGTAAATTTGGCTGAAGAGAAATGTCTTCTATCCAACTCTGCATAACCTTAAAATGAAGAACGATTCATAATTGCCTTTAGCACTGAATAAGGTGTGTAAAGAATGAGCTCTATGTTACAGCGCAAAGCATGTAGGATATTAAATCAACGTGTCTGCTTACCAGAATGATTTGGCCAATATTGGATGGGACTATGGCATTATTACTCTATTGATAGACAAAGTTGAGTAGGAAAAAATGATTCCTCAACTGGTCTACCTTCTATCACGTTTTTTTATTGCTGCTCGTTACAGTCTCTGCCAGATTTTCCTATGCTGATTGAAAGAATATCTGTGGATTTCTTCGCAATTACGGATGGTTCTATGACAGATTTACTTCCTAGGCTTTTCACAGGAATCTGTATTGTTTTGAACAACACATTCTCTTCTTCCGATAAATAAAAGATATCAGTGGTTCATTTTTCTTGAATTGCTAACATCATCATGTAGTGGTCAGCAAACAGTTTTAACGTGCAATTCTAAAATCATCCGTCATATCAACTGTGTGGATGTTATTTTTTGGATCAACTTCTACTATTCGTACCATTTTGTCATGCTCACTTTCAGTTAATTTACGTGAATGTCTGCTACTCTTTGCATTTTTTATAATAAGTTTCACTTTAAAATGATTTATGATCTTTCGAAAAATAAGAAGGATATGATTCACAAATTCTCCAAACTCTGCAAAAATGTACCTTTGGAAATTGTGTTTATGGTTTCTTTTTGATTTTGTTTTAATTCTTTAAAAATCTATTACCTTTTTTGGTATTAGATTGTACATCATACATTATTTAGATATTATCAGTCAACAAATTCTAAATTAAATTTTTTTTAATATTTATTATATGTAAATTTCCTTTTTGGACATAAACTTATGCTCATAACTGTATTAACAAAATCACTTTGAAGAAAGAAAGCATTATTTTACTTTATGAAACCCTAAAAAATGCATTTTTCCTCTTAATTATCCCTAATTTCTGATCATTTTTATTTTACTTTAATTTGGGAAAAATACTTTTTCTCCAAGATTACACAGTAACCTATATAAAAAGTGTATATATGTGATAGTAAATGTCTATGCATTCATGTTCACATGCATAAAATCGTAGACACTATATATATATGATTCTGTGCCAGGTTTAGGTTTTGTTATTTTTTGTTATTATAATATTTTAACTATAAATTTCAATTCATTCGACAACCTCTTGCCTATAAATATATACGAACATGCAATTGTATTTAGGGGAAAAACCTATAAAATATGTTTTAAAATAAAAAAATAAAGAGTAAAACTACACTTAAGGACTAAGAACGAAAAATTCCTAACCCACGTTTTTCATTACAACTTTGAATATTTTTTTGATTAAGTTAACTTTACTAAACGTGTCAGTAATTATGTTTTATGTGAAATATATTAATATATATCGTTAATCTATTTTAAACAAAGACCAAATAATTAAATATTTAAAACAAAACCCAATTTAGTGCTTAGTGGTAAGCAACATGCAGTTGTGTCAAAAGAAGCCATGTTAACAAAATTGTGATTCATGGTGATCAATGATTGGCTTCTTTTGAAAGCTTTTGAAAGGTACAGAAACAATAATGTGCTATTTGTGCAATGAGAGAAAATCCCTTAAAACCAAAAAGTCAAATCCAAAAAATATATTGGGTCCTTGTTAAAAGAGAAACAAAGAGCAACAAAAAGTTGCCCATAATGTGGTAGATTTTAAAGGAAGGTGGACAATCTATTCAAACAAATAGACAGAAAGCACTATCAAAATGGAAGGATTTCCGAAAAAGGTTCAAAATGTCATCACGAGTGATTAAAACTAAAAAGTATTTTTGTGAAAAAAATAATAATAATTTGAGTCAAATAAAAAAATGAAACTGCGATAATGGTGGTTTCGTTTCTTTCGATCTCACTTCTAAATATGTGTTAAACAGAAATATATATGGGAAAATACAAAAATAATGTAGAACATATGGGGTATAGAAATTAAATGTAAATTGAAAATAACCCAAAAAGCACGTCAAAAATTAAATTTCAGACATTGAAAATTTTATTTGAATTCAAATCAAATTCCAGTTTAATTCCCAATTATTTTGAAAGTGACTTTTAAATTTTCACTCAGATATTTTTCTTTTTTTCAAACAAATTAAAAAAATAAATGGAAAACATTGTTGTAAATTATATAAAAATATAATGATGATGATATTTCTCGAGAAAGGAGTATAACTTGGCGAAAATAAGATAAACAATTATAACATATTGGAATATATTTGTAACATATATTTTGTTATAGAAATTCAAGATTTGGTGACAATTTTCTGAAAAAAGAAATTCAAGATTCGGAATTAATTTGAAATGAAGCACATATGAAATGTCTTTGAACAATTAAACCTAAAATTCTGAGATGCGAACACTTTATTGTGCAGTAAAAAAATAAAAGATGTTTCATTAGCTTTTGTACTGGAATTATACTGTATATTTAAGGTTGATTTCAATGGATTTCTCCACTTGACTTGCAGCTTTCCAAACACTATTACATCCGACTTGAATTCAAGTGTCCTTTTTACTGGAATATGGTATTGAAATAAAGTCTAATACTTGAATATTTGAAATTGTTACTGGAAACCCATTGTTCTTGTACTGAAATTCCAGAATTTCAAAATTTAGAAAAATTTGGTTTCTTTAAAATTTAAAATTTACAAATTTTCTAAAATGTTTTATATTTTTTTTAGTTATATCCCATATATTTTTAGTTATATTGCAAAATATATTTTAATGTACTGTATATATCCCCTTTAGATATATATAAAAACACATACATATTCATAAAAGTAGTAGTAAAAATATCCCAACACATGTAGATTTTATTCTACATAATAATTTGACTTAGTTTTTATTTCTTCGTCTCTCTCATTGCTTCTCCTCTCCTTTCTCCTTTTCTTATTTAATATATTCGTCCTGTTTATATATATTTTTTTTTGTGTATTTGGGTTAACTTCAAAGTGTAATAGATTATGAATAATTTAAAAAGGGTTACAATGAAAATATATATTGTTTGCACTTGTAATATGAATATGAAAATACATTAAAAATCTCACTCACACACACACACTTACTAATACTCATTGCTTACAATTACATACTGTCACTAAAGGATATTTATATTTAACTAGAATTTTTATTGGATTTCCTTTTTTCATAAAGTATCTAACAAATACAAATAACTAAACAAACAAGTAAGAAAATAGCGTCAGTCAAGTCTGACTATTTTATACCCTACACCACATTGTCGGTTATAGTTGGTAGCTACGAAAATTTAATGAACGATCCTCGTATAATTTGTTTTCATATTTATGCTTAAAAGTGCAGTATTTTATTATGTACGATTTATGCGTTTTTATGTGCCGACCCTCGTAAAGCTTTGAACATCTATTTCAGCCTATGTTTATCTTTAGTTGAGTTACTCTTAACTTTTATAATAAATCCAACATATTTTTGAGATTTAAGCTCTTCAACGTGATATTTGGAAGAGTGTTTGAAGTGAACCTATGAGAAATAATGAACCGTATATCGTGTAATTTGGCACATCAGTCTATAAGACTGATTTGTGTCCAATTTCGTTTTCGGGAAGAACATATGCATGGGGGCAAGGCGTAAAAATGGATCTATCATCACCAGTTTTAATAGGCATTGTCCTTGGGCCAAAATAATGACATGTGCATGATTTCTCAAAAGATTCGATCTACATTTAATTCATAAGATTTACAAGGACAGTCAGTCCGACGGAGATCGTTAAATAGAGTCAGAAAGCGATAGATAGGTGATAGCAATATTTTTTCTGTGAGTTACAAACTTAACAACAAACGCATTATATCCCAACCACCTGTGGTGGTGTAGGGTATAAGAAGCAAAAAATATGTATTACAAAATGAAGGATGAGACAATTCAGAATGTAACATTAAAATATTATTTCCCATTTTCATATTTAACACACAAACAATTTTCTATGCAAAGAAAAACATTTAATCTTCTCAAAAATATCAAATTTTAATATTTATCTATTTCTCAGTTTTACTTTATTGCAAAAATCCAGGAGGAATTTGTCTTTTTAGCATTATTAAAATTTATAAAATTCAATACTTTTTGAGTGTGTGCATGTGTGTGTGCGAGTAAAGAATGAAAGGGGTTTTTCTGTGATTTCAAAACATATCATATTCCTGGGGGAAAGAGAATTATAATGGAATATAGATTGAAAATTTAAAAATATTTTTTAGGATTTATACTCTTTCACTTTCTCTCTCTCTGTCTCTCAGATTTGTAACAAATTAAAATAAAAACATTTTTGTAGGCCAGTAATTGGTAAAAGGAATGTTATGTAGGAGATCTCTTATAAAAGATTATGAAAATTGTTATCCTTATAATATGGTTTTCAAATTATTTGATTAAGTTTTAAAGGAGTGAGAATGATACCGAGATGAGTAGGATAAAATTGAAAAATATTATTTTTATGATAAATATTTAAAAGGAAATAATTTATTAAGTTTTAAGTTGAAAGGAAATGTTTTTTCTGGTTTTTATTTACGAGGAGAGTATAAGTAACTTGTAGAAATTATATTACTTATACGTCACACAGTGTTCCTTATTATTTTAATAATTCTGTACATAATGAATATTTAACACTGCTTTGGAAGGATACTGGTTGGTACTGAAACGGGTTTAAACCTACAAATTTGGTAACCTCGAGTTTGAAATTTAAGAAGTCGCCAGAATCACACACAACTCCCATACACTCAGAGAAAAGTCATTTTCTCAATGTTTGTTGCAACATTAATACATTCGCGGCAAATATTCATGGTTAATTTTTGAACCAATTTTATTTTGACAACAATTTTGTTGCCGTATTAAAATTATATAAAAAATATTGTTGTTAAGAAAAAATATTTTTTAGTTTACTGACAATTGAATATAAACAAATATTTTAATAATTAAAGTCGATTCATTACAATCGAATTTTGCTGACTATATTTTTGTTCACATAAAAAAATAATAAATATTTAAATAAATGTTGTCATTGATAATAAATTAAAAAATATAAAAAACAATATATTTTTAAAAAATATCAAAATAAAGCGAATAAACAATTTTTTTATTAGAACAACAATATTTTTATCGAAATTACAATTACAACTTTAGTGACGATAAGTACAACTAATGTAATCAATGCAAAACTATGAGCATAAACAAGACAGTCTTGACAAAATTAAGTAAAAAAGTGTTTTTCATTGAATTCACTTGAATTCAACTTTTTTCTAAAAATTCGAGATCGATTTTTTTACGAAATAAGTAAAATATTTCAATTAAAAAATAAAATTTTTGACTACAAATAAATTGGTCATTAAAGAATATATTTCGCAGA
>PYHX02000495.1:50861548-50898612 GCA_004302925.2 Cochliomyia hominivorax | reverse complement strand
TTGGACTAACATTTTTTGTTACTCAACTTATCTTAATGAAGATGAAGTACAAGACAGATTTTTTGATACTTAATAGGAAACTATTAACGATTTGTTTCTTCTAAAAGAAATCCTGTAATTCACAAAAAAAGTTCGAAACATTTTCAAATATGGTTTTTTACATATTTTGCTATATATTTCTAATCGATATCGGCAGCAAAATATTACCAAAAATTCCAAAAATTTTAGAATATATCAGGCTTTTTTAAAAACATAAGTCTGTTCAAATCTATTTTTGCGATTTGAGAAGTGAAACCAGAAAAAATAGGTTGAATTTGAGAGAAACTCTGACTCTTCCGAACTTTAAGTTTTTTGAAACATTTTTTATATTACACAAAAGCCAATAAAGCAACCTTTCAGAAAAATAT
This sequence comes from Cochliomyia hominivorax, assembly GCA_004302925.2. NCBI lineage: Eukaryota > Metazoa > Arthropoda > Insecta > Diptera > Calliphoridae > Cochliomyia > Cochliomyia hominivorax. The sequence goes on along the minus strand of PYHX02000495.1, from coordinate 50,898,205 downwards.
AAGTTTGGTGTATGTTATCTAAGAAAGGTTTTTATAACTTCAAAAGTGTTTAACTAATTTTTCGGCAAAAAATCGGCGAAAAATCATCATTATTTGAAAATTTTAAAAAACTATAAGCGATAACCCACAAGGTATTTTATAGGCTTTCGGTAGTAGAAACCACTCATATAAAAATTTTAAAATCCGTTTTTATATAGATATCTATATCGTCAATAAATATTTTTATGAACCGAGGTGATCAATGCAGGGATCTTGTGGATCGATCCCATTTAAATAAATAAAGTTCAAACTTAAAACTTTAAACTCTCCTAATACGGATTAGCCGTTTAAAAGTAATAATTTTATTTCCATTTCATTTTTCATTCGGAACACTGTGCAACTTGCTATATAAATACTAAAATTTGCATCATTGACATTCTGTCAGTATGTTAAACAAACCCTTAAATGGTACAAGAATAGTAATTTTGTATTAGTACAAAAGACAGATGTAAGTCTTCCAAACGGAGAAGGACTACCTGTTCGAGCTAAGTGACAGAATGCACTATAAAAGGCTTTCCGAAAATTGTTCAAAAATTTCATCACTAATGATTAAAACTAAATTTTTTTGTAAGTTGCAATAACAATTTTACTCCGATCAAAAAAAAATAAAACGGTAAGTTTTCACTTATTTTTGGCCTGACTTAGCATCCTCCCACTAAGCTAAACAAACCCTTCAATGGTACAAGAATAATAACGTGGTATTTGTAGCAAAAAAGCAAATACCAGCGGAAAGATATTAGACTCTTGTTAAAAGAAAATAAAAGGCACAAAAACGTTGGCCAAATTGTGGTTCATTTTTAACGAAGATGAACTAAATGTTCGAGCAAAAGTGGCAGAAAATATTATAAAAACTTTAATGAAAGTGTTTACGAAAAGTGTTGAAAATTTTATGTTTTTTTAAATTGTAACAATATTTTCAATAGTTAAGGGAAAAAACATACAAGCAAAAGTATGTTTTAAATTTTTTCCTAGTTTTTGCAATGAATCTGTATCTCAGTAGCAAGATTGCTGCAAAAACTCATTGGAAATTCTTTAATCAATACAAACGCAGCATTGGCAATATCATTGTTTCTGATTCCAACTGTCCTATATTTTTCAAATAAAATGTCCCATTTTTTTACTAAATTTCTCGATTTTCATCATAAATTTGCATCAAAGGAGCATAATACTAACAAAATATATGTCTTGAAAAAAACTATAGTCAGTAGCTGTTATTTCGAGTGTAACGCCAAACAATTAATTAAACTATTATTCAAACTTAATAAGGAGTATATTTTCTCGGAAAAATAAAACATAACTCGATTTAGATATATTCATCTCTATCCGTACGATATTGACATACATACACCCCAATAAAAGTGTCAAAAGTTTAGATTTCGACATTAAAGAGAGGACGTGGATATGGATGGCAATGCTCGAAAATGTTTGTTATCGAATGCAAAAGAACTTGTTTTATTAATAAAAGTTCCTACCTCTCAAAACATTTTAATGCATCGAAAAGTAAGTTCATAAAATTTATGACGAGATTTTAACTATTGATGAAAACTTTTTCATCCATTGTGATGAAAACTTTTAATGGGAAACATTTTATATAAAGCTTCGATTGAACCAGAAAAATATATTGTATTATGAGGTATTGAGATCAGGTTATATGATCACAGCAGAGCGGTTCCAAAAAAACGATTCAGTTCGAAAAAAATCGGTAAATGAGATGTTTTAGCTCATCCATCTTATACTCTACATTTTGCACATTTTAACTCTCATTAATCCGATTGAAGTTCTTCTTACTTTAGAAAAGGGTATCAGAAACTGACTGATGCTTTATGTAAACCAGAGCAGTTCATTTAAAGAAAAAAACATTATAAAAATTTAATAATTCTATTTCTTAATATTAAATCAAAATAATATATTCTCTATATTCTTTTCCTTTCTTTATAACAAAGAGAAAATATAAAATATAATATTTTGACATTTAAAATGGAAATTTTTGCTCTAAAGAAACTACGACATATTTTCTTGATAACCCAATATAAAAATTTTACAACTTTTTAATCGAACTACTTGTACAACAAAAGAAAGAAAAATTAAGATAAAAAATTAAAAGACAGTTTTTTTTTGCGATTACTTGCGGTACGAATACAATAAATAATATTGAAAGCAGAAAAAATTAAAGGAAAATTCGTATTTTTCATAGTCATTATTTAAATATGCCACAGAACCTTAAATTATAATATAAAATATTCTATATGCCACATAATGGAACAATGGAACCAGTAAAAAAGGGATAAAAATAATATATTTATTAAATAAAAAAAAGAATATTTAAAAATAACATGCAACAACATAGATTTTGAAAATTTATATACCAACAACACGCAACATGAAAATTTATACAACAACAAAAAAAAAGAAGTTTTGTTGCATTTAATAGAAAATAAAGGAATTGTCATTTATTTTTTGTAAAGAAAAACGGTAAAGCGAATGAAAATAATTTTTATCTTTTCGAGAATTTATCGAAAATTTTTTTATAAATTGAGAATTTATCGGAAGTTTTTTAAAAATCTAGAACCTAACGGAAATTTTCTACAAATCGCGGACGTAACGAAAATTTTTTTAAAATTCGAATTCGAAAATTTTTCTTAAAATCTTCGATTTATCGAAAATAGAAAAAAAAGATTTATCGAAAATTTTCTATAAATCGAGGATTCATCAGAATTTATTTAAAAGTCGAAGATTTATCCAAATTTTTCTATAATTCGAAGATTTATCTACAAATTCTATAAATCTTCGATTTATTAAGAAACAAAAAAAAATTAACTAAAATTAACTATAAATCGAAGATTTATCGAAAATTTTCTATAAATCGAAAATTTTTTGAAAATATCCTTGGAGATTTCTTATAAATAGGAGATTTATCGAAAATTTCCTATGAATCGGAGATTTATCGACAATTTCCTATAATTCAGAAATTTATCGAAAGTTTGCTATAAATCGGAGATTAATCTTAAATTTCCTATAAATCGAAAATTTATCGAAAATTTATCGAAAATTTTCCATAAATCGGGGATTTATCGAAAATTTTCCATAAATCGGGGATTTATCGAAAATTTTCCATAAATCGGGGATTTATCGAAAATTTTCGAAAATTCGTGAATTTTCAAAAGTTTCTATATAGATTTATAAAAAATTTTCCGAAAATCTTCGATTTTCTTTAGATAAGATATTAATCGGAGATTTTCGAAAATTTTTTATAAATCTATATAGAAACTTTTGAAAATTCACGAATTTTCGACAATTTTCAATAAATCCCTGATTTATTTAAAATCCATATTATAGAAATATTTCGATAAATTCGATGTTAATGAAAATTTTTCTATAAATCTATAATTATGGAAAATTATTTTTCTTTAAAAGAAATTTTTGTTAAATTCCCGAAATTTAGTAAATTTGGTACTTATAGTTCTTTCTTTAGTTTCACTGTGCTTCCTTTTGGGTCTAAAATATTATTTCAAACCTTATTTACTTGCAGAAACATGTTTGTTTTTATAAAACGTTGCAAATATACTTTTTAACAAAATAAATGTTTTGAAAAAAAAAAACTAAATAATTTTTTATTTGTTTCCAACAGAAAACCATTAAATATTCATGTTATAATAAAATTACACACACAGAAAAAAGTAAATAAACTTTAGTTTCTTTTTATTAAATTTTCTCTATAAATTATTTAAAATACAATAACAAAAAACAAGTACAAATTTAAACACATATTTTCCTCCCAAAGCAAAAGTTATAGAGGAGACCAACAAAAAAGGAAAATCAAGAAAAATATCTCTTCTCAAAAAAAAAAATCGAGAGAGTATAAAAGAAAAAAATATCAATGATTTTTCATACTTAAACTTCTGTTGTCCCAATTTTTCCTTTTGCAAATACTTTTTTCACAACTACATTTTTCCTGGCAAATATTTGTTTCCATCTTCAACATCTTTTGCATGTTGTCTCACTTACATGGTGACTTGGACACACACATACATACTAACAGACAGTCTAATTGAGATACTCACTCTCTCTGTACGAGTTAATGTTTTGACCCATTTTCTAAACATTTAACGTAATTTTTAGTAGAGGGTAAACAAAATTAAAATAAATGTTAAATTCTACAACAAACAATAGAAAGAAGAAAACGTTAAAAGCAAAAAAGAAAAGAAACGAAATAAAAACTAAAATAGCACACATACATTTACCTCCAGTAAAGACACATCTTGTGCTTTCCTTTCATAGATCCCACAAAAAAATTAAAAGAATACAGAAAACAATGGAACCAAACAACATTGAAGCAATGAAAACAAACCGCAAGCGGTCTAAAAGTAGACACACTTAACAAACTTAACAACAACCAACACACAACGATACGGATAGACAGACAGACAAACAGACACAAAGTTAAAAAATAAAATGACGTCGAAGATGAAGATGAAGATGACGAAGGAATTGAGAAGAAGATAAACTATAACAAACGAAACGAAATAAAGAAACATTATTAAATGTTACAATGCCAAAAGCAACTTAAAGATACAATGTTTTTGTTGTTGTTGCTGTTTGTGCTATGAGAAGAAAAAGTGAACAAAATACTGAGTTTATGTTTGTATGTGTGTGTTTGATATTTTAAATCTACACACAATAACAGACTTATGGACATATAACCCAACATGAGAAAAAGGAAGCAACTGTGCCAAGATGTGGAAGTCATATACAAATATAATATTTTAAAAAGTTGGACCAATCTACAGTATTGAGGCAAGACATGAAAATAGATGACTTAACCTATTTTGAAAGAATGATATATTTTTGCGGCAGTCATTTAAAGCTCCTCTCATCTATTGAATGTGCTTTATTGAGGAATTTGGTACAATTATTGAGAGGAAAAGGGTTGCCTTTTAAAACATTGGGGCTGAAAATGTTACATTTTACCAAATTGTGTTTAACTGTACTTTGTGTACTAATAAACTTTTGGAATAATTTTACACTATTACACATTGAGACCACTATCTTTCCGCATATTTCATATCGGTTCAGGTCTTAATTGAAATCTATTTAAATATGATATGAAAACAAGAAAAATTATATATGCAACTCTGAAGATGGAAATAATTGTAGAAAAATATTTTACTTTCGCTTCTAATGGGTTACTATTTCCTCGTGACCTATACAAAGTTTTGTTTGTCTAAATAATTTTTTACAAAAAAAAATTTCAAGAGAAATTTCAAGAAATTTGCTTTAAAAGTTTCAGACATATATGAAAGTTTCGTTCGTTAGAGCGATACCACTCCCCCGATTTGCAGTCCACAATAAAACACTACTCATGTATGAAATTTCGTGACATTTACTGTGTTAGTTGTAGAGATATACGATATTAAAAGTTTTATCCAAAAATTTCTGGTGCATAACATTTTTCTACTGAACCGGTTTTACATAGAAAATTTTTGAGGACAAAAACAAATTAATTTAAATTAATTATTGTGGATATTAACGTGCAAACGAAATATAGACTGATATAACTTAATCGACTCAGATTTTAATTTATATAATATTTTGTAGGGTCTTAGATTATTCCTTTTTAATACACGAAGGACAAACTTAATATACCGCTTTTCAACACACTTAAGAGTTTTATCTGGTTTGAACCATTTTTAGTTGAATTTGGTCCTATATCGTGTAATATAGACTGATATTCATTGTATATCTATCATAATTATAAATATAATTTTATTACATTTTGATAGAATTAGTTCATATTTAAGAACTTTGAAACCCAATTCCGGTATGTAACCTTTTACTGAAGCTATAACAATACCATGATCGCTATTAGTAAAGTTTAATAAATGTTTTTAAGGCAGTATGAAAACTAACTGTGTTGAATGAAAGATTATTAATATTAAAGAGTTTTCATGCTTAAAACACTGTTCCATGAAAGGACCTAATATAGTATATATGAATTGACTTTCTATAAATTATTAAAAATATTAGAGACAGTTTGAGAAGTAATTGTGTTATTTAAGAGTTTATAAGCAAAAAAAATAATATTTGTGAATGGGACCTTTTGAGGTCTCCAGCATAATCCATCTTTTTGTGCGAAATTATATGGATGTTGCAAATTTCAAAGAGGACATAATGATTAATAACTTTTTTTCCTATAAACCGATTTCAATTCTTTTCGGTGTGATTGATTATAAATAATATTAAAGCTTAATTAAAACGAACTTACCTTTTTTGTTCTGATTCCTATATGACAAATGGATGAATCTGCAAAACAAGAAAAAAATTATATATAATTTAATAAATAAAGTAATATTCACCAGAATCATAAAAGTTAGATCGCAAAATTCTTGACAGACATATATGTTAATCAAAATGAAACCACTATTGTTATTAATTATAGATATTATATTATAATTAAACAAATTTTGTAGTTTTGGCAACAATACCTACGAACAATAATATGTTGCTTCTCGTTTATGGTTACCGCAAACATATTTTTTCTCTGTTTTAAACCTGTATTAACTTGAACCTTCCGCAACAAAAAGTCCGTGTTTTTGGCCTTAGAAAAATAATATGGATTATTCCTTCCACCTGAACCAGTAGAAAAGTTCTATCGATACTGTTTACTAAAATTGGACATTGGATAAAACAGCTTGATGTCAAACCTTTGAATGATTTGCCAACTTTTAATAGGAAAAAGTTGGATTTTGTTGAAAATTGTTAAAACAAACATCTTTGTCGTAACCATAATCAAGAGACAATATATTATGATTAAATCTTTTGTCGTACCATAAAAAATGTATTATGTGATTGTGTGATAGCCGCAGCTATACTATGGTTATGAACAAGTCAATTGTTTTATGGTTATCTAAAATTGCAGAACGATATTGGAAACATTACTTTTCTACCTGAGTTTTCATTTTAGTGTTCATGATTTCCATATTTGTATTAATGATATCACAACATGATTTTAACATATTATTTTGAGTTTTATCATAGTATGTTTCGAATTTTAATTTTGTGCTCATATTTTATTAAATCTATGCCATTTGCCCAAAATAACAATTCAACAATTGAGATATTAAATTTTTAAGGATTTTATTCCTCATTAAACAATTTTGTATTCTATATTGGTAGTTTCTCCCCCTTTAAATGATTCCATAAATATTTGGACAATATGTTTTGCCTTAGACACAATACAATTTCTATCAACAATTTTGTTTATTTTTTATGTTAAGATTTAATATTTTCTCCTCTGTATTGTATAACAACTTTCTTCACATGTATTTCTTCTATATTTCTACCACGTAAAATAGTTGAGAAAATACTATAAAATTCGAACACACCTTTGTTGTATTTAAACACTTACTAATACTTACATAAACTGCATATTGTCTTTAAAATATACTAATACAAGGTAAAGACCTTTTATGTGGGTTGTTCTATTAAGGAAAATGTATAAAACAGGATGCAAAATAAATTGAGAAAAAATCACGTTTGTTGTCATTCGTGTTGTCAATAATACCCGGAAATTTAATGTGAATGCATGAATGAAATGCAAAAAAAAATATAAAAAAATGCGAAACAAAAATATTGAGTTGCATGAAAAAAGATGATCAAAAACTATTTTTAAGAAATTTAACAACAATTCTGTTAAATAAGCCAGGTAAGGTCTTTTAAGGACCACACCATAAACCAAAATAATACCAGGAGATATAAAAGTACAATAAAATAGAACAACTAAACTGGAACAGTGGTTTTTGTTTGGGAAAATCACACAATTATTTTGAAGATTTTATTTTTTTTGTTAACAATAAGTGGAAAAGAACTTGTGACCTTAACTCAAGATATTTTGCTTTTCTCTTCACAATACAACATGCACTTTTTTATAGTTATGACCTTAAACAAAAATCTCTAATATAAACGAAAGTTTAACCTTGAATTTAAATGTTCTCTAGATATTTATTTTAAGTTTGTTGTTTAAAATTTTGCGGTTGAGAAATGTTTAAATTAAATTTAGAATTTTTTTTATTTTTATTGTTGAGACTTTAAAAAATCTGGAAATATTATTTTTTTTTTAATTTAAATAAGATTTAAAAATTATTTAAAATAATCCCTAAAACTACTTTTTGTATCCTGTTTGTATTTTCTAAATCTAGAAGTTCCTAATAACATTATTATTTCTTTCACTTCCTCCTTTGAGCACTTTTTAAAACACTGTTTTATCTCTCTCAAACTTTGTGATTTAAGTTTATAGAAAAAGCAAGAAAAATAAAATGTCGTTTGATATTGCATCAATGTTGTCCTGGTATTGAACACTCACATCCGGTTTCTATTGTTTAGTTGAAGATGCAACAATACAACCTTATTGCCGTACAAACATATATATATTTTTTAATATTTCCCCTAAAGACTCGTTGCAAATGTTTAGAAAAGAAACACAGTGACAAAAGAAGGTATCCTTATATAAATTCAAAGGATTATCTCTATCATACAAATATATTAAAAAAATACAGTTTATAAAAAAAAAATACTTAAGACTTTATTCAATAAATCGCCTTTTAAATTTATAACTTCATTGGATGAAAATTAAAGAGCATTTTTTATTAACACAAATTTGGTTCTTTATTAAAAATCGCTTCAAAATTCCCTTACTTCGATTTACTTAAGATCTATTCGTTTTTCCAAATTGAAAGTCAAAAATTAGGATAATTAAACGAAATCTCAATTTCTACACCATTTGAATCGAATGCCTCATATGTTGAGAAATGGTTTGCAAACAGCACCTTCTAAGGAATGCGGATATAATAAATCTTATAGTCGCTGAAATACTAAATAAATCTATTGGTGTCCATATTATCGAAAGTAAAGCTATAACTTTATATTCCAATGCCTTCAGTGTGATATCCGAATTAGCCGATAAAGAAATCTATATCACCTGAAATTTACTCAATACAATACGTATAAAAGCCAAAATGAATAATCTGGAGTACCGATAGCATTAGATCTGCAACAGATCTAAATAGAGCTCATTGCGCTAAATATCAAATACCAACCTCAAACTGACATAGAAAATTTAATATCCGGTAGAATTGACCTATAATATGAAAAAGGTAAAAATATAAGGGAATAGTCCTATAAAATTATTAAATAGAATTATAGAAAACAAAGATACGAAAATTAATGTTGATCCATTTGCTCCTATAGGTCCTAATAATGTTTTAAATTCTTTATGAAGTGTAATCATTACGATCTTTCTCTTATAACTCTACAGGTTTAATATTATTTGGAATGTTCAGACTTTGTGTCTGCATAACCCAGCTGTAAAGGAAAAATCTAACGCAAATATCATTAACAAATAGATTTAATCACTCGCTTTTTATGGCACCTCTTTTCGGGATATTTAAAGTTCTGTTTTATGTGATTAATAACTGCTAAAAGATCACCGATATATTTAAACATATTTAATTGCTGAATTTAGCTGGTTTCAAATGGTATAAATTTTCAATAATTCACGTTTAGTCGTAAGACACTCTCTGGAATGAAGGCCATATGAAGAATTCAATAAATATAATTACAATAATATGTGAAGAATTTCTATCGATATCATAAATCGATGAAAAATCTAAATCAGTGGCAATAAGAATAATTCCTGAGACGTAATAATGCGATTACTTTAGACTTTGCTAGTGCTATTTATGTGTCTCTCCATGACCATGGACTAGATCTTAGAATATTAAACGTCTCTAGGATTGCTTTTTCGTCTACGACACTTCCTGATTGAAGATTTTAGGCAATTGACATTTTTGTTAAATTAACAGTCTTTTTGACTGTATTCTTAAGCCATCTGCATTGATTTATAGTGACATCTTCGTTGGCAATATTTCAGAGATTCATATTGAAATATTCGGCCAGAATATCCTTTATATAAATCTGTGGCACTTGTTAATGAAAATTCATTTTTTTAGTAAAGTTGTTTGAAATTAAGCTTTTCTGTTGCCATTATCGGTTTTTACACAGTTGATTCTCTAGGCCTTATTTTACCCCAGTATATATAGAATATCGAACATTAAAGTGAAATTCTAGAACAGTATTCTATTGAAAATTTTTAACACACAAATCATTCAATTTTCATGCAATTTGACTCACGATATTATTTTAAGTGAGAAACAATACGGACTATACCACATCTTTTGGTAAGTCATGGGGAAGAATTATGCCTCTTAAAAATTAAACAGTTAATATCGCATATCTCTTTAAGTAAAATAGAAAATTCATTAAATTTTTAGACTACAAAACTTGCGGATAGGACACATGGTATCTCCTTAACTAATGAAGTAAATCTTTAAATTTTTCAACCACGTACTAACAGAAGTTTGAAATAAAAGGTACTTTCTGATATATTACAGAAATTCCTAATAACCCTTGAGATTATAAATAGAAGTATTGAAAAATCTATGACTTCTAATTGCTCCAAATATATTTTTAACTATAAAGTGCCTAAAATTGACTTGTCATTGGTTATACAGTCATATTTAAAAATTAATGTGTTCGAAGTATTTCCTCTCATTCTTTAACAGTTACTTTTTTCATTGTGCCGTGAAAAGATCTCAAGCCCCACTACTGTATACCCGTTCTTTGTCGATTATTTTAACTACGAAAGTGATAGTATATTCCTTGGAACAAACTCTATTTAATTAATGATGAACGAATAAAAACTATGAAAAGGTGTAACAAACTCAAACGAAGGCAAAGATAAGTTAAGTTAACGTGACAATTTAAGGGCATCAAGCTCCGTATCATGTGGACAAATATTTAAAATCTTTATTGAAAAAGTTGGAATGGATGCGCCAGATAATACCAATAATACTTATTCTATTTGATGATATATAATATGATGATAAGAAATTTTAATCATCTGATGTATCCGAAAATCGTTAAGAATGCCATGAAATTTAATTGATAAAACTGAGTTGAGTACACCCGAAAGACATTTGCTTAGAACTATTTTGCAACGCGATCAAATGCAAGTCTGTTCTATAGTAAGCAAAACGAATATGAAGTCATCAAAAGTGAATACTTACAAGAAATCTGAACAGAAATCTTCTATTAAATGCGTGTGTCGATATTTCCATGAATATTTGCCATGAAACTTTTTTCTCATTTCCAAAATATGAAGAAAAGATATATGAACCTTTTTCATTTAGTAACTCATTAATATCATGTGTGTTAAAAAATCATTACAAAATAAATAAATTAGGATTTTTTACAATCTTAAGGAGAATCAAATCATTAATTTTCAATGGAAATATCACTAATTAGCATTAAATCATCAGGAAAGGAAACTGTTACCATGGTATTTCCTTTTACATTGCGATTATATTTCACTCCAAATACATTTTCTTTCTTAGAAAAATATAAAAGAAAAAATTAAAATATCATGTTCCTTTAAAAAGCCTCACAAAAAGAAAAGGACGAAATGGAGAAATAAAAAAAACAAAAATTAAGCACAACTTAATTTTTGCTTTTGAGGATTCAAGTAGCAACCAGAACCTTTTGCCAGATTTTCTTACCAAGAAAACTTTCCTTCTTCAGTTCTATAATTTTTCTTTAGGGGGATTTTAAACTATAAAATCTTGAATTTTATAAGAAGAAAAGGAAAAAAAGGAGGATTTTTTGAAAAAAAAAAACATAAAGAAGTTCCCTCCTTTTCTTTATAATATTGTGTTAATTTTTAATGAGCAGCCAGCCAGTTTTTTGTCTTTTTTCATGTTTAGTGTTTTGTTGAGTTTTTTGCTTTTGTTCTGGTTGTTGCAAGTTTGCGTGTTGTTATCTGTGATTGCAACATGTATAGTTTTTTTTGTTTTTGATGTTGTTGCTTTTATTTTGATAGTAAATGTTAATGTTGTCGAGTAGTTTGTTGTATTGTTGACTGGTGCAGTTTTGCTGTTATTATTGTTTGTCTGTGTTGTTCTCTAAACTTTAATACATCCGGTTGCTGTTTTGTTATAGTTGCTGCAATTTTTATTTTACTTGCAAGATACAGTGGGTCAGAATTAAGAATTTAATAAAAACAGAAGTATAATATAACTATGATAGACTAGAATTAAATGAAATTTGTTCCAAGAGTTTGACGAGCTTGAAAACCTTGTCCGTGAATGGACTTTATATTCGAGTAATAACTAAATATAAACCAGTTTTTGTCAAATTCACCATTACATACAGCTTGAGAAAGTTATGTTTATTTTCAATAAAATTTCTCGCTATTTAATTATAGTGCTATAATCTCTACTAATGCAATAAAAGATCCATATTATTTTTGAATTTCAAATAATTATTATTAAAATTTTAAATCATATGTTATCATAAATCTGGGGTATCCAAATATTGCGTATTTTTCTTTTACACATTTTTATGATAAAATTTATACATACATACATATATTACGAAAAAAATTTTTCTCCGAATTTAGAGTTTATCATTGATGTAAAAGAGTTATAGAATGTTTTGTTTTGAACTGATATTGTTGGGTTTCAAAAGGGAAACTGCTTAGGATAATAACAAATAATCCGGACAACTTTGAATTTGATGAATTATACAGGAGTGAGGATATCGTTTTTACTTTGTTTTGACAAAAGAACTTATATTTCATAGGTTGTTAGATGATTTGAAGCATTTTGGACGTAATGAAAAACTTTATATCAAAAATTAATTATTAAGAGTATCAATTACTTATATTAATCGTCTGGCATATGATTGATATTAGTTAGATGGTTATGAGATATAATTAAAACATTACTTTCACAAAAATTACTATCGGAGCTATTGAGTTAAATTAAACTGGATATCAAAGACATTTCATGAAATTGGAAAAAGTCTTAGAAAATTTGTGCATATTTTCATTGTATTCATATACAACTGAGATTAATACAAATCGACACTGATACATATTCCTATAAACATGTTTAATTTGTTCCTATATATTTGTTTTATCTTTATCAACCGGAAGAAAAGTTGACAGTACCTTTGTAATGTAAACATTTTTTCTTATCCTTGTTGTTTACGTATTCAGGAGATAAAGACAATATCTCAACTTTACTGCAGAATTTTCTTATTTTTATCGATAAATTTCATAACTAAAGTTGCCCAAAGGAGAAGTTCCCACTTTTCGATTTAAAAAAGATCCTCAATATTTTTTTATTACCAAGAATTTAAGAATTGGTCGTTTCAAAAGTATTGAAATTGAATTCTACGCAAATAAAGATCAAACTAAATCTTCTTGTGAATTCCAAAACAAAGTGATGAAAACGCAATATTAAAGAGGTTAAAGTATTAGCATATGCTGGAAACATAACTTAACAGAACAGCATAAAAAATTGTTACGATTTAAGATATAACCATATTCGGATGTCAAAATGTGATTTCGACGATGGTGGTGTTAAATTTTTTACCGTGTTTTCGGCTGCTGGCAAATCTAAAATTTTTTTAGTTCAAACATAAATTATAACGAATTTCTGGAAAATGCTCTTCTCTCTTCTGTGAATGAAAAAATGGGTGAATGTTGCATATTTCAGCAAGAAAACACTGCGGTACAATTTTCGAAGCTAAATCATAGATTAACGAACACTGCATACCTTAATTGGATTGGCCAACCTGTAGTCCAGACTTAAACCCAATCGGAGAACTTGTGGGGATACATAGACCGTAAAGTTTTTCAAATGGTGTCCAAAAAAGTATAATGACTCTAACAGAGCTAAATTTAAAAAATAAAGCAAATTTGAGAAGAAATTGATTCCGATCTTTTTAAAAAACTGTCATCCTGCCATCATTAATAATAGAGACTAAAGTGTGTTTATAGGAAAAAAACAAAGATGGTAGTTAAACTTATAAATAAAATTGAAAAATAAAAAAAACTATGAATGAAGTCATAGTTCATTAAATAAAAATATTATTTTCCAATTAAATTTGTTCTTTTAATTCCTTTAAAAAATTATGTGCATTTATAGAAATATGCACATATTTGTAAATAAATTTTGAACCTCTAAATATATTTCAAAAAATTATAAAATTTTTTATCTTTAAGATATTTTGCCAATGATTTTCTTATGTATAAATAAAAAATTAAATATCCGAGGAAGCCACTAAGAACTAAATCATGGGAAAATCAATGGGGAAATACCTCTTCAATGCCCGGTGAAATTTTATTAAAAAATATTAAGTAGTTCCAATGTTACCGAATTGATTTGTTTCTTCTCAGACTTGACGTATGATTAATATTTATTCAGGCATACAAAAATTGCTATAACTTTATAATGGTTAAAGATAGAAAACTGAATTAAATTGAAACTAATAGTTGAGATTTTACATGGATCTGATCAACATTTTAAATTCGCTTAATTAACTTTTAAAATATGCCCTATAGTGCAGTATTGCTTTTTATGTTTGTTAACTGATTTTTTTCTTCATGTTTTTTCTTTTTTTCATTTATTTTCATTGTTTCATTTATTCTTGCTGTGCTTCATTGTAAATGTGTCGTATTTGTTAAGACTTTAGGTTGTTGGCCATCATATTGCATCCTCCTTTTCTATAGTTCTTCTTTCACTATTCGCTTTATATTACAGCTCCTGCCTTTTTCTAGTCTTTTTTAAACAATTCATTTGTGTGTCAGTATGTTTCACATTGTGTTTGTTAGTTTATTTTAGTTTTTTGGCCTAAATAACAACAAATATTATTGTTATTGTTGTTGCTAGCTATGTTTCAATGCAAGTTAACAAAACTCTCTTTAACGTCTATGTTGCAATTATTTAACGTCTTTTACTTTAGTTTCATACAAATTTTTTGTTGTAGTTCACTACAAAATGATTTCATATCCTTATTAGTTTGTAAATTATTTCATGGTATCTGTATGTTAGAAAAGTTACCTCCTTTTCGTTGTGTGTGTATGTTCAGTTTGTTGCACACTGAAAACCTACAAAACAATCTTAAGTTTTCTTTTTGTTTTAATTCAGTTTTCTTATGAAGAAAATTCTTTTCATTTATTCCCCCATGAGAGGAAGTCTTTAAATTTTCAACATCATTTTATTGCCCTCTAGCCAAAAAGCTTTTTCCCAGTTTGGCAGGAGGAGGTCAAGAAAACAAGAAAAAATTTGAAGGAAATTTTTTAAAGGAGCAGCCTTAACACAGCTGCAGGTTTGTTTCTGTAATGAAATAAATGAAGTGTTTCCTGTTGGTTACTTTACACACGGGAGTTTTTTTTTAAGATTTTTTTGTTTTGTTTTATTTATTTAGCTGAGATTTTACAGTTGGTTTTTTTTTTGTTTTCCTTTTACAAAACAAATCCTTTTAACAATTACTAACTCTGACTTTTTTTGTTAACCATAGAAATTTGATTATTATTATGATCCTTTTTGTAGGGAGCAGTAAAAAAAGCATTCTAATTTGTTGCTTTTTAAGTTATTAAGTTATTTTGTATTTAAGTGTTGAATAGCTCTTCTCTGATTCCTCTTATTTTTCTAATTAGTAAATTGTTTTAATGAAAATGCACTTTAGGTTTTATTAAGACAACAAATATAAATAAGTGATTACTTTGATTTTGATTAGATTTTGTTATGGGTTTTCTATGAAATTTATAGCAAAATAGTATGTTGTATAACATAAAATTGCATTTCACTGCCTTTTACGGTAAACCAGCGTTTTATTGGTATAGAAGTAATTAGAATATGGATTTTTGTTTGCAGTAGATAAAGTAAATATTTTATTAAAATTAAGGAAATTACAACGAGATAAATATGCAATAAAAAGCCTCAAAGAGGAGATAACATGATTTTCTATTTTATCATAAAATAAGAAAATATACAGTATTATTCGAAACCTAAGTAACCTTTTCCCAGTATATATTCATTGTCATAGATTTTCTTTTTTAATTGAATTAACGAAAACTTTATCTTTTGTTTACTTTTCGTGTGATATCCTGTGTTTCTTTTGATCTCCGACACTTTTTGGGCATAAATTGTGCAAGATTTATTAGAATGGATACAGGTGTTAGGCAGTTTAACTGTTCCAAATTACTTCTGAAGCATCATTCTGAAACTATTCCTTTTCAAATGTCATATGTGACTCAAATCCGGGGAATGGGATGACAACCAAGTAATGGATCTATTTATCTGATAACTAAACTTCGATCAACATTCATGAATGCTAAAACATTCATCGAATAGTATTTTTTACTCAATATAACTTAACATATGGTCAAAATATCTCTGATAATAACATGGATCACCTACACTGTCGAAAAATAGGTTAAAACCAATGCACTCACACCTAATTAAGTTAAGTCAGAATGGTCGTGGACATAAGGCAAGTGAAATGGAGTTTACAATCTAAAGTTTTTGAAGTAGTTTTTAGTCGATCTTCTAACATTTGACTGAGTGTTGAAAGGTTTTGATCAAATGTGTCTGTTGGATGGTTATGTTTACTCCAACAATCTCTATCACCACAAGTGGTTTAGAGAGTTTAAAAAAATTTGTTATTCCGTGCGTAACGCTGAGAAATAATCATCTAGGGTGTCACTATGTACACATATCTAAGTTGATTAAATTCAGACTTTTCAGTTTGTATGTCCATCTGTTTGTTGTTGGCACACTTTTATCCACAACAATTGACAGATCTGAATGAAGTTTTTTTTTTATTGTCCGAGAAAGTTTCCAGGAAAGTTAAGAATAGCAAATTCGGTTCAGTATTGAAAGATATAGACCGATGTCTGAAGCAACCTCTAAGCTAAAAAAAAATTATTAAAATTTTCAATTATAAAAAGACAAAATGAAATAAAATTTCGCCCTAAAGATAACCCATGTATCATTTTCTAATAATTATTAAAATCGGTTTAGTGACACATTAAATATTTTTGCGAATGTACATGTAAATATAACATTGTGTATGGTTTTAGATGATTTAGATAATATACATTACCCTGTCTTCAGTTTTGACTTGGTTTTTATTCACTGAAAGATCATGTTCAAATTACGGAATACGTATTCGAAAATTTGCAAGTCCTTATGATTTTGGGGTGTATCAAAATTTTTGCACTTTTTAGCCTATAACGTTTTTTGTATTTTTTCGATTTTGAAGTCTTGTAATATTGGAATATATCTGAACGTTAAAGTTAAATTATGTTTTAGTAAAACTAATTTTGACTTAAAAATTAAGACAGACTTTTGTGGTTAAGTTGAAATTGGTTATGATCGGCCTTTTATTCCATATAGGATCCATATAAATGTCCTCCGTATTAATTAATTGGCAAAACTAATTTGAAATAATAATATTTCCGCAATTTTGATAACTTTTTAGTTTGGAGGAATTTAAAAAAAATTTTAATTTAATAAGTTAATAATAAAGATTATAAAAATAAATGTATGGAATATAAACCTTTCTTGATTAATTAAATGGATCTTCTTATATTCCAAATTTTTGAAGAAAATTTTCAAAAATTTATTGACTTGAAAATGTCTTTATCAAACAATTTTGAACCATTTGAGGTTTCCGAAACTTTCTTTCATATTAAAACTTAGGCTTTGGGATTTCAGAAGTTAGAGATTTAATTGAAAAATTTTGTTTAAAAAATTCGATTTTGAGAGGGTAAGCAATTTTTTAAGGTCTCATCAAGGACTATAAGGCAGTAAACAATTTTTGAAATTGAATTAGAAAAAATTTGAGTATCCCAAGTACCCCACTTTGTGTTCTGCTGTAATTCAATAATGTCACACTCCTCCACTACTCATTACCTTAAATTTCATGCAGATCCATCCAGCCGGACAAAAGCTACAGATTTCCAGAACAACAGACATTTATAGTGTAGATGTGACGTATTTTTGTTAGGAAATCTGAATTTTGGGCATCTCTGGTATATTCCAATAATGTATTGAGAGATGGGTTTAAAATTATTTTTTTCTATTCCATATTCATTTTATAAAACCGACTTAAACACAAAATATGAAAATACACCCTTCTGTTGAAAATTAATGTGCGTATGAGCAATTTAATTAATTATAATTACGCATACGTCTAATTCGTTTTATATATAACCTAAATAAAATTATTAAATTAGTATCTATATAATCTCCAAAATTAAATTTATATTTAACACTTTATTATAACATAATTATAAAAAATAATTGGAAAAAAAAAAAACAATTTTTAAGAACCTCAGGATAAATAACAAAAAATCCCTTAAATTAATTTTCCAAACAAAATTAATAATTTGCTTAATGAGACCACTTAAATATCACCCCCCCCCCCCCTCCCTCACACACAACACAACAGGAATATTTATTTATTTTAAACAATAAAGGCAAACAAAGGAAGAAGAAAGTAAAAGTAGAGAAAGGAAAAGCAAAAGAGAAAAGGAAAAGTGTTAGAGAAAACAACCCAAAAAACAGTTTATTCAATTAAATACTACAAAATGTGAGTTCTTTAATTCTTTTATTCTGGGTTACTATTTCAAGGATAAATTTCCTGCATATATTTGGGTATATTTGTATCCAGGTCCTTTATAAATATATGTATTAATATTTTTTTTCCTTAACTTGGCAGTTATTATCTCCTTAAGCCTGTTTATAATAAAACATATTTTCTTGCTTTTCCTTTTTTACTTTGAGATTTAATGTTGGCAATACAAGAAAAAAATATGTCCTTAGAAAAAAAGGCTCAGAATCATGAAAGTTTTATTAATGTAATTTTGCTTAAATTTCAAATTTTTTGTCAAAAACTTAATCATTTTTAAAATACAAATTTATTATAAATTTAATTTCAGAAATTAGGGATTTTAATTCCTTTAAAAATAAATATTATGATTTGTTAATTGTTAAGAAATTTCCTAATAATGTAAATTATATTAAGGATTAATATCCTCAATTTATTTCATTAGATAAGATGATTTCTTGGTTTGCAATTAATTGTTTATTTGTGGTTTTACACAAAAAAATAAATGAGTTTAATAAATTAGAATTCAAAAATTTAAGAAAAGGATATTAAGGAAGCATTTCTAAGGATTTATTATAGTTATGCTATAAAAAAGAAACAACCTGACTTAAATTATAAATGTTGCACAGTTATTCCAATTTTTTTTCTTTTGGAAATAATTCTGTAACTCTTTAAGTGATCGAGAGGATTATAAATTTCAAGTGAGTCCAGAGAGCTTCCAAAGTAGGTAACCTCCTACATTGTTTCCAAAATCTATAATTTTGATTTTTAAACTATTAAAGATATTGAAATGAAATATGAAGAATCAACCTGTTCATGGGAGTGGTAAGCGATATTACGAATTTGTGTGTTGATTTTTAAGTTTTCGCAAAAAAATTACGAATTTAGACAAAGGAAATTTGTAAATCTCTATGAAAAGTATAATTATATGTACGCAATCTATTACAGTTTCAGAGATATTTAAGTCAAAATAAATTTCTAACCTATTTGGCATTCACATTTTTTAGTTAGTTGTCCTAAGTCCACTAAATAGTTATATTAATATATACTTAAAACTTGAAAAATTATGATTTTTGGGTTTTTTCATAAAGGTGGCAATATTGTATCTTTTGTCGTAGAAATATGTAGAATATAAGTAAGTTTTACCAGAGGAAGCATAATTTTAGTTGGATTTTCAGTTAATGTATTAACTTCTTACATAAATATTTAATATCTAAGAAAACAGTGGAATTCCAAGATTCAAAATTTTAAAAGAAAAAATAACTGAAATATCATTTGATGTCAAAAATTTGTAAAAAAAAATTGCTAATTATTATAACATCCACCACCACAAGTAGTAATAAGGATATATTATGTTGTCATTCCATGTATAGCGTCAAGAAGGAATAATTAACGATCACATAAAGTATATATTTCTGCATTAAATGTTAATAACAAATCTAAGGAGATTTAGTTACTTCTCCCTGTGTGTCCCTCTGTCTTTTATAAACATTCTCGCATCTATTATAATTCAAACTTGCCACAATTTTTGTTGTTGTCCTAAGCATTTTCCTAATTAAAAGCAGTTATGACGGTCCATAAGCAAAAATAGTTATAGAACATTACCTGCATACAGCTATATATACTTCATTATCCCATAAAAAATCATAAAATTAGGATCAATAAAAGAGTAGTTAAATGCTAAATTATGTAAAATTTTGATTAATTACAAAATCAAATCAAAATCTATTGATATTGATAAATTTTTATAGACTCCCATGTAAAGCCCTTTTCTGGTTATAGTTTTAAGCTTACAAAAATATCATTTTATTGAAATTCAAAACAATCAAACTATGTTGAATATTTGTTATTAATTTGATTAATCTCGGTCCATATTTTAATTTAGCTGCCATATTAGGTACTTTCCGAAACAGCTTTGGACAACTATTGTTCTAACAGTATTCAATATATGTCATTAATTTGAATATCGATCTATGTATTAATATAGCTTCCATTGAAATCCCCTTCCTAGAAAAGGGTTTTAAAGCTTGTTAGACTTAGTTTTTTTTTATATTTATTTATTATTATTATTATTATTATTATTATTATTATTATTATTATTATTATTTATTTTTTTTTTTTTGCAATTATTTTTTAAACTTCCGGAATAATCGTTAAGGCTCAAAAGATTCTTCAATATGAACCAGTTCTCTCAAAATTCAGACATTTATCTAAATGTTTCCAATATATGGTACCGATACGTATGAGTGATTTCAAAAATATTTTACTTAGTTTTTAGATTCAATTAATATTTAATTTATTTATATTTCAATATGTTAAAAAGTTTCCCATTTTTCCTTAGGAAAATACCTGGAATATCAATCTGTATAAATTCGTATGAATCTTCAAAATATTTACTTCTTTCACTGAAATGGAAATAGTACTTTCCAACTTACTAAGTATTGATTCCACTAGGCGTATCTGACTTTATCCAAAAAGATCTTTATTGTCTTTCAGGGTTTATTATTAAAGTTTAGGAAACATGTATGCAGGTAGGGCAAAACAGATATTCAGCACAGCTTAATTCACTTTTATTATAATATACAATCTTTTTCACTTGAATTTGAATTCATATCATATATGATTTTCTTAAAAATAAATATAAAAATATTATAATATTTTATGATGAAAATAAATTAAAATAAAATATTTTAAGAAAAGCTATAAATATAATTTAAACCAAATTTTAAGCAATTAATTATACTTCGACACACAATTAAAAATAAAACTTAAAATTTATATTATTGAAGAATATTAAGTTGTAAAATACATAAATTTAAAAGTTTTGCAATTAATCCGATTAAAATTATCAAATGCCACAAGAAATCAAATCCGATTATAATTTAAAACTTTAAAATTGCTATTTATAGAAACAAAATATAAAATATAATTATTGCTATAAATCATAGAGAATAATTAAAATAGTTAATGTTTTCAAGATTTTAAATAAAATGAGAAAATTGTTTATAACCCCAAAAAAGAGGAAAAATCTTAAATTAATAGTTAAAAATAAATATAAATTTTGTTTTCTTCTTTAAAATATTTTTTTCTTTTTTTCTAATTATTTTAATAAAACTATTTTTCATCCTCAATTAAAATTGTCTCGTACTTACTTTTAGTCAATTATTAAATCAAAACTTTTATATGTTATTATTGTAATTTCTATGGTTAATTAAACCTTCAAAAATTATAAAATTTGTCACTAATGAACGAACATAAAATCTTTTCATTTCTTTCATCTTTATTTTCTCTTCGTTATGACATTTTTAAAAAGGTATTTTTTTTTTTTGTGTAACAAATTCAAATTTATCCTGCTGATGTCAATGTTGGAAAAGAATGTATATCATGTTTTTTTCTTTCTTTTTTTTCTTTTTAAGGTGTCATAATATTCATAACTTTTATTATTAATAATAAAATGTTTAAAAGAATTTATGCAACAATGTAGATAAGTATGAGGAGAATGATAATTTTAGTAAGGGAAATGGAAGAATAAATTATTTAGTAAAAACGAATGTTGAATATCCTGCACCAAAAGCACTTTAAATATTATTTTCCAACTTTCAAGATAAATAGTGTATCTGTATTTTGGGTTATTAGTTCTCTTTCTCTAACATGTCAACAACGATTTAGTTCCGACTCATTTGTACTTTCCCATGCTTTTTAACTATCCAGACGTTTGAAAGTCCTAAAACCTGTGGATGAAAATTCTCAAAAAATTGTTTGCATTTTCCTTATTTTGCAAATATCACAGTTCCTATATTTGACTATAGAAATGAAGAGGAAATTTAAAAAGAAAATTTTGGGTGACCAAATGTTGCCTTTAGCAAGCAATTATCGCGGTACTCCCAGAATAGAAAATTTTATTAACACCTTATCTATAGTTAAAGCTTTAGGCAAACTACAGCTGAAGCTAATCTGTAGAATAAGCAATAGTTTTGACTATAGTCTGAGCTATAGGTCAATTTATTGTTTAAACTACAGTGAAAACTATTGTCTAACTAATCTAAACTGTTGTCCTTAAGCATATGATCATATAGACAATTTCTACAGCAATTTCTTGAAGGTCATTTAGGAAACTTCAATGAAATAGCGACAATACGTATTTCAGAGTTTGTGAGATTTTTTCCGGAATTTCAAAGTTCTTCATCATTTCAAAATTATTGAAAATTGAGTTGAAAAGTGTAAATCTATATTGTTTCTGAATCAATAATAGAACCGATTCTATTGGCATATATACGTGTTTTTGTCCAATAAATTACGTGCAGCCTCATGATTTTGTTCTTGGAAACAGGTCTGAAATATTTGTCTTATCCAATTTAAATCGGCAAATTGTCAACATAAATTTTCTAAAATATTTTTTTTTCCTATAGAAACCAGTTTATCCGACAAGGCTTCCTATAGAAAAAAGCTCATCCGATAAGACTTTCTATAGAAGAAAGTTCATCCGACGAGATATTTTATATAAACATTTAATCCGACAATGTTTTCTATAGAAAACGGTTAATCCGAAGCATTTCATTCGAGAAGGTTTTCCTTAGAAATAATTTCATCCCACAAGGTTTTCTATAGCAAACAGTTCATCCGACAAAGTTTTCTATAGAAAACATTTCATTCGACAAAGTTTTCTATACAAAACAGTTCATTCAACAAGGTTTTCTATAGAAAACAGTTCATCCGACAAGGTTTTCTATAGAAAACATTTTATCTGATAAGTTTCTCTATAGGAAACGGGTGTTTTTTTATAGAATACAATTCATTCGATAATATTTTGTATAGAATTAATCCAAAAATATTTTCAGTAGTAAGTAGTAATCTGAGAAAATGTTCTATAAAACGTTATTCTTGCGACAAATTTTAATTTAAAATATTATGATACGACAGAAGAGGACAGAAACTATTTTTCTATCTAGAAAGTTCAAAGGTACTCAAAATAGAGCATTTTTTTCCAAATCTAAAGAACCAATCAAAAGTTTATTTTTCGACAAGCGGAAAATTTGTCCTCATTGTAAAGGGACTTGAATAACTTCTTTTGATGTTTTTTTTTTTTTAATTTTGGAACGACAAAAAATCAACATGTAAGTTGTGTGACTGTTAAACACAAATTTAATACAAAAAATCGTAAAAAAATATTGCGAAAAAATAATATTTTGGATTAAAAAATTATTAAAAATCATAAAAGGAAAAGCATTTGAATGCTTAAGAAAACTAAATATAGAATTAGAATAGAGCATGACCTCTTCACATGTATAAATCTATATATTTGCAACACTTACATATGTATTTGTATGTTAAGGTGCATGTGTTTGAATATAAAATGTTTGAGTACTTGTACACTTACTTAAGTGAAAGTAAAATTATTTTTAGAAGATTCCTTTAGATACTGCATTTATCATATCAGTTTAAATTTAATTTAACAGGGTTTAATAAGAAAATTTGTAATTTTTGAGTTTTGTAAAACTCGAAAGAACTTAATAAGAGTTACCTTCCTAGAAGAAACGATTAAATGATGCGAATTCTTGAAATAAAGTTTTTTTCCAGTCCCAAGAAACCAATTCTTTAAAACCTGCTCGATAAGTATATTAATGTTGATCAAATAAAACTATAAACGATTTGACTTTAACTCGAGTATTTGGTAATTTTCTTATCCGAGACCAATTTATAGTTAAAAGGAAGTTCAAAACATCCGAACATTCAAAGATCTCTTGAAACTAATTTAAAAAGTCATCTCATTAAATTGCTCCTTATCTAGTTGTTATAAGTATTTTTAAAAAGATTACTAAACCTATTTTATACCTACTCACAATCCCACACATTTACATATACATAAACACTCTTATACTCAACACACCTAAAATCATAAACACAAACTCATAGACATACTTATACACAGACAATTTAGAAAAATTAAGAAAAATGTTTACAAGTTTTCTCAACTACATAAAAAATATATATATAATTGTACATATATATTCATTTATATAGGGAATGTATATCCTTTGTGTTAGTGTCATATTTTGTTGCACTTAAACATTCTATCTTTCATATGGTTTTCTATACATATTTAACAGTTACAAACTATTTCCACAATTTTTTATTGCATATTTTTCTGCTGTTTCCCTTTTATACTTATACAACCATAAAATATTACAATACAGTGTGTATTAATATATTTATATTTGGATTCTATATACAATGTACCCATGAATTCGAATTGTAGGTTATTAAAGGGTATCAAGATAAAATAATGAAGAAATATGGACGCAAAGGGTTCGAAAAGTTATAGACAAATCAAAAGAAATTCGAGTTGAACTTATTTCGTTTTATATAAAAAGGATTCACCCAGCAATATAATTCAGAAAATGTTGTAGAAACATTGTCCATTAGATATTGCTTTCCGAAGAACAAATCTCATCAGATAAATATTCGTAGAGAACATCGTCCACCGTCAACTCTTCCTATAGAGCAATGTCTACACGACAAGTTCTTAATTAGGATATTGTTTTCCCCACAATATTGCTCATCGTACAATATTTTATATAAAACATTATTTATCGTTCAAAATTTGTGGACAAGTTTGTCGATTAAACAATGTCTTCTTAGTTTAATCGACAAACTTGTCCACAAAATTTAGGTCATCCAATACTTTCTATAAAACATTGCTCAACCTACAATGTTTTTTATAAAGCTCTGTTTATCTTTTCTATAAAACTCTATTCATCGGATCATTTTTTCTACAAAACTTTTATAAAAATGTTCAACCAACAAACTTTAACATCCGACAATTTTTCTATAAAAGATTGCTCTTCCGACAATGTTTTCTGTAAATAGTTGTTCATCCAACAATGTTTTCTATAAAACCTTATGCATCCGACAAACTTTGATCATCCGACAAATTTTTTCTATATATCATTCGCCTGGTAGTAAAGCATTCTTCAGACAGTATTTATATTTAATTTTGTAAATCCGATTTTTATTAAGATACATTATCTATCATACATATTAAAATAAATTTAGTACAAAAATCTTCTCTAACCAACATCGTATCTTCAAAATAAATCCATATGAATACAAACTAAACCAAAAAAAAAAAAAACACCATAAAAAGTTTATCTAACCATTTTTAAGGCTAAAGCAAAGAAGATCCTATTCTTGTTGCACTCTATGGATGCATAAAGTAAAAAAAAAGTATATAACTATTACACTCTAACTGTGAATCCTTGCAGTTGCTCTACAACACAAACATTTATGCATGTGTACTTCATTCATACATTCATGCATTCACTCAAACTTCTACACAGAAATATTTTCAAAATAAAATTGAGCGCAACCAAAAAAAAATAAGTGTTTGTTTTTGTTGTATTCTCTTAGCAATATTTACTATTATTTCCGATTTTTATACTCTCCACCACCATAAATAGTGCTGAGGGTATATAACCATTGTCATTGCGTGTGTAACAGTATGACGGAATCATCTTAGACATCAAATCAAAATCTGTGTCGATTTCGATATATTCTTCTATCTTTCTGTATGTGAGTCTGTCTATCTGAACGTCTGTCTGTTATTTGTATGTTCACATCCCCAATAATTGACAGAGTTAAATGAAATTCGGCTTAAGTTTTTGTTATACTCCTGAAAAATTCAGTATATTAAAATATATGGACCAACAAATGAAGCAACCTGTAAGTTCAAACAAAAAACTATCGTAAAATTGTCAATTATAAATAGACAAATTAGAAAGACATTTTGCCGAAATTTTTTGTTATATGTACTTCATTGCCATATCGATCGGTTCAGTAAAACAAAGTTCTAACCAAAAATATAACTAATTTTATGATTCATAAAGTGTTCCGTGTTATAATTAAGAAAAACGTTTATACGTTGTATGCGTCTGAGAATGTATATGTGAGTCTGAATGTACGGAACATAACGTATTTATTTCACACGCATTTGTGGTGAAGGGTATAGAAGATTCAGCATGGCCGAATATAACATTCTTACTTGTTTTAATATATTTTATTTTGTCGTTGCTTTTGCCGCGCTATGCTTTTGCCTTTCTTCTCGGTGTTTTTTTTTTATTTCTATTTCGGAAAAAATCTAAGAAAGGGAATTTTTTATATAAAAAAATACCGTCATATTATTTTTATAGAGATTTCTTGTTATGTTTTCCTTTTTCATTTTTTATTTATTTTTATTTATATAGAAAAAAGATAGAAGAGTATGTTTAATTTAGATTGAGATAAGAGTCATTTCGTATTTGTATCTTTTTCATTTTTTCATTTAAGATGAATAGATGTATTGAATTGGTTGTTGTCTAATAAATCTGTAAATAAGTTATAACACATCAGATATAGAGAGAAGATTTTTAGCTTTTTTTTTTTTTTTTTTTTTTTTTTGACAAAACAATATTTTTGTTGTCATTAGATTGAAATGAAAAGATGGAAAGAAATAAAAAATATTATAAAAGGATAATTAAGGAAAAAAGGTTTTGTTTTGAAAAATTTATTCTAGATAATCTAGAAATAAGATTTATTTCACTTAATCTCAATAAGATCGAAATTTGAGAAATTTATTGTTCACTCTACAATATTTTTTATGAAATATTCCTGATCCGACAATATTTTCCATAGCGCAGTGTTCATCTGACAAAGGTCTCCATTGAATATTAATTATTCGATAATGTGTTCAATACATCAGTGTGTATCCGAAAATGTTTCCTACAGAACATTGTTTTCCCATCAATGTTTTCTATAGTTCGTTATTCTGACAATATTTTCTATTATCCAATGTTTTCTATAGCATGAAAAATAATGTGGAACATTCGCACTGAACATCAAATTAATACATCTTGAGACAAAAATCCAAATAGCCCATATTTATCCAAGGCAGTTTGCGGAGTTGGTACTAAAATCTCTAATGAAAGGTGAGAAAGAAAACCTGAGAGAATATGTGAAAACCAGCAATATTAATATCAGGGATTTCATTTAAATGTTCGCAGAATTAAGTAATCAAGGCTGCGGAATAACCGCTGAATACAAATAAATCTAGAGTTATAGATAAAATGGAGAGAATGCTAAAAGGGATTATATTCATATTTGAAGAAAATGTATATATAAACGATACTAAAGCTGCAGAGATGCTTCTCTGGAAACTGAAGAAAATTTGATGTCATGGCAAGTTACTTCAAATATCGATCGATGTGTTGATAACAGCTGATCTCTTGGAAAAATCGACAGTACAAACTCAACATCTTTAAAGTGTCATTCAACAATCTAATGAGAAACTTATCATAAAATGCTAAAATAGTCATGAATTTTAAATAAGAATTCCTTTCATCACATTCTGGGTGGACGAAATTTTATTTTGAATATTTTTGAATAAAATTAATTATAACAAAAGGAAGCCTAACACGTTCTAACAACTGATGTGGCGGTACCAAATTTGACAATTGAATAGTAGTAGCTTTTGTAAATTTGGCTGAAGAGAAATGTCTTCTATCCAACTCTGCATAACCTAAAAATGAATAACGATTCATAATTGACCTTAGCACTAAATAAGACTCACTACCGAAAATAGATTTATGTACTTATTGGTGTAAAGTTTGATATAAATGTAGACAATGTAACAATAAATAAAGTCATTATATAAAATAATTAAACAGGAACCAAACATGTTTAAAAACTTCGGTGGAACAAAATTATAGGCTCCTCAATTGGTACGAACCTCACTGATGTAGTCATTGATCGTCTGTGTAAATTGTCGATCTATGTTACAGCGCAGAGCGTGTAGATATTAAATCAACGTGTCTGCTTACCAGAATGATTTAGGCAATTTTGGATGGGACTATGGCATTTTACTCTATTGATAGACAAAGTTGAGTAGGAAAAAATGATTCCTCATCTGGTCTACCTTCGAGGACATACGATCACGTTTTTTTTTATTGCTGCTCATTACAATCTCTGCCAGATGAAATTGAAAGAATATCTGTGGATTTCTTCGCAATTACGGATGGTTCTATGACAGATTTACTTCCTAGGCTTTTCACAGGTGTCTGTCAAGATCTTTTTTTTTTTATTCGATTCCAGACATCAATCTACAACTTAAACCTCGACTACTTACATCTACACTTCTTTTTATCTACACTTTCTCTTCCTATTCACTGTATCTTTAAGTAAGAAAAAGAGACTTTCAGAACCCAAGTGAACCCCATTCTGAATCTTCTAATTCGTAGCAGCCTAATGACCTAACCAAACCTATCACTTGACTAAATATTTTGTTGGTAATTTCTTTTGTTTTTTAACTTCTATATCTCTTTTTGATATGGGGTGCACTAACTTTGTTGTGATATCTTTACGAAAATTATTTTAGTTCCAAAATCTTGCTCTTCGATCTAATTCTTCCCGGAAGTTCTCGATAGAATTTAGATTTGCCAGAATGCGTTGTTTTGAACAACACATTCTCTTCTTACCATTGATTAAAGATATCAGTGGTTAGTTCTTCTTGAATTGTTAACATCTTTATGTAGTGGTCAGCAAACAGTTTTAACGTGCAATTTTAAAATCATCCGTCATAGCTGTAGCAACTGTATGGATGTTATTTTCTGGATCAACTTCTACCATTCGTACCATTTTGTCATGCTCACTTTCAGTTAATTTACGTGAATGTCTGCTACTCTTTGCATTTTTTATAATAAGTTTCACTTTAAAATGATTTATGATCGTTCGAATAATAATCGAATATGATCGTTCGAAAGATAGAAGGATTTTGTTTTAATTCTTTAAAAATCTATTACCTTTTTTTGGTATTAGATTGTGAATCATACATTATTTAGATATTATCTGTCAACAAATTCTAAATTAAATTTTTTAAATATTTATTATATGTAAATTTCCTTTTTGGACATAAACTTATGCTCATAACTGTATTAACAAAATCATATTTAAAAAAGAAAGCATTATTTTACTTTATGAAAACCTGAAGAAATCCATTATTGTATTTTCCTCTAATTATCCCTAATTTCTGATCATTTTTATTTTACTTTAATTTGGGAAAAATACTTTTTCTCCAAGATTACACAGTAACCTATATAAAGAAGTGTATATATGTGATATTAAATGTCTATGCATTCATGTTCACATGCATAAAATCATAGACACTATATATATATGATTCTGTGCCAGGTTTAGGTTTTATTTTTATTTTTTTGTTATTATAATATTTTAACTATAAATTTCAATTCATTCAACAACCTCTTGCCTATAAGTATATAAGAACATGCAATTGTATTTAGGGGAAAAACCTACAAAATATGTTTTAAAATAAAAAAATAAAGAGTAAAACTACATTTAAGGACTAAGATCGAAAAATTCCTAACCCACGTTTTTCAATACAACTTTGAATATTTTTTTGATTAAGTTAACTTTACAAAACGTGTCAGTAATTATGTTTTATGTGAAATATATTAATATATATCGTTAATCTAATTTAAATAAAGACCAAAGAAGCGCACTAAAATAATTAAATATTTTAAACAAAACCCAATTTAGTGCTACAAAATGTTGGCCAAGCATTCAATGATCTGCCGTCAAACTGTTTTTAATATTGCTACGCAGTACCTGGAGAACACGTCCGTTGATTGAAAATAGGGTTCAGATAAATGCACTGGTCTACATAATGTTTCTGAAGCAAAAATATAGAAAGGAATTTCAAAAGCGCTCCCAACACATCCGCCAGGACACATACAAGGCTCAAAAAGTTTATGGCAGGAATGCTGCTAAACACTCAGTGGCCATACAAAGCTCGAAAATTAAGGACATGTTTTCTAAAAATATTCCTGCTGCATAATGAATGACAAGACATTTGTACTGGCAAATTTTTCACCAAAATATTATGTTATGTTACTCGAGGAAGTATTTAAGATCCAAAAGCAGAAAATGTTGCTGGTATGGTAAGCAACATGCAGTTGTGTCAAAAGAAACCATGTTAACAAAATTGTGATTCATGGTGATCAATGATTAGCTTCTTTGAAAGCTTTTGAAAGGTACAGAAACAATAATGTGCTATTTGTGGCAATGAGAGAAAATCCCTTAAAGCCAAAAAGTCAAATCCAAAAATATATTGGGTCCTTGTTAAAAGAGAAACAAAGAGCAACAAAAAGTTGCCCATAATGTGGTAGATTTTAAAGGAAGGTGGACAATCTATTCAAACAAATAGACAGAAAGCACTATCAAAAATTTAATGGAAGGATTTCCGAAAAAGGTTCAAAATATCATCACGAGTGATTAAAACTAAAAAGTATTTTTGTGAAAAAAAAATAATAATTTGAGTCAAATAAAAAAATTAAACTGCAAATATGGTGGTTTCGTTTCTTTCGATCTCACTTTTAAATATGTGTTAAACAGAAATATATATGGGAAAATACTAAAATAATGTAGAACATATGGGGTATAGAAATTAAATGTAAATTGAAAATAACCCAAAAAGCACGTCAAAAATTAAATTTCAGGCATTGAAAATTTTATTTGAATTCAATTAAAATTCCAGTTTAATTCCCAATTATTTTGAAAGTGACTTTTAAATTTTCATTCAAATATTTCTCTTTTGTCAAACAAATTAAAAAAATAAATGGAAAACATTGTTGTAAATTATATAAAAAATATAATGAGACAATATTGCTGCGAGAAAGGAGTATAACTTGGCGAAAAATAAGATAAACAATTATAACATATTGGAATATATTTGTAACATATTTTTTGTTGTAGAAATTCAGGATTTGGTGACAATTTTCTGAAAAAATAAATTCAAGATTCGGAATTAATTTGGAATGAAGCACATATGAAATGTCTTTGAACAATTGAACCTGAAATTCTAAGATGCGAACACTTCATTGTGCAGTAAAAAAAATAAAAATGTTGCATTAAAAATTAATGGCACGAACGACTTGAATTTCATTAGCTTTGTACTGGAATTATCATTAGCTTTTGTACTGGAATTATACTGTATATTTAAGGTTGATTTCAATGGATTTATCCACTTGAATTGCAGCTTTCCAAACACTATTACATCCGACTTGAATTCAAGTGTCCTTTTTACTGGAATATGGTATTGAAATAAAGTCTAATACTTGAATATTTGAAATTGTTTACTGGAAACCCATTCATCTTGTACTGAAATTCCAGGATTTCAAAATTTAGAAAAATTTGGTTTCTTTAAAATTTAAAATTTACAAATTTTCTAAAATGTTTTATATTTTTTTTAGTTATATCCCATATATTTTTAGTTATATTGCAAAATATATTTAATGTATTGTATATATCCCCTTTAGATATATATAAAAACACATACATATTCATAAAAGTAGTAGTAAAAATATCCCAACACATGTAGATTTTTATTCTACATAACAATTTGACTTAGTTTTTATTTCTTCGTCTCTCTCATTGCTTCTCCTCTCCTTTCTCCTTTTCTTATTTAATATATTCGTCCTGTTTATACATATTTTTTTGTGTATTTGGGTTAACTTCAAAGTGTAATAGATTATGAATAATTTTAAAAAGGGTTACAATGAAAATATATATTGTTTGCACTTGTAATATGAATATGAAAATACATTAAAAATCTCACTCACACACACACACTTACTAATACTCATTGCTTACAATTACATACTGTCACTAAAGAATATTTATATTTAACTAGAATTTTTATTGGATTTCCTTTTTTCATAAAGTATCTAACAAATACAAATAACTAAACAAACAAGTAAGAAAATAGCGTCAGTCAAGTCTGACTATTTTATACCCTACACCACATTGTCGGTTATAGTTGGTAGCTACGAAAATTTAATGAACGATCCTCGTATAATTTGTTTTCATATTTATGCTTAAAAGTGCAGTATTTTATTATGTACGATTTATGCGTTTTTATGTGCCGACCCTCGTAAAGCTTTGAACATCTATTTCAGCCTATGTTTATCTTTAGTTGAGTTACTCTTAACTTTTATAATAAATCCAACATATTTTTGAGATTTAAGCTCTTCAACGTGATATTTGGAAGAGTGTTTGAAGTGAACCTATGAGAAATAATGAACCGTATATCGTGTAATTTGGCACATCAGTCTATAAGACTGATTTGTGTCCAATTTCGTTTTCGGGAAGAACATATGCATGGGGGCAAGGCGTAAAAATGGATCTATCATCACCAGTTTTAATAGGCATTGTCCTTGGGCCAAAATAATGACATGTGCATGATTTCTCAAAAGATTCGATCTACATTTAATTCATAAGATTTACAAGGACAGTCAGTCCGACGGAGATCGTTAAATAGAGTCAGAAAGCGATAGATAGGTGATAGCAATATTTTTTCTGTGAGTTACAAACTTAACAACAAACGCATTATATCCCAACCACCTGTGGTGGTGTAGGGTATAAGAAGCAAAAAATATGTATTACAAAATGAAGGATGAGACAATTCAGAATGTAACATTAAAATATTATTTCCCATTTTCATATTTAACACACAAACAATTTTCTATGCAAAGAAAAACTTTTAATCTTCTCAAAAATATCAAATTTTAATATTTATCTTTTTTCTCAGTTTTACTTTATTGCAAAAATCCAGGAGGAATTTGTCTTTTTAGCATTATTAAAATTTATAAAATTCAATACTTTTTGAGTGTGTGCATGTGTGTGTGCGAGTAAAGAATGAAAGGGGTTTTTCTGTGATTTCAAAACATATCATATTCCTGGGGGAAAGAGAATTATAATGGAATATAGATTGAAAATTTAAAAATATTTTTTAGGATTTATACTCTTTCACTCTCTCTCTCTTTGTCTCTCAGACAAATTAAAATAAAAATATTTTTGTAGGCCAGTAATTGGTAAAAGAAATGTTATGTAGGAGATCTGTTATAAAAGATTATGAAAATTGTTATCATTATAATATGGTTTTCAAATTATTTGATTAAGTTTTAAAGGACTGAGAATGATACCGAGATGAGTAGGATAAAATTGAAAAATATTATTTTTATGATAAATATTTAAAAGGAAATAATTTATTAAGTTTTAAGTTGAAAGGAAATGTTTTTCTGGTTTTTACTTTCGAGGAGAGTATAAGTAACATTAAGAAATTATATTACTTATACGTCACACAGTGTTCTTAATTATTTTAATAATTCTGTACATAATGAATATTTAACACTGCTTTGGAAGGATACTAGTTGGTACTGGTACGAGTTTAAACCTACAAATTTAGTAGCCACGAGTTTAAAATTTAAGAAGTCGCCAGAATCACACACAACTCACATACACTCAGAGAAAAGTCATTTTCTCAATTTTTGTTTTGACAAACAATTTTGTTGCCGTATTAAAATTATATAAAAAATATTGTTGTTAAGAAAAAATATTATTTTTAGTTTACTGACAATTGAATATAAACAAATATTTTAATAATTAAAGTCGATTCGTTACAATCGAATTTTGCTGACTATATTTTTGTTCACATAAAAAATAATAAATATTTAAATAAATATTGTCATTGATAATAAATTAAAAAATATAAAAAATATAAAAAACAATATATTTTTAAAAAATATCAAAATAAAGCGAATAAACAATTTTTTTATTAGAACAACAATATTTTTATCGAAATTACAATTACAATTTTAGTGATGATAAGTGTAACTAATGTAATCAATGCAAAACTATGAGCATAAACAAATTTTTTAATTGCAGTAAAAATAGTATGTTGATACTCGTTTACTGCTTTCGATTTCGTTTTAATATTTCACTGTAATTAAATAAAAATACACAAAAATTAGTACATAATTTATCATTGCTAGAAAATAATCCCGCAGAAAAAATCCTTTTAAAACGCATAAATCTCACACTTCTTAATAATTTATTGAACTCTTTATACGAATTAAAAAACCCCAAATAGAACGTGGGTTCTTCATAATATAAGTACTTTTTCCAACAAACATTATTATGTCATAGACAGTCTTGACAAAAGTAAATAAAAAAGTGTTTTCATTGAATTCACTTGAATTCAACTTTTTTTCTAAACATTCGAGATCGATTTTTTTTACGAAATAAGTAAAAATATTTCAATTAAAAATTAAATTTTTGACTACAAAAAATTTCGCAGAGAAAAAATTATTTTCTCAAAAAGTTAATTTTTTTAACGAAAATTTTTATTATTATTATAATTATTTTTTTTTTGTAAAGTCTCATTTATTTTTTTTTACTAAAAAATCCATATTTTATAAATTTTTTCACAAAAGAAAAAAATTACTTTTTTAACAAAAAATTAATTAATTAATTAATAAAAAAGCTTGAATTTTATTAAAAATGTGATTATTTGATAAATTTTAATTTGTAATTAAAATTTTTATTGTTCTCATGCAAATTTGAATTTTTTGCTAAAACCTTATGTTTTAGTTAAAACCTAATTTGTGGCCACTAAAATTTAGATTTTTACAAAAAAAAATGGAAATTTCATAAAAATTTCGTTTTTTTACCAAAATTTAAATTTTTTCCTATTAAATAATTTTTACGATTTTTTGCTAAAAAATTAAATAAAAACTGACATAAATAATATATTTCCAAAAAATTCCGATTTTTATAAAAAGGAAACTTTTTAATTAAAGCTAGATTTTCTATTAAAAAATATTTTTAATATTATTAATTTTTCAATAAGATCGTAATTTTCAAGAAAAAAAATGATTTTTAATAATTTTTCATTTTTCTCCGAATTTCAATTTTTCATAAATTTTTTTCATTTCACTAAATTTAAATTTTTACTTAAATCATACATCCATTAAAAGTTTCTCTTTTCGCAAAAAATATTTTTTAATAAATTCTTGATTTTCACAAATATTTTTAATCAAAATAAATTTTTTAATAAAAATATTTTTGAATAAAATTATTTTTTCCTATTTTTTTTTTTTTTTTTTCGTTTTAATAAATACAACAAATTTTGAATTTTGACTCTTTTCTGTCTTAAACCACTAGTGCACTTAAAAGCATAAAAATTTTCCCAAACCTGCTTTATTTTCAGTTTTAGCTCTGCCAAAGTCATTATGCTTTCATTTTAGACATAATTTGAATGAATATTATGGGCCATGTAACCCAACGACTTCTCGATTGGGTTTTATTCTGAACTGCAGGACGATGGTTCAACAGAGGTATGTTAGATGAAAAAAATTTTCCAGCAACTTGTTATAAATTCCGTTTTATGATTTCTCTTCGTAAAATGTGAGCATCATGTTTGGAAGTCCCAGGAAGGTTTAGTTTGGTCTCCTATTTTATGTAGAAATCAATCTGTTACCTTTGATTTTTTTCTTGTTTTAAAAATTAATATTTCTCTTTGTTAATTATGAATTCCCTTGGCAGGTGTCCGAAAACCATAATTCTGTTCCTTCTTAAAAAAATACACACTACGTTAAATTTTATGAATTTTTTGGTTATATAAATTTGGATCTTTTCTTGATCAAGCTTGAAAGTTTCCTTCGGTATGTTTTAGCGTTATGAAATTTATCGATTAAATTAGAAAACAAACCATTTATAAGAAACAGAAATATTATTTTATTAATGGTAAATTTTTAAGGCAATTTTCATGTCTGCGTTCATAGAAAATTCCACATAAAATAGCACCAAGAACATTCGCATGAATAAGGAAAATAACAGATCTTGTTTACATATAAAAGTACGTTAAGTTGCTTCTCATTAAAAAACTTAAACTTAACTTTTTATGAGAAAAACATATAAAATAAAAGTAAAGAAAATAATGAAATAAGTTCATAGGAATATGCATCAGTGTAGTCGTTGTATCCTTTAAGTCGCTATGATTTGCCACAAAGTAATTAAAAAATAAAGAAAAAAGCAAAATAACTTTATTACTCAAAACCAGTTACAACTAACTTTTAGACTTTATAAAAAAACTAAAGTTTTTGTGTCAGAACACATGCACACATGTGGGGGAAATTAAAATGCACATATCTACTTTTAACAACACTTAGGCACTTACTAATAATTTTTACCTGACCTCCTTATCCAAACTCTCTCTCTCTC
>PYHX02000495.1:50833389-50861448 GCA_004302925.2 Cochliomyia hominivorax | reverse complement strand
GTATAGTTAGTATAGTATAGTATAGTAGTATAGTATAGTATGTATAATAGTATATAGTAATAGTAATAGTATAATAGTATAGTATAGGTATAGTATAGTATAGTATAGTATAGTATAAGTATAGTAATAGTATAGTATAGTATATGTATAAGTATAGGTATATGTGTATGAATATAGTATAATAGTATAGTAGTATGTATAGTATAGTATAGTAATAGTATAGTATAGTATAGTATAGTATAGTATAGTATGGTATAGTATAGTATAGTATGTTAAGTATAGTATGGATAGTATAGTATAGTATAGTATAGTTAAGTATAGGTATGTATAGTATCAGTATAGTATAATAGTATAGTATGGTATAGTATAATGTATAGTATAGTATAGTATAGTATAGTATAGTAGTATAGTATAGTATAGTATTGTATAGTAAGAGTATATGTATAGTATAGTATAGTATAGAGTAATAGTATATAGGCGTATAGTATGATAATTAGTATAATAGTATAATAGTATAAGTATGGTATAGTATAGAGTATATATAGTATAGTATAGTATAGTATAGTATAGTATAGTATTAGTATAGTATAGTATAGTATAGTATAGTATGTATAGTATGGTATAGTATAGTATGATATAGTATAATAGTATAGTATGGTTAGTATAGTATAGTATAGTAATGTATAGTATAGTAATGAGTATAGTATGTATAGTATAGTTAGTATAGTATAGTATAGTATGGTATAGTATAGTATAGTATGGTATAGTATAGTATGATATAGTATAATAGTATAGTATGGTATAGTATAGTATAGTAATAGTATAGTATGTATAGTATAGTATAGTATAGTATATATGTATGGTATAGTATAGTATAGTATGATATAGTATAATAGTATAGTATGGTATAGTATAGTATAGTATAGTATAGTATAGTATAGTAATGTATAGTATAGTATAGTATGGTATAGTATAGTATGATATAGTATAATAGTATAGTATGGTATGTATAGTATAGTATAGTATAGTATAGTATAGTATAGTTAGTATAGTATGGTATAGTATAGTTGGTATAGTATAGTATGATATAGTATATAGTATAGTATGGTATATGTATAGTATAGTATAGTATAGTAGAGTATAGTATAGTATAGTATAGTATAGTATAGTTAGTATAGTATAGTATAGTATAGTATAGTATAGTATAGTATAGTATAGTATAGTATAGTATAGTATAGTATAGTATAGTATGTATAGTATAGTATAGTATAGTATAGTATAGTATAGGTATAGTAAGTATAGTATAGTATAGTATAGTATAGTATAGTATAGTATAGTATGGTATAGTATATAGTATGATATAGTATAAATAGTATAGTATGGTATAGTATAGTATAGTATAAAAAACGATAATCATTTAGGAAACAATGGTTAGTATTCTTATGTTAATGTATTTGGTTGTTAGTATAATAGTAAGTATAGTATATTAATATAGTAATATATTATGAGTTCTACTCTTCAGAAACAAATTTATTATAGTCTACGAATTGTAATTAAATTTCTGTCGCGGTTTCAGAGTTATGCAAAATCGAACATTTCGTTTGCAAGGGGGCTATCACTTCTCCATGCACTATTCAAAATTTTGTTAGTCTTTTTATTTTGTTTTTAAGACTTTATCTGTCTATTTAATTTCAGAAATATTTTATAATATCCATTACAATGTTTAGGGGGATACCACTCCCTCATTCCTAAATTTCTGCAATCTACAATATTTGGCTGTTAAAGCTTTTGCTTTCCTGTATTTGTTATAGATATATGTGATAATATCTCTTTGTTTCGTTTGTTTGGGGAATACCCCTTCCCCATGTCCTATAAAAAACAAACAAATGTATCTCTGATATCAGTCTATAACTTTTTTATAGTATACCGATTTAGCCGATTTAAAAAATATGTACTTAGACTAAATTTCATTAAGTTTTGTCATAATTAAATCCAATCAGAACTTGTTTTGATGGAGACATTTACTGTACTAAGATAATTACGTCTTAGGGTTACAAACGGAATGACAAACAAATTGAATCAAAGGTAGCTTGACCATAAGATCAAAATATTGTTAAATATGGGCATGAAGATGATGACAGAAACAAAAGTTTTTATTTGATTTTGTACTTGAATATTTGTCCGTTTAGAGAGAATTTAATAGATCTTATGAAAGTCAATTGGTTGTATCCTTTATGTACTTTTGTATCTGCCTAGATTTTTTATAAGAATATTGCCCATCACTAATTTTCCCATCATTTTGGCAGAACATAGATGGCTACAAGCAAATTTATTATACCTTGTAAGGTGTATGTCCTTGTGAAAGGACATTTTAAATCGATTAAAAGAAATGCTAGTCAGGAGAGTTAAGGGAAGGCTTTTAGAAAATGAGTAAAATTTTTCCATCCACCGTTTATCAAATAATTTTTGACCTGTTCTGTACTATGCGAGCTACTAGCGTTCTCTTCAACTACTGTTCCGATTTTTTTGATCTTACAAAATACAGCTGACTTGCTAACGTTGGTTGGCCGGACTCCAAATATGATTCTTTGTAGTTTCGATTATCCTAATTTTTTATCTTTTGTCTTCAAATGTAAAAGTAGGGAAATGACTTGATTTGTGACCCGAATGATGTGTAAGTTTTCCATTCACCGCAATATGTCTAGTCCAGTGTAACCGTTAGTGCGACTTTATTCGCAAATTGCGACTTGTGACCTTTAGTGTACTCTTTTATATTTCTCCTTTTTGTCCCTTTTTTATAATTTAAATTTTCGGCATAAAATTTAAACTATTAAAAAGAACATATTAATAAATTTTAGAATTATGGATAAAAACAAAATCTGATGTTCTTCGAAATCAATGGAAATCGATATCAATAAATTTAGGATGCGGCTTCATAATTTAAAATTATTCAAAATGTTTTTTTGGTGAATTAAATCTATGGCGACTTTTGTTCCGCAAAAAACTTTCAGATGCGACTTTATTTTCCAAAATCAGTTTGACTCTTCGAAAAATCTCTACATGTTATATAATAAAGTTCGCCTCTTTTTAGTCGTGTGCAGACTGAAAAGTTATATATTCATACGTATTTAAACTGGCATTAGTTAGTTTAGGCTTGTACTGTATCTCTGCCTTGGATTCATCCTTGATTCATAGATTTGATTTCTCTGAAGAATTTTCGAAGTTACTAATTCGACCAGTTTGAAGCGAAAAAATATATAAAATTATGTTGGCAAGATATAAACTTTCTAAGTTGTGAACAAAATTATTGCAATTCAGTTCAAAGTAGTTTATATAACTAATTAGCTGAGCATCAGATGGAAAAAGAAGTGTCAAATGATTAATAAAACTTATATTGACATTCAAGCTTTTGGTACTTAAAGTTAATGTTTCTTTGAACCTGGTTAACTTTCAGTTATAAATTAATGAACATTTATTTATTCTTTTTCTAAAATGTTACATTATTTTATCCCACTGTTCCTCGTTTGTGTATTTTGAAAAGGTTTTAAGTATATTTAAGTGTATTGTTATTACATGTATTTGTATAAGTGCATGTGTATTTTTGTATCTATGTTTTGTTTGTATTTGGTTTCATAATATTTGCTAATTATCAACTAATTGTAATGGCAATAAATTTTTTAAAAGCCACTTATGTTTATGATACGAATTTATGGCATTTCAAACTGGAGAGAGGGAAGAAAAAAGGGTTTTGTAAATTTACCGGTTTTATTTTATGCGTTGGCGTATAAGCGGTATATGCTATTAATTTTATCTTCCAAAAATTTGTGAGGTTATGGTAGAATATTTAATGAATTTGTTCATTATGTGTTGTCTTATGATAAAAGGGGTTTTAATTTTTTAAAATTAAAATAAATAAAAATAAAAAATGTGTACTGAAGTTAACGCTTTTTTAAAAAGGTCATGGATTTTAAAGTGCTGCCAAGTGTTAGGAAAATTGATAATAAATATTTATTATTTGAATTGGTTAATTTTTGATTTGATAATGGATATGATTTGATTTTTCCATAATTTTTTTAATAAATATTTGCAATGCGAAAATCAATAATTAAGAAATTTTCTTTATTCCAATTTGTATGACTGCTTTCAGAAATTTGGTTTCTTACAAATTTGTTAGTCCTTCAGTTCGGATTAATTTACTTACTTTTATTAAATCTAAATTTAAATAGTTTTGGTCCTTGATGCTATAATAATTAATAATTTTAATAATTTTTTGTTATTATTCTTTGGTCCTTCGGAGCAGATCTACTATATTCTCTATCTAACATATATTTAATCCGAATTCGTTGGAGCTAATGAATATTTTTTATCAAATTTCTTATGAAAATCATCGAGGTATTTTATAAATGACTTGGAAGAGCACAAGTTCTGAGTTGCTTCAAATAATGGGGGTGGAACTCGAAGGTTGGTCAGCTCTGGTATAGAAATTAAAAGACAAAAAAAACATCATTCGTAGCTAGTCCTTAAATTGTTTTTAAAAATACTTTTTCCTTTAGAGGCTATCACTTTCAGAATAAGTAAGTTTTAGACCAAGGTAAAATTTTAACCCTATTTCGGAGTTTGATCTTATCACGATCCTACAAGTGCTATAGAGCTCAGGATATTCTGTTCAATGTCTGTCTCTAAGTACAACATCCGAACGGTAACTTGAAATCGCGGAATTTCTGGTGTCTTTGTGAATGTCATTCAAATCTGCTATATATGAATCCTAAGGATTTGACATATTCCTGTGTATGCTCTTACACAGAATTAATGTCGGCTTGTGCTTTGCCACCTCATTCCTAAATGAGCTGAAGAGGTAAATAAGTAACTGTAATCATTTAGGTATTCGGGTGGGTCAGAGCATTTAATAACAGTAGTTTTGATCGGCGAATTCCCTTAAATGTACACACCGCTGAGAGAAAATGCGGAGAAACTGTCAACGCAGCAGTCTCTCACTTTGCGCCAGCTGGACAAATATTAGTAATGCGTCCGCATTTAGTTGCCGAAGCAGCGAGACTCGCAGACGAGCAAGATTAAATCGGAAAAAATTACTGTGAAACAGCAGTTTAGAAATTAAGACAAGCAGACGACATGGGGTAGATCATTTTAATTTGTGGTCTCAGCCGTGAAAGAGGGAATGATAAGATTAATCGAAGACAACACAAAATAAGATCCTAAAGATTGTTCGCGATCTGTTTGCCAGCAATTTATTGAGCATCCTTCAGCACAGCCAAATCACGATGGATATCAATTTCAAATCCAATTCATGTCCAAAAAATATTGTGGTGAGTACTTGACTATGGTTTTTAGTCTGTCAATCAGGGACCTGATTATCAATGCCAGGAAAATGAGTAAAGTCAACCAAATACAAAAATCTGGAAAATTTTTTGGTCCTTCGAGCCGGATACAATTATTTTAAATTTTCTTTTTCATTTCGTCATATTGAAAAATATATATTTTTAGAAGTTCACAGTCTCTTGCAATATATTTTTGGTGTTGAAATTCGTCAGAATAAGCTTACATTTGGAAAAGTTATAAGAAATTTTCTAACTTAACCTCAAGTTTTTTTCAAAAAGAATATTTGTTTGTAACAATTTATTTTATGACTTTGAAAAATAATTTCTTCTGAAGCATCATGAGTTTAAAAAATACTTCTTTTTTGGCCATAAACAACACTTGTTTCTAAAATTGTATAAATTTGATTATTTATCTGAAAGAAACAATTTACATGTCTGAAAGATTTCATTAGACTATTTGTTTCTCATTTTTTGCATAAAAATTATTTTCACCAAAATTTATTTTGTGTAACTGACTTTTTTCTAAATTGAAATGTGATTCTGTCTGGAAAAACTGTTATAAGAACTGTTTTTGTTATTCAAATTAAAAATTTTCATTAAGAGAAAA
This sequence comes from Cochliomyia hominivorax, assembly GCA_004302925.2. Lineage (NCBI taxonomy): Eukaryota > Metazoa > Arthropoda > Insecta > Diptera > Calliphoridae > Cochliomyia > Cochliomyia hominivorax. Next base: position 50,855,505 of record PYHX02000495.1, on the reverse strand, counting down.
ATTGTTAACTAAATTAACAACGCAAAAGACTGGAAAGAAAATTAGATAAACATATTTGAAGATTAACCGATTAAAATTGAAATTATATTTATATTTGATAATTAAAGTTTAAAGAACTTTAAACGATATTTTTTAATATTTTTTAAGGAAATCATATTCTTATCATTTTTACCCTTTTATGTTCTTGTTTGTATATATATATTTTGTTGAACTTTAATCGAATAATCGATTAAAAACACATAAATAAATCTCATCATAACTTTTTGGTAACAAGAGTTTAGATTGAAGTCTCTTTTAGAGAAAAATTGAATATTCACACACTCATTCAACATTTATGCGTATACGAAGAGACAGACAAGGTTCAACGATGTGTAAGTGTAATTTTAGATATAATAACATGTATGTATATGTGAGCATATTCATGAGTTTACATGTGTATGTAATAAACGTTTATGTCAGGTATCAAAATGACAAATTGTAAAATATCTTTGCAGGCTGTTTGCAAGTGCGTTACGAATGGAGGCTAGAATTCACGTAATTGAAATTTATATAGAAATACCTTGTGGGAAATAAGGGATATAATAGTGGAACTAGCCCTAGATGGAGCTTTAACTACAGTTTAAGTTTTAAGGTAAATAAAGTCTAATTTATAGGCTTAATAATACTGCTAAATATAGTAAAACTATAATTTAAACTACTATCTAAACTATAGTCTAAAATATTTTCAAGTCTACATTACAATTTAAATAATAGATTATAGTATTATCTATGAAAAACGCTATTGCCTAAATTATAATTTAGATTATAATCTTAACTACATTATTATATTTTAAAATATAATCTAAACTATAGTATTAACTTCTATTGGAACCATCGTTTTAACTATAGTCTGAAACTATACTTTAAAATATAGTTTAAATTAAAGTTTATATTACTCTCTTAACCATGAACTTTAGCATAAGATATATTCAATCTATTTGTTTGATAAAAAGTATAATATATACATATATATGTTATATACTATAATCCGAATAATAATATAAAATTTTGTCTAATCTATATTATAAAACTTAGTCTAAGATACTATAGTCAAATTAAAGTCATAATCTAAAAAATCCATAATTTAAGCGGTAGAATGAACTATAGTATAAACATTTGTTAAAAATATATACTTTAAATTAAAGTCTAAACTACTATCCAAGCCATAGTTTAAATTGTTGTCTGAAGTTTAGCGTTACTATCTATTATAGTCTACGTTATAGCATAGTCTGAATTACTATATAACATGAATTTGAGTCATAGGGAGCCAAAGAATCTGGAACTATCGACCGCACTTTTACAATCTCCGAATAGTTGTCTATATTCCAAACACCTAAAACATCTTTTAAGTATGATTGGCTCTCGTAACTTACATACTGCTTGTCCGACCTTTGTTTTCCATGCCTAAATGTTATAAGCAATTCGATTCGGTCGCTTTTTCTTAATCTCCACAGGATCTTCGTATTTTTTCACAACATTTTCCTTCAAATAAGTAATATCAGATCCCTTATCATATCCCTTCTTTCAACTTCTCTAATATCAAATCTTTTTAAATTCAACGAATTCTTTCATCCTTCAGGCGTAGTCTGAGATTTTTATCCTGAGAATATTGGCATATGTAATCGCTTCGTTTGCTTCAAAAATAAAGAAATTTGCTCTATTCTTCTTCAACATTTTCTTTACCACATTCATCTCAAAGGGCGGAGGTGAAAGAATTCATTTCTTTTCCTTTTGTTTGGTGTCATTCTATGAATATCCAAACTGAGGTCCTTAGTTCCTTTGGTAGCCATTGTAGCTGTATTTGGGAATGCCTGATGACGTTTGAAATGACTGCTTCCTTTTCTAGGAGAATTTTCCTTTTTTAATTCATTAGAAAACTTATTGAATGTCATCCTTATTGTTGTTGTGCAAGTTATTCACTTTAACAAAATCCTCTACTCTCTGTTATATTTTCGATTCATTATTCTTATTCACTTGTAGCCTCTTGCGCTGGTTTTATTGTTGACTCTATTCATTATTTCTGTTGGGTCCCAAATCAAAGCCGCTATCTCATTAATAAAGCACATGGTTATCTTTGCAATCAGTGAGGCCATGCAAGGGTTGATAAGGGGTCCTTATGAGATCCACTGCCAGCTATGGTCTTAATTATGAGCATAAACTATAACCTAAAAATAGTTGACATATTTCCAACTGGGCTTTAAACAGAAACTTATTCTCTATATTTGTTTGTGAAAACATAGGTAAACATCGAATAGCGTCAACAAACGGAAAACTGTTTAAATCATTTGCCATTCGTTGGTCTTAACTCCGACAATCATAAATCTTAGTTATGCACCCCCGCTCACACTTCTTGCCACCCTTGCTACTCTAAATGACATTAGAATTTTATCTTTGTTTCCAACTCCAAGTGGGTGTATATATTTTAACCTTTTCTCAAAAGATTTCATACTAACACATACACACAAAGATTATCAAGAAAATATAATGCTACATGATTTTATTTGTCATTTCAATATAATATTTATTTTATAACTAATACATATAAAATCTTCATATACATGAATAGCTGTAGCTGTAGCTATAAAATATATTTATTTTATGTTTGTTGTCTTTTTTGTTGCTCGAAACATTAAGATTTATGTTTTTTAACATCAATGAAATTAATTCAGGTAGCATCATTAGTCAAGATTATAGGTTACAATATCAAGGTATTAGATATTTGGCATCAAAGGATTTGTGTTTTACAATACAAACACAATGATAATGATGATACAAGGGCATAAATTTGAACAAATACATAGATACGTATACACAAATGCGTAACACATTTACACGTTTTGCACACGTATTTAACACACAGATACAGATAGATATTGTCTTTATTGATATAACAAGTTGTTGTAACAGAGGTATAGTCCTTTAACGGCATAGAAGGTTGTAGATTAAATTTATTTGTGCAAATGTGTGATGAAGTGTATACATCTGTAAGTTAATGTTGATAAATAAATTATAACAAAAAGGACGAGAAGAGAGATTTCGTTAGAATATTACCTTTGAGAGAATTTTATACATATTAACCCTGTTGTTAGTTTTGGTGTCACTAGGAAAATGAATGGCATAATAAGAAAATAAAGTTTTGGGAAGTACTCTTTATACTTTCAAGTTTTTTAAATCTTGCAAAAAAATCTAGAAAAACTATTTTAATAAAATATTACTTAAACTAAAGTGTTAATTTTGTAATGAAATTTTATTTAGTACATTTTAATATAATAATTTTCCTAATTTGGTATAATAAAATTGTCATCATTAAATTTTTAACTTCTAGGATATTTTCTATATCCCTTTTTCATGTACAGTATTTGCTTACAAAATTATTTATTTATATTTATTTCTATTTAGTTACAATTTACACTGCAAATCAACTGATTTACACAAAATATAATAAAATATTTTAATTAAATTTACAACTTTATTATTGTATTAAATGTTGTTGGTAGGATTGTCATAAGATAATAATTAAAATATTATTTGTTAATATAATATGTATTATGTATACTTTCAACATGTTGCATGTTGTTGTGGTAAAATATTATTGTTTGTTGTGTAGAAATGTTAGAAAGTTTTCCGAAACTAATCATATGAAATTAGTTATGTTAATATGATTATTTAAATATTTATTAACAATTTTCTTATATAATCAAAATGTAATATAATGAGACAGAAAACTTTATTAATTTTAGGAGAGAATAAATAATGAAAGAGAAAACATTATATGCAAGATTGCAAAGATTTGTACTGGACTCAGTACAAGGCAGATACAAAAAGATATTTAAATGGATTGAAAGTTCAAATCAGAAAATTTCTATCAATAATGTCGATATGTTATTTTTGAAAATAACTAAAATGAAAATAGAGGAATATTGAGTGAATCCATCCAGAGTTTGAAACACGCTTAAATAGGATCAAGTTTAATTAAAGGGCAAGGATTAACAGTCATACTGTTAAGGCTTGTACTGGGCTGAACAAAGGACATATAAAAGGATGTGTAATTAGATTTACATCAAAAATAGAAGGATTCAGTTTAAGGTCGAATTATTAAGTGTTTATCACACGCTTAAATTAATAAACGTTCTACTTGGCTGATTTTAGGCATTAATTTATTCATTTGCGGAAATCGCTTTGGTTCAAATTCAACTTTCATTGTTGCTTAGTTTAGTTTTAGTTTTCATCCTTAATTCTACTTCAGATTCTAGCTCAGGTTTTAGCTCAAATTCCAGTTCAGATTCTACTTCAGAATCTAGTTCAGAGTCCTGTTCAGTTTAGGACAGTTTTAATTTAGTTCTAGTTCAGTTTTAAATCAGTTCCAGTTCAGTTCTGGTCAGTACTAGTTTAATTCTAGTTCAGTTCTAATTTTTTTCTAGTTTATTTCTAATTCTTTTCTAGTTCAGTTCTCGTTCAGATCTAGTTCTCTTCTGGTTCAGTTCTATTTCATTTCTTATTCAGTTCTTATTCAGTTCTTAATCAGTTCCAGTTTCGATTTCGATAAATTTTTTCAATTTTATGCTAAATCGCTTAAATAACATTTAATTTCAATTTTGAGATTAAGTTCACGTAATTACAATTCCTTAAGGACTGTACTTTCTTATATTAGATCAGCTTCATATAGAAATGTGGTGTTGGCTTTAGTACCAGTATCTCTTGACTGCATGATATTTCTATTTCCGATATTTCAAAAGGTTTCAAGTTTGATATGAATCAGAGTGACAAGAATATAATTCAATTTATTTTAAATCATAAAAATCAAAATCATTTCAAAATTAAACGAAATTATTAAAATTTTTTTGTTATAAATTCTGTTATTCTATTGACAATTGCTAATATTAGATTCTAATACTTATTTACCATTAAATTCCTAATAAATATTCTATAGAAAACTTCAACACAATAAATCGATTATATTAGTAAAATCAGTAAAAACACACCACACACATACACTTAGGAATGAATAGAATGTGACATATGATTGTGTTAGTAAAGTATGTGTGTAAACTATGTACATGGGAATAGGTTGTCATAGAGAATTTAACTATTAATCCAGTTACTAGTTGTCACTATAACATTTGAGTCATTCATAACATGAAATTGCTTTCTAAATTGCAATTTGGATTTAAATACTATTGAATAGATAGATGTGTATATATATGCAAATACTAATAGATATATAGACACTAACATATATGTGTACAAGTGAACATACCTACACACACATGCAACAAAATTCTATAGTTATGTTCTGGCACCCATATTGCTTCACTGATTTTAGTAAAATAATTGCTACCGAGCAGTTTTTTTAGTTAAGATAAAAAACGTATATATGTAAGTGTAAATATGTATGTTTTCATGTGTGTGTAGAGGAAAGAGTTCATTTTTCATTATTTATATAGGAAAAAACTTGTCAGTATATGTTGCACTAGAAGTAAGAAGTGCAAGTGTATGTGTTACTTTCAACGCTTCATATTTTATAAAGCCCATCAAGGGTTACAAGTGATTTGTTAGTAAAGTGTTTTATTCAGAATTCAGAGAGAGGGAGAGAGAGAGGAAGAAGATCACGTAGAGGCGGCTAAAATATAAGCCTGTAAAAATATACACATGATTCGTGTATCACTAACGAGAAAGTCATATAAACTCCTGGAAATTCCTTAACTTTATTAAAATTTCAATAAAATTATTAGGACGGAGAGAGAGAGAGTTTGGATAAAGATGAGGAGGAACAAGGTAATATTGTAGATAAAGTGCATGAAGTGTCTGTTAAAAGTAGATATGTGCATTTTAATTTACCATCACATATACATGTGTGCATGTGTTTCTGAACAAATAACTTTAGTTTTTTAATAAAGTCTAAAAGTTAGTTGTAACTGGTTTTGAGTAATAAAGTTATTTTGCTTTTTTCTTTATTTTTTAATTACTTTGTGGCAAATCATAGCGACTTAAAGGATACAACGACTACACTGATGCATATTCCTATGAACTTATTTCATTATTTTCTTTACTTTTATTTTATATGTTTTTCTCATAAAAAGTTAAGTTTAAGTTTTTTAATGAGAAGCAACTTAACGGTACTTTATATGTAAACAAGATCTGTTATTTTCCTTATTCATGCGAATGTTCTTGGTGCTATTTTATGTGGAATATTTCTATGAACGCAGACATGAAAATTGCCTTAAAAATTACCATTAATAAAATATATATTTCTGTTTCTTATAAATGGTTTCGTTTTCTAATTTAATCGATAAATTTCATAACGCTAAAACATACCGAAGGAAACTTTCAAGCTTGATCAAGAAAAGATCCAAATTTATATAACCAAAAAATTCATAAAAATTAACGTAGTGTGTATTTTTTTAAGAAGGAACAGAATTATGGTTTTCGGACACCTGCCAAGGGAAATTCATAATTAACAAAGAGAAATATTAATTTTTTAAAACAAGAAAAAATCAAAAGGTAACAGATTGATTTCTACATAAATAGAGACCAAACTAAACCTTCCTGGGACTTCCAAACATGATGCTCACATTTTACGAAGAGATAAAATCATAAAACGGAATTTATAACAAGTTGCTGGAAAATTTTTTTCATCTAACATACCTCTGTTGAACCATCGGTCCTGCAGTTCAGAATAAAACCCAATCGAGAAGTCGTTGGGTTACATGGCCCATAATATTCATTCAAATTATGTCTAAAATGAAAGCATAATGACTTTGGCAGAGCTAAAACTGAAAATAAAGCAGGTTTGGGAAAATTTTTATGCTTTTAAGTGCACTAGTGGTTTAAGACAGAAAAGAGTCAAAATTCAAAATTTGTTGTATTTATTAAAACGAAAAAAAGAAAAAAAAAATAGGAAAAAATAATTTTATTCAAAAATATTTTATTAAAAAATTATTTTGATTAAAAAATATTTGTGAAAATCAAGAATTTATTAAAAAATATTTTTTTGCGAAAAGAGAAACTTTTAATGGATGTATGATTTAAGTAAAAATTTAAATTTAGTGAAATGAAAAAAATTTATGAAAAATTGAAATTCGGAGAAAAATGAAAAATTATTAAAAATCATTTTTTTTCTTGAAAATTACGATCTTATTGAAAAATTAATAATATTAAAAATATTTTTTAATAGAAAATCTAGCTTTAATTAAAAAGTTTCCTTTTTATAAAAATCGGAATTTTTTGGAAATATATTATTTATGTCAGTTTTTATTTAATTTTTTAGCAAAAAATCGTAAAAATTATTTAATAGGAAAAAATTTAAATTTTGGTAAAAAAACGAAATTTTTATGAAATTTCCATTTTTTTTGTAAAAATCTAAATTTTAGTGGCCACAAATTAGGTTTTAACTAAAACATAAGGTTTTAGCAAAAATTCAAATTTGCAGAGAACAATAAAAATTTTAATTACAAATTAAAATTTATCAAATAATCACATTTTTAATAAAATTCAAGCTTTTTTATTAATTAATTAATTAATTTTTTGTTAAAAAAGTAATTTTTTTCTTTTGTGAAAAAATTTATAAAATATGGATTTTTTAGTAAAAAAATAAATGAGACTTTACAAAAAAAAAATAATTATAATAATAATAAAAATTTTCGTTAAAAAAATTAACTTTTTGAGAAAATAATTTTTTCTCTGCGAAATTTTTGTAGTCAAAAATTTAATTTTTAATTGAAATATTTTACTTATTTCGTAAAAAAATCGATCTCGAATGTTTAGAAAAAAAGTTGAATTCAAGTGAATTCAATGAAAAACACTTTTTATTTACTTTTGTCAAGACTGTCTATGACATAATAATGTTTGTTGGAAAAAGTACTTATATTATGAAGAACCCACGTTCTATTTGGGGTTTTTTAATTCGTATAAAGAGTTCAATAAATTATTAAGAAGTGTGAGATTTATGCGTTTTAAAAGGATTTTTTCTGCGGGATTATTTTCTAGCAATGATAAATTATGTACTAATTTTTGTGTATTTTTATTTAATTACAGTGAAATATTAAAACGAAATCGAAAGCAGTAAACGAGTATCAACATACTATTTTTACTGCAATTAAAAAATTTGTTTATGCTCATAGTTTTGCATTGATTACATTAGTTACACTTATCATCACTAAAATTGTAATTGTAATTTCGATAAAAATATTGTTGTTCTAATAAAAAATTGTTTATTCGCTTTATTTTGATATTTTTTAAAAATATATTGTTTTTTATATTTTTTTATATTTTTTAATTTATTATCAATGACAATATTTATTTAAATATTTATTATTTTTTTATGTGAACAAAAATATAGTCAGCAAAATTCGATTGTAACGAATCGACTTTAATTATTAAAATATTTGTTTATATTCAATTGTCAGTAAACTAAAAATAATATTTTTTCTTAACAACAATATTTTTATATAATTTTAATACGGCAACAAAATTGTTGTCAAAACAAAAATTGAGAAAATGACTTTTCTCTGAGTGTATGTGAGTTGTGTGTGATTCTGGCGACTTCTTAAATTTTAAACTCGTGGCTACTAAATTTGTAGGTTTAAACTCGTACCAGTACCAACTAGTATCCTTCCAAAGCAGTGTTAAATATTCATTATGTACAGAATTATTAAAATAATTAAGAACACTGTGTGACGTATAAGTAATATAATTTCTTAATGTTACTTATACTCTCCTCGAAAGTAAAAACCAGAAAAACATTTCCTTTCAACTTAAAACTTAATAAATTATTTCCTTTTAAATATTTATCATAAAAATAATATTTTTCAATTTTATCCTACTCATCTCGGTATCATTCTCAGTCCTTTAAAACTTAATCAAATAATTTGAAAACCATATTATAATGATAACAATTTTCATAATCTTTTATAACAGATCTCCTACATAACATTTCTTTTACCAATTACTGGCCTACAAAAATATTTTTATTTTAATTTGTCTGAGAGACAAAGAGAGAGAGAGTGAAAGAGTATAAATCCTAAAAAATATTTTTAAATTTTCAATCTATATTCCATTATAATTCTCTTTCCCCCAGGAATATGATATGTTTTGAAATCACAGAAAAACCCCTTTCATTCTTTACTCGCACACACACATGCACACACTCAAAAAGTATTGAATTTTATAAATTTTAATAATGCTAAAAAGACAAATTCCTCCTGGATTTTTGCAATAAAGTAAAACTGAGAAAAAAGATAAATATTAAAATTTGATATTTTTGAGAAGATTAAAAGTTTTTCTTTGCATAGAAAATTGTTTGTGTGTTAAATATGAAAATGGGAAATAATATTTTAATGTTACATTCTGAATTGTCTCATCCTTCATTTTGTAATACATATTTTTTGCTTCTTATACCCTACACCACCACAGGTGGTTGGGATATAATGCGTTTGTTGTTAAGTTTGTAACTCACAGAAAAAATATTGCTATCACCTATCTATCGCTTTCTGACTCTATTTAACGATCTCCGTCGGACTGACTGTCCTTGTAAATCTTATGAATTAAATGTAGATCGAATCTTTTGAGAAATCATGCACATGTCATTATTTTGGCCCAAGGACAATGCCTATTAAAACTGGTGATGATAGATCCATTTTTACGCCTTGCCCCCATGCATATGTTCTTCCCGAAAACGAAATTGGACACAAATCAGTCTTATAGACTGATGTGCCAAATTACACGATATACGGTTCATTATTTCTCATAGGTTCACTTCAAACACTCTTCCAAATATCACGTTGAAGAGCTTAAATCTCAAAAATATGTTGGATTTATTATAAAAGTTAAGAGTAACTCAACTAAAGATAAACATAGGCTGAAATAGATGTTCAAAGCTTTACGAGGGTCGGCACATAAAAACGCATAAATCGTACATAATAAAATACTGCACTTTTAAGCATAAATATGAAAACAAATTATACGAGGATCGTTCATTAAATTTTCGTAGCTACCAACTATAACCGACAATGTGGTGTAGGGTATAAAATAGTCAGACTTGACTGACGCTATTTTCTTACTTGTTTGTTTAGTTATTTGTATTTGTTAGATACTTTATGAAAAAAGGAAATCCAATAAAAATTCTAGTTAAATATAAATATTCTTTAGTGACAGTATGTAATTGTAAGCAATGAGTATTAGTAAGTGTGTGTGTGTGAGTGAGATTTTTAATGTATTTTCATATTCATATTACAAGTGCAAACAATATATATTTTCATTGTAACCCTTTTTAAATTATTCATAATCTATTACACTTTGAAGTTAACCCAAATACACAAAAAAATATGTATAAACAGGACGAATATATTAAATAAGAAAAGGAGAAAGGAGAGGAGAAGCAATGAGAGAGACGAAGAAATAAAAACTAAGTCAAATTGTTATGTAGAATAAAATCTACATGTGTTGGGATATTTTTACTACTACTTTTATGAATATGTATGTGTTTTTATATATATCTAAAGGGGATATATACAATACATTAAAATATATTTTGCAATATAACTAAAAATATATGGGATATAACTAAAAAAATATAAAACATTTTAGAAAATTTGTAAATTTTAAATTTTAAAGAAACCAAATTTTTCTAAATTTTGAAATCCTGGAATTTCAGTACAAGATGAATGGGTTTCCAGTAACAATTTCAAATATTCAAGTATTAGACTTTATTTCAATACCATATTCCAGTAAAAAGGACACTTGAATTCAAGTCGGATGTAATAGTGTTTGGAAAGCTGCAATTCAAGTGGATAAATCCATTGAAATCAACCTTAAATATACAGTATAATTCCAGTACAAAAGCTAATGATAATTCCAGTACAAAAGCTAATGAAATTCAAGTCGTTCGTGCCATTAATTTTTAATGCAACATTTTTTATTTTTTTACTGCACAATGAAGTGTTCGCATCTTAGAATTTCAGGTTCAATTGTTCAAAGACATTTCATATGTGCTTCATTCCAAATTAATTCCGAATCTTGAATTTATTTTTTCAGAAAATTGTCACCAAATCCTGAATTTCTACAACAAAAAATATGTTACAAATATATTCCAATATGTTATAATTGTTTATCTTATTTTTCGCCAAGTTATACTCCTTTCTCGAGCAATATTGTCTCATTATATTTTTATATAATTTACAACAATGTTTTCCATTTATTTTTTTAATTTGTTTGACAAAAGAGAAATATTTGAATGAAAATTTAAAAGTCACTTTCAAAATAATTGGGAATTAAACTGGAATTTTAATTGAATTCAAATAAAATTTTCAATGCCTGAAATTTAATTTTTGACGTGCTTTTTGGGTTATTTTCAATTTACATTTAATTTCTATACCCCATATGTTCTACATTATTTTAGTATTTTCCCATATATATTTCTGTTTAACACATATTTAAAAGTGAGATCGAAAGAAACGAAACCACCATATTTGCAGTTTAATTTTTTTATTTGACTCAAATTATTATTTTTTTTTCACAAAAATACTTTTTAGTTTTAATCACTCGTGATGATATTTTGAACCTTTTTCGGAAATCCTTCCATTAAATTTTTGATAGTGCTTTCTGTCTATTTGTTTGAATAGATTGTCCACCTTCCTTTAAAATCTACCACATTATGGGCAACTTTTTGTTGCTCTTTGTTTCTCTTTTAACAAGGACCCAATATATTTTTTGGATTTGACTTTTTGGCTTTAAGGGATTTTCTCTCATTGCACAAATAGCACATTATTGTTTCTGTACCTTTCAAAAGCTTTCAAAAGAAGCTAATCATTGATCACCATGAATCACAATTTTGTTAACATGGTTTCTTTTGACACAACTGCATGTTGCTTACCATACCAGCAACATTTTCTGCTTTTGGATCTTAAATACTTCCTCGAGTAACATAACATAATATTTTGGTGAAAAATTTGCCAGTACAAATGTCTTGTCATTCATTATGCAGCAGGAATATTTTTAGAAAACATGTCCTTAATTTTCGAGCTTTGTATGGCCACTGAGTGTTTAGCAGCATTCCTGCCATAAACTTTTTGAGCCTTGTATGTGTCCTGGCGGATGTGTTGGGAGCGCTTTTGAAATTCCTTTCTATATTTTTGCTTCAGAAACATTATGTAGACCAGTGCATTTATCTGAACCCTATTTTCAATCAACGGACGTGTTCTCCAGGTACTGCGTAGCAATATTAAAAACAGTTTGACGGCAGATCATTGAATGCTTGGCCAACATTTTGTAGCACTAAATTGGGTTTTGTTTAAAATATTTAATTATTTTAGTGCGCTTCTTTGGTCTTTATTTAAATTAGATTAACGATATATATTAATATATTTCACATAAAACATAATTACTGACACGTTTTGTAAAGTTAACTTAATCAAAAAAATATTCAAAGTTGTATTGAAAAACGTGGGTTAGGAATTTTTCGATCTTAGTCCTTAAATGTAGTTTTACTCTTTATTTTTTTATTTTAAAACATATTTTGTAGGTTTTTCCCCTAAATACAATTGCATGTTCTTATATACTTATAGGCAAGAGGTTGTTGAATGAATTGAAATTTATAGTTAAAATATTATAATAACAAAAAATAAAAATAAAACCTAAACCTGGCACAGAATCATATATATATAGTGTCTATGATTTTATGCATGTGAACATGAATGCATAGACATTTAATATCACATATATACACTTCTTTATATAGGTTACTGTGTAATCTTGGAGAAAAAGTATTTTTCCCAAATTAAAGTAAAATAAAAATGATCAGAAATTAGGGATAATTAAGAGGAAAATACAATAATGGATTTCTTCAGGTTTTCATAAAGTAAAATAATGCTTTCTTTTTTAAATATGATTTTGTTAATACAGTTATGAGCATAAGTTTATGTCCAAAAAGGAAATTTACATATAATAAATATTTAAAAATTTAATTTAGAATTTGTTGACAGATAATATCTAAATAATGTATGATTCACAATCTAATACCAAAAAAAGGTAATAGATTTTTAAAGAATTAAAACAAAATCCTTCTATCTTTCGAACGATCATATTCGATTATTATTCGAACGATCATAAATCATTTTAAAGTGAAACTTATTATAAAAAATGCAAAGAGTAGCAGACATTCACGTAAATTAACTGAAAGTGAGCATGACAAAATGGTACGAATGGTAGAAGTTGATCCAGAAAATAACATCCATACAGTTGCTACAGCTATGACGGATGATTTTAAAATTGCACGTTAAAACTGTTTGCTGACCACTACATAAAGATGTTAACAATTCAAGAAGAACTAACCACTGATATCTTTAATCAATGGTAAGAAGAGAATGTGTTGTTCAAAACAACGCATTCTGGCAAATCTAAATTCTATCGAGAACTTCCGGGAAGAATTAGATCGAAGAGCAAGATTTTGGAACTAAAATAATTTTCGTAAAGATATCACAACAAAGTTAGTGCACCCCATATCAAAAAGAGATATAGAAGTTAAAAAACAAAAGAAATTACCAACAAAATATTTAGTCAAGTGATAGGTTTGGTTAGGTCATTAGGCTGCTACGAATTAGAAGATTCAGAATGGGGTTTCACTTGGGTTCTGAAAGTCTCTTTTTCTTACTTAAAGATACAGTGAATAGGAAGAGAAAGTGTAGATAAAAAGAAGTGTAGATGTAAGTAGTCGAGGTTTAAGTTGTAGATTGATGTCTGGAATCGAATAAAAAAAAAAGATCTTGACAGACACCTGTGAAAAGCCTAGGAAGTAAATCTGTCATAGAACCATCCGTAAATTGCGAAGAATCCACAGATATTCTTTCAATTTCATCTGGCAGAGATTGTAATGAGCAGCAATAAAAAAAACGTGATCGTATGTCCTCGAAGGTAGACCAGATGAGGAATCATTTTTTCCTACTCAACTTTGTCTATCAATAGAGTAAAATGCCATAGTCCCATCCAAAATTGCCTAAATCATTCTGGTAAGCAGACACGTTGATTTAATATCTACACGCTCTGCGCTGTAACATAGATCGACAATTTACACAGACGATCAATGACTACATCAGTGAGGTTCGTACCAATTGAGGAGCCTTATAATTTTGTTCCACCGAAGTTTTTAAACATGTTTGGTTCCTGTTTAATTATTTTATATAATGACTTTATTATTGTTACATTGTCTACATTATATCAAACTTTACCACCAATAAGTACATAAATCGTATTTTCGGTAGTGAGTCTTATTTAGTGCTAAGGTCAATTATGAATCGTTATTCATTTTTAGGTTATGCAGAGTTGGATAGAAGACATTTCTCTTCAGCCAAATTTACAAAAGCTACTACTATTCAATTGTCAAATTTGGTACCCCGGCCACATCAGTTGTTAGAAACGTGTTAGGCTTCCTTTTGTTATAATTAATTTTATTCAAAAATATTCAAAATAAAATTTCGTCCACCCAGAATGTGATGAAAAGGAATTCTTATTTAAAATTCATGACTATTTTAGCATTTTATGATAAGTTCTCATTAGATTGTTGAATGACACTTTAAAGATGTTGAGTTTGTACTGTCGAATTTTTCCAAGAGATCAGCTGTTATCAACACATCGATCGATATTTGAAGTAACTTGCCATGACATCAAATTTTCTTCAGTTTCCAGAGAAGCATCTCTGCAGCTTTATATCGTTTATATATACATTTTCTTCAAATATGAATATAATCCCTTTTAGCATTTCTCTCCATTTTATCTATAACTCTAGATTTATTTGTATTCAGCGGTTATTCCGCAGCCTTGATTACTTAATTTCTGCGAACATTTAAATGAAATCGCCTGATATTAATATTGCTGGTTTTCACATATTCTCTCAGGTTTTCTTTCTCACCTTTCATTAGAGATTTTAAGTACCAACTCCGCAAACTGCCTTGGATAAATATGGGCTATTTGGATTTTTGTCTCAAGATGTATTATTTGATGTTCAGTGCGAATGTTCCACATTATTTTTCATGCTATAGAAAACATTGGGATAATAGAAATATTGTCAGAATAACGAACTATAGAAAACATTGATGGGAAAACAATGTTCTGTAGGAAACATTTTCGGATACACACTGATGTATTGAACACATTATCGAATAATTAATATTCAATGGAGACCTTTGTCAGATGAACACTGCGCTATGGAAAATATTGTCGGATCAGGAATATTTCATAAAAAATATTGTAGAGTGAACAATAAATTTCTCAAATTTCGATCTTATTGAGATTAAGTGAAATAAATCTTATTTCTAGATTATCTAGAATAAATTTTTCAAAACAAAACCTTTTTTCCTTAATTATCCTTTTATAATATTTTTTATTTCTTTCCATCTTTTCATTTCAATCTAATGACAACAAAAATATTGTTTTGTCAAAAAAAAAAAAAAAAAAAAAAAAAAGCTAAAAATCTTCTCTCTATATCTGATGTGTTATAACTTATTTACAGATTTATTAGACAACAACCAATTCAATACATCTATTCATCTTAAATGAAAAAATGAAAAAGATACAAATACGAAATGACTCTTATCTCAATCTAAATTAAACATACTCTTCTATCTTTTTTCTATATAAATAAAAATAAATAAAAAATGAAAAAGGAAAACATAACAAGAAATCTCTATAAAAATAATATGACGGTATTTTTTTATATAAAAAATTCCCTTTCTTAGATTTTTTCCGAAATAGAAATAAAAAAAAAACACCGAGAAGAAAGGCAAAAGCATAGCGCGGCAAAAGCAACGACAAAATAAAATATATTAAAACAAGTAAGAATGTTATATTCGGCCATGCTGAATCTTCTATACCCTTCACCACAAATGCGTGTGAAATAAATACGTTATGTTCCGTACATTCAGACTCACATATACATTCTCAGACGCATACAACGTATAAACGTTTTTCTTAATTATAACACGGAACACTTTATGAATCATAAAATTAGTTATATTTTTGGTTAGAACTTTGTTTTACTGAACCGATCGATATGGCAATGAAGTACATATAACAAAAAATTTCGGCAAAATGTCTTTCTAATTTGTCTATTTATAATTGACAATTTTACGATAGTTTTTGTTTGAACTTACAGGTTGCTTCATTTGTTGGTCCATATATTTTAATATACTGAATTTTTCAGGAGTATAACAAAAACTTAAGCCGAATTTCATTTAACTCTGTCAATTATTGGGGATGTGAACATACAAATAACAGACAGACGTTCAGATAGACAGACTCACATACAGAAAGATAGAAGAATATATCGAAATCGACACAGATTTTGATTTGATGTCTAAGATGATTCCGTCATACTGTTACACACGCAATGACAATGGTTATATACCCTCAGCACTATTTATGGTGGTGGAGAGTATAAAAATCGGAAATAATAGTAAATATTGCTAAGAGAATACAACAAAAACAAACACTTATTTTTTTTTGGTTGCGCTCAATTTTATTTTGAAAATATTTCTGTGTAGAAGTTTGAGTGAATGCATGAATGTATGAATGAAGTACACATGCATAAATGTTTGTGTTGTAGAGCAACTGCAAGGATTCACAGTTAGAGTGTAATAGTTATATACTTTTTTTTTACTTTATGCATCCATAGAGTGCAACAAGAATAGGATCTTCTTTGCTTTAGCCTTAAAAATGGTTAGATAAACTTTTTATGGTGTTTTTTTTTTTTTTGGTTTAGTTTGTATTCATATGGATTTATTTTGAAGATACGATGTTGGTTAGAGAAGATTTTTGTACTAAATTTATTTTAATATGTATGATAGATAATGTATCTTAATAAAAATCGGATTTACAAAATTAAATATAAATACTGTCTGAAGAATGCTTTACTACCAGGCGAATGATATATAGAAAAAATTTGTCGGATGATCAAAGTTTGTCGGATGCATAAGGTTTTATAGAAAACATTGTTGGATGAACAACTATTTACAGAAAACATTGTCGGAAGAGCAATCTTTTATAGAAAAATTGTCGGATGTTAAAGTTTGTTGGTTGAACATTTTTATAAAAGTTTTGTAGAAAAAAATGATCCGATGAATAGAGTTTTATAGAAAAGATAAACAGAGCTTTATAAAAAACATTGTAGGTTGAGCAATGTTTTATAGAAAGTATTGGATGACCTAAATTTTGTGGACAAGTTTGTCGATTAAACTAAGAAGACATTGTTTAATCGACAAACTTGTCCACAAATTTTGAACGATAAATAATGTTTTATATAAAATATTGTACGATGAGCAATATTGTGGGGAAAACAATATCCTAATTAAGAACTTGTCGTGTAGACATTGCTCTATAGGAAGAGTTGACGGTGGACGATGTTCTCTACGAATATTTATCTGATGAGATTTGTTCTTCGGAAAGCAATATCTAATGGACAATGTTTCTACAACATTTTCTGAATTATATTGCTGGGTGAATCCTTTTTATATAAAACGAAATAAGTTCAACTCGAATTTCTTTTGATTTGTCTATAACTTTTCGAACCCTTTGCGTCCATATTTCTTCATTATTTTATCTTGATACCCTTTAATAACCTACAATTCGAATTCATGGGTACATTGTATATAGAATCCAAATATAAATATATTAATACACACTGTATTGTAATATTTTATGGTTGTATAAGTATAAAAGGGAAACAGCAGAAAAATATGCAATAAAAAATTGTGGAAATAGTTTGTAACTGTTAAATATGTATAGAAAACCATATGAAAGATAGAATGTTTAAGTGCAACAAAATATGACACTAACACAAAGGATATACATTCCCTATATAAATGAATATATATGTACAATTATATATATATTTTTTATGTAGTTGAGAAAACTTGTAAACATTTTTCTTAATTTTTCTAAATTGTCTGTGTATAAGTATGTCTATGAGTTTGTGTTTATGATTTTAGGTGTGTTGAGTATAAGAGTGTTTATGTATATGTAAATGTGTGGGATTGTGAGTAGGTATAAAATAGGTTTAGTAATCTTTTTAAAAATACTTATAACAACTAGATAAGGAGCAATTTAATGAGATGACTTTTTAAATTAGTTTCAAGAGATCTTTGAATGTTCGGATGTTTTGAACTTCCTTTTAACTATAAATTGGTCTCGGATAAGAAAATTACCAAATACTCGAGTTAAAGTCAAATCGTTTATAGTTTTATTTTCAACATTAATATACTTATCGAGCAGGTTTTAAAGAATTGGTTTCTTGGGACTGGAAAAAAACTTTATTTCAAGAATTCGCATCATTTAATCGTTTCTTCTAGGAAGGTAACTCTTATTAAGTTCTTTCGAGTTTTTACAAAACTCAAAAATTACAAATTTTCTTATTAAACCCTGTTAAATTAAATTTAAACTGATATGATAAATGCAGTATCTAAAGGAATCTTCTAAAAATAATTTTACTTTCACTTAAGTAAGTGTACAAGTACTCAAACATTTTATATTCAAACACATGCACCTTAACATACAAATACATATGTAAGTGTTGCAAATATATAGATTTATACATGTGAAGAGGTCATGCTCTATTCTAATTCTATATTTAGTTTTCTTAAGCATTCAAATGCTTTTCCTTTTATGATTTTTAATAATTTTTTAATCCAAAATATTATTTTTTCGCAATATTTTTTTACGATTTTTTGTATTAAATTGTGTTTAACAGTCACACAACTTACATGTTGATTTTTTGTCGTTCCAAAATTAAAAAAAAAAAAACATCAAAAGAAGTTATTCAAGTCCCTTTACAATGAGGACAAATTTTCCGCTTGTCGAAAAATAAACTTTTGATTGGTTCTTTAGATTTTGGAAAAAAATGCTCTATTTTGAGTACCTTTGAACTTTCTAGATAGAAAAATAGTTTCTGTCCTCTTCTGTCGTATCATAATATTTTAAATTAAAATTTGTCGCAAGAATAACGTTTTATAGAACATTTTCTCAGATTACTACTTACTACTGAAAATATTTTTGGATTAATTCTATACAAAATATTATCGAATGAATTGTATTCTATAAAAAAACACCCGTTTCCTATAGAGAAACTTATCAGATAAAATGTTTTCTATAGAAAACCTTGTCGGATGAACTGTTTTCTATAGAAAACCTTGTTGAATGAACTGTTTGTATAGAAAACTTTGTCGAATGAAATGTTTTCTATAGAAAACTTTGTCGGATGAACTGTTTGCTATAGAAAACCTTGTGGGATGAAATTATTTCTAAGGAAAACCTTCTCGAATGAAATGCTTCGGATTAACCGTTTTCTATAGAAAACATTGTCGGATTAAATGTTTATATAAAATATCTCGTCGGATGAACTTTCTTCTATAGAAAGTCTTATCGGATGAGCTTTTTTTCTATAGGAAGCCTTGTCGGATAAACTGGTTTCTATAGGAAAAAAAAATATTTTAGAAAATTTATGTTGACAATTTGCCGATTTAAATTGGATAAGACAAATATTTCAGACCTGTTTCCAAGAACAAAATCATGAGGCTGCACGTAATTTATTGGACAAAAACACGTATATATGCCAATAGAATCGGTTCTATTATTGATTCAGAAACAATATAGATTTACACTTTTCAACTCAATTTTCAATAATTTTGAAATGATGAAGAACTTTGAAATTCCGGAAAAAATCTCACAAACTCTGAAATACGTATTGTCGCTATTTCATTGAAGTTTCCTAAATGACCTTCAAGAAATTGCTGTAGAAATTGTCTATATGATCATATGCTTAAGGACAACAGTTTAGATTAGTTAGACAATAGTTTTCACTGTAGTTTAAACAATAAATTGACCTATAGCTCAGACTATAGTCAAAACTATTGCTTATTCTACAGATTAGCTTCAGCTGTAGTTTGCCTAAAGCTTTAACTATAGATAAGGTGTTAATAAAATTTTCTATTCTGGGAGTACCGCGATAATTGCTTGCTAAAGGCAACATTTGGTCACCCAAAATTTTCTTTTTAAATTTCCTCTTCATTTCTATAGTCAAATATAGGAACTGTGATATTTGCAAAATAAGGAAAATGCAAACAATTTTTTGAGAATTTTCATCCACAGGTTTTAGGACTTTCAAACGTCTGGATAGTTAAAAAGCATGGGAAAGTACAAATGAGTCGGAACTAAATCGTTGTTGACATGTTAGAGAAAGAGAACTAATAACCCAAAATACAGATACACTATTTATCTTGAAAGTTGGAAAATAATATTTAAAGTGCTTTTGGTGCAGGATATTCAACATTCGTTTTTACTAAATAATTTATTCTTCCATTTCCCTTACTAAAATTATCATTCTCCTCATACTTATCTACATTGTTGCATAAATTCTTTTAAACATTTTATTATTAATAATAAAAGTTATGATATTATGACACCTTAAAAAAAAAAAAAGAAAGAAAAAAAACATGATATACATTCTTTTCCAACATTGACATCAGCAGGATAAATTTGAATTTGTTACACAAAAAAAAAAAATACCTTTTTAAAAATGTCATAACGAAGAGAAAATAAATGAAAGAAATGAAAAGATTTTATGTTCGTTCATTAGTGACAAATTTTATAATTTTTGAAGGTTTAATTAACCATAGAAATACAATAATAACATATAAAAGTTTTGATTTAATAATTGACTAAAAGTAAGTACGAGACAATTTTAATTGAGGATGAAAAATAGTTTTATTAAAATAATTAGAAAAAAAGAAAAAAAATATTTTAAAGAAGAAAACAAAATTTATATTTTTTTTAACTATTAATTTAAGATTTTTCCTCTTTTTTGGGGTTATAAACAATTTTCTCATTTTATTTAAAATCTTGAAAACATTAACTATTTTAATTATTCTCTATGATTTATAGCAATAATTATATTTTATATTTTGTTTCTATAAATAGCAGCATTTTAAAGTTTTAAATTATAATCGGATTTGATTTCTTGTGGCATTTGATAATTTTAATCGGATTAATTGCAAAACTTTTAAATTTATGTATTTTACAACTTAATATTCTTCAATAATATAAATTTTAAGTTTTTATTTTTAATTGTGTGTCGAAGTATAATTAATTGCTTAAAATTTGGTTTAAATTATATTTATAGCTTTTCTTAAAATTTTATTTTAATTTATTTTCATCATAAAATTATTATATATTTTTATATTTATTTTTAAGAAAATCATATATGATATGAATTCAAATTCAAGTGAAAAAGATTGTATATTATAATAAAAGTGAATTAAGCTGTGCTGAATATCTGTTTTGCCCTACCTGCATACATGTTTCCTAAACTTTAATAATAAACCCTGAAAGACAATAAAGATCTTTTTGGATAAAGTCAGATACGCCTAGTGGAATCAATACTTAGTAAGTTGGAAAGTACTATTTCCATTTCAGTGAAAGAAGTAAATATTTTGAAGATTCATACGAATTTATACAGATTGATATTCCAGGTATTTTCCTAAGGAAAAATGGGAAACTTTTTAACATATTGAAATATAAATAAATTAAATATTAATTGAATCTAAAAACTAAGTAAAATATTTTTTGAAATCACTCATACGTATCGGTACCATATATTGGAAACATTTAGATAAATGTCTGAATTTTGAGAGAACTGGTTCATATTGAAGAATCTTTTGAGCCTTAACGATTATTCGGAAGTTTAAAAAATAATTGCAAAAAAAAAAAAAATAAATAATAATAATAATAATAATAATTAATAATAATAATAATAATAATAAATAAATATAAAAAAAACTAAGTCTAACAAGCTTTAAACCCTTTTCTAGGAAGGGGATTTCAATGGAAGCTATATTAATACATAGATCGATATTCAAATTAATGACATATATTGAATACTGTTAGAACAATAGTTGTCCAAAGCTGTTTCGGAAAGTACCTAATATGGCAGCTAAATTAAATATATGGACCGAGATTAATCAAATTAATAACAAATATTCAACATAGTTTGATTGTATTTTTGAATTATCAATAAAAGATATTTTTGTAAGCTTAAAACTA
>PYHX02000495.1:50168436-50202395 GCA_004302925.2 Cochliomyia hominivorax | reverse complement strand
ACCTCTTTGTTAAATCGTTAACTGACCCATTATCTGTATCTTGAGTCTCCAAAAACTTCTAGGCATTTACAATTACACACATACATATTTGCCTGTTCTAAGAGTTGAATGTCTTCTCATTATTTAACAACACAAAAAATGGTACACATATACAAACTTCATAATCACTTTATTCATTATCATCTACATCTGCAACTACTTGAGCAAAGTCAGCAAACAAATGACTTTATCCTTACAGTTATCGTCATCATCATCATTGCATTCATTTCAGTCGGCGTTATTACCATGAGCAAAATCATACGATTCAACAAGTTAACCACAACGCATTCAGTCATAAGGCGACAAATGCATTCGGGGCAATAGAGTTTCTATTTGCTAGATTGAGTATGTGTGAGTTTAAATTTCACCCAAATATACACACATACATATGCCACTCAAAATATCTTTGGTAGTAGTGACGCCATATTACTATTATCACTATATTCAGGCAGCAACAACAACACGAGCAACTATGAAAACATTAACCATATTTTGTTTAAGGTTGCGTTTTATGTGAATTTTGTAGAATTGGAAAACTTTTTAAGATTTTTTTTGTTCGTACTTTTTGGAATGCAAAAGAGAAGCAAATAAAACGAAAATCGAATTTTAGTTCAAGCACGTAGAAAAAAACAAGTAATAAGATTCTTAAATATTTTACATAGAATATATGAGATTTGCAGAGATTTAAATATGAGAAGATTTTAAAATTTGAATTGACCAAAAATGAAAGATTTAATTTTTTTTTAAATTATTCCTTTAGTGCAGAGGTGCATAAGTTATGAATGTATAATTGACACTTATGTGAATAGAAGAATATAAAATATGGACCGCCAGTAATTTAATTCAATCAGTTGCATACAATCCTGAAGAAGTGCCTCCACTGTAGAATTCGTACATGGTTTTTTCACACATCTTTGAAAAAGCAGAATAAAGTATTTCGATGAAAACTTTTTAATTTACAGGAAGAGTTAAACAGCAACAAAATTCACGATTATTTTAGAAATTATCTGAAGATATTCACTGAGTCAAAAGGTTCATTACGCAACTTCTTTAGATATTCGGAGCTGCATCTCTTTCTATGAATGGCTTCTATATATACTTTTATATATATAGAAGCTAAAGTTCACATTGTCTCTGATCGACTCTCAGATGGACATTTCGGTTATGATTTTTTTCAAAAGTTCACTTATGAAAAATATTAATTGGCCTCAGAATGGTGGTAGAACTTCGAAATTGGTGGCCTCCGAGTAAAAATTACTAGCTCGATACGATGACGCTGCCAATGGTGACATCAAAAAAAAAAATGACCCTAATGTGAAAAATGAAATTACCCTAAATTTGAGCCAATTATTTATTATGAAAAATATCTCATTTTTTTAATAAAATATCACCCCAAAATTTATAAAAAATGTCCCATTAAGGAAATGTTATAAGATCCATATATTGGTGTATTTTTATCGGAAAGAAAAATGACCCCAATTTTTATATAAAGAAAACTTTCGATCAGACTAAGAGAATTTTTCCTCTGTAGTTATTAAAAAGCCAGCTTCGCGAAGAAACTTTTCCAACGCGACTGACCTTCCGTCGAATTTAAACACTTTCTCCACTGTACTATTCAAAAGGCTGGTCCTAGTCTATCCGAAGGCCGGTCGAGTAGAGGAAAAATTCCTTAGTCCGGCCGAAGATCGGTGGCATAAAGTGTTCTTATCGAAGGTGGCAATTGGTTCCTAGTGAATATGTGGAAAATGTGTTATTTTTTGGGAATTGTCACATTAAATTTTTAGGGTAAATTTTCGTTTCTTCTAAAACGAAAAAAGACCCTGAATAATGTTTGTAGATATAACAATGAGGGAAAATACCCCAAATGGAGTGCAATGTAATATTTGCGGTCATTTTTCATTTTTCACATTGGGACCATTTTTCTTGTATTTAAATTTAAATTCAATTTCTTTTTTTTTTGAAAATTACTTTGTTGCTTTTTTATTTATAATTTCCCCCTTGACAAAAATTTTAGAAATAACAAAATTATACGGAAGACTTCTCTAGTAAGAAAGGTTAATTTTGGCTACAAGATCGAGGAATCTTTTCATGTATAGAATTAAAATCTTAAAAAATCAGGTAAGAATGCTCTACATGGATATGCGGATTCTTCAATGTCCTCCACCACAAATGCGTGTAAGTAAATACGTTATGTTTTATACATATACACACACAACCGTATATAATATAACCGTTTTACACTTAATGAGTCATAAAGTTAGTAATACTTTTGGCTATAACTTTGATAATTTTTGGAATAATAATGAATTTTATACTATGCCCAAATCTTGTTCTAATTTATCGATTTATAATTGAAAGTTTTACCAAAATTATTCGCCTCAGATATCGGTCTATTTCTTTCGATAAACCTAACAAATTTCCACTGATTTTAAATAGGATACGTCTCAAGACTATAGTAAATACTCAGGCCAAATTTCATTAAGCTCTGTCAATTATTGTCGATGTGAGCGTGCCAACAACAGAAAGACGAACATAGTTAAATCGACACAGATTTTGATTCCATGATTTGATTTTGGCGACTTCAGTTTTTCCTAAAAAGCATTCCCACACTTTTCATCTAGAAAAATAATAATCCTAAAAAGTAAATTTGAAAATAATGTATTTTATCAGTTAGAATTAGAGTTTCTTTTTTAAATAAATATGTCAATCCAGGGAATAAATTAGAATATCGTATATCCCGCAAAACTAATGTTTTTTTAGTTTTCTAATGAAGAAATGCTAACGTTATAGTAAATTTAAAGTAAATTTATGAACATAAAACTCTATTTTTAATTGCAGGTAGTATTCTGAAAATATTTTCTTATATTGGAGCTGTAATAGAAAGTGGATTAATGCTCTTAAAATTCACCGCACATATTTACGCCAAGTCCAAAGTATTTCAAGCCGAATTCAATTGAAATACATAAATTTAAGAGTTTCTAATCGTAAATTCTTTTCTAAAAAATGGAAAATTAAATATGAGTTACAGTGTAATTGATAAAATTTTTTATATTTAAGACAAATAGAATTCCGCCCCAAATATTTTTTTAAACTCAAATTTCTTTTCTGGGTTGGGACCTTTTAGTTAAATTAATAAAAATGTATTGCAGCATGAAAATTTATTATACCGAAAAGGACTATTCCATACTTTAGAATTTTATAGGCTTAAGAGCATATCCTAGACAAGGTTCTTGTATTGGCGCTGGATTAAAAAACCCCTAAAATTTTGGTGTTATATTCTCGTAGTATAATAAATTTATGTGGGAAATTTTAGAAAATCGTCTTTCAAATTGCAATCTATATTACATACATACATTCGATTAATCCTATTTAGATGAATTTTGGTACGATATAGGTTAAATTCTGTCTCAGATATCAGTCTATAATTATTTTGCTATTGGAGCGATAAATAAGGTTTTAAGTAAAAATATTAAGAAATAATCAGGTCAAATTTCATTGAATTCTTCAATGATTTCTTTTGGAGTAATACGTGTAGACAACTTATCTTCTTCTCCTAAATTAATTCCCGACAATTCTAAATAGAAATTTTACAGGATTTACAAAATGAATTTTGCGTAAAAATCCCTGAAACGCTTTCCCGTGGATAAATCCTAGTAATTATGTAATAATGAAGTAACAAAGCTACTTGGTGAAATACTATCAAATTTAAAAAAAAAATCAAGGATTTTATTTCAAAAATGTTTCTAAAAAATCAAATTTGCCAAATTTTACAAATTGCTAACTTTTTTTTAATACGTAAATAATTATTTGTGTTACACAAACAAGTTTTAATTGGCTTTTGGAACAAATTTATGCAAAAAAATATTTTAACAGATACAAATTGTCCACACCCTCCCTAAAAATCGAAAAACTTTTATTACATACTTTAACATTATTTTAAACATACAGAAGTTATTTTATTAACAGTTATTATCTACATAACTGTAGAATTCATTTCAACTATTAAAAATCTCCCCTATAAAATGATTGGGTTTATATAAAGAATCTTCTATAAAGATAAACTTGTCGAAAATGTTAACGATTTTTTTTGTTGATATTTTATAGTAAATATAGGCCGTGGGAATGTTGGATGTTATGTATATTCACTGAAAATATATAAATATCTTGGAATTATAGCTTAATTTATTGTCACAATTTGATTGCTGTTTTTATGTCACATTGGAAAAAATATTAACATTTTTTGGACACATTATAGAAATTGATGTTAAATTATATTTAACATATTTATGTTTTGTCCATTTTGATTTAAATGTATATTTTTTATATTTTACAGATGATAAGTCATACGTTCAGAGTTTAAGATAAGAAGAGGTGTATTTTTCCTAATTATACTAAAAAGAAATAATTATGCCTTAACTTTCCTATCTTGAGATAGTTATTCATATTAAGTTGAGTATTTTGTTTACAAAAAAATATTTTCCTAGAATATACAGCTGCGATCAAAGTAATAGCACTACTGACATTTCACATCTTCGTTGCTGATTTGTGTTTTTCTTTATGAATATTTTTATCCAAAATTTTATTTTCTAATTAATGTTCTAATAAGTTTGAGTATAAAGTCAAATCATAAGATTTGGAACTCTCAATGTAATAGCACCATTTCTATTACACTTGGAAAAAAACATTAACAGTACAAAAAATTGTTATAACATTATATAGTTGTATATAGTTGCTTCTGCATTTTATAATTAACAAGGTTTTCAAGAAGCGCGTTAGTAGAATAAGAATAATGGGTTGGTCTGAACACTGTACTTCAGAAAAGCGTGAACTTATTAAAATGCATAGTTCTGATAAGCAAACTTATGCCGAAATAAAAAATGTTAATGAATAATCAAATAAAATGATTAGAAATACCACAACCTACAAACTTAAAGTATGGAGTAATGAACAAAAAACTGATTCACATCAATTCCGTGATGAGGTAATTGTAAAGTAGTAGGCACAAGGATATCAATTATATTGACATGTTTATGTGTGTGAGTTTAAATATTTTCTATAACCATAAATGTTTAAAAGTGAGTTTTCAATTCTGTGGTTACAGCGTTACCGTTGAGATCCTTCCAAAAGTCGCACAAAAAGGGGATTTTGAAAATAAAGTCGCAGAAGTTGATTGCAGAATCATTCACCAAAAATTAACATTTTTTGAATAGTTTTAAATTATGAATTTAAACTAGAATATTAACCAACAACCAGTTTTTTCTTAAATTTATCATCATTTAGATTTTTATTATGATTTTGGAAAAGGATCGTTTATGAATTTTCAGTATTCGATCGTTCTTAATTAAAATTTTTTTATCCATAATTTATATAAAATTTATTGATTTGTTCTTTTTAAGTCAAATTAATGAAATTTCGTGAAGTTCTTGCCTAAAATCCAATTTATGAAAAAGGGGACAAAAAGGGGAAATTTGAAAAAGTACACAAAAAGTCACAAGCAGTTGAAAAGGTAGCAATTTGCGACTAAAGTGCATAAACGGCAACACAAAAAAATATATTTTTTTGAATCATATCCAAAATATGTCCGCTTGGCCGTTCGTCTAGTTGTACCCTTAAATGAAATTTGGCCACATCGTTCATTTTTCTAAGCAGTTTCTTGCATAGGTTCATTAATAAAAATATTATAGACCGATATCTGAGGCAGCCTCAAAATTCCACAGAACTTTTGTAATTTTTTTATACATCATCATACAAAAGATCACCAAAATCGAATCAATAGAAAAGGTTTAAGTTTCGAAGATTTTGATACAACCCAAAATCAGTGTATCAAAATTTGCAACATAAATTTATTTTGATATAAGAATTAACCAAAAAGCACGATTGTTTGACCTAGTTCTCACCTACGGAGCTTTCCCAAAATTTGGACATTCACAATTTTTTTATTAATGTTTGAAATAATGAATAATGAATATATAATTTGACCAATTAAGGTGCCTTTCCGGAATAGGTTTATGGGTGTATGGAGCTTTTAAGTTTAAAAGGATTTTACTTAAATTTCGTATAATATTTTTTTATTATATATATCTAATTTAACAGTTATTGTGCCATAAGCTGCTATAACACCTTACAGGAATAAAGTTTTAAATTAAATTAAAAATCAGCCATTGAATTTTAAAGCTCAATGCAAATATTTATAGGAAACTTTTAGAATATGTAATATTTTGCTATAGTTATACATGAGCTCCTTTTCCTTAATAGGTGTTCAAGCTTATGAGTGATTTATTAGTTTTCTGGTGCAATATCTTCAACTCATGGAAATGTTTGTATGATGTAAGTGATGGAGGGTATTTAACATTCGGCACAGCCGAAATTCTTACTAGTTTTCATTATTTTTGTTCCCCATTAGAAACTCTTGTCTCTTATTGTTAGCGATCTCAAATTATAAAATTAGTTCTTTAAAATTTGATCAATATTTTTTTTAAATTCTGTCATTTATGTGCGTTTTGAATCCCTTTCAAATGATGAAATATAAAATAATTAACTTAATTTTTAGAAAATTTTTCAATATTTAGAATTTATTTTTATATATAAATTTCAAATTGTTTGTACATAATATAAATATAAAAATTTATATATATATATCAATACTAATCCAATAAATATCTTATATAATTTTAATCATTTTATAGCGTATTAAATATCGTTCATGTGGAAAATTTTCTATATATTTTTCGATTTATATGCTGTCGAATTTCATACATGTGTGTGTTTTTATTATTTAAAAATTATTTTGTATTACTTTATATGTTTATACATGTGTAATGACACTTAATGTTACGAAATGGTTGAATGGACATTAATATGGTGTGACATTCAATTTATGTGTGAGTGTAAGTGTGGTATGAATAAATACAACAGGTAACATTGAGGATACAAAAAGTCACAACTACTCATACAAAAAAATGTATAATATTGAATTTATTGAACAAAAAAACTCTTTCTTAGTTATAACACTTTTGTGGGTGTTTGTTTTTCTATTTATTATATTTTTCTCTCTGTTTTTTTTTGTACAAAATTTCGTGGTCATCAGAGCATAAAAATTTTAATTTATTATAAACGTTATATTTATGTATATAAAAACATTGATTATCATTCAAAATACATCGTTAGTTTTATAATTGTTGACAATATATCGGTGGACAATTTTCTTTGTTAAATAATTGAAAAAAAAAAATAAATTTACATCAAATTAAATTGAAAATACTTGTCAACTAAAAAAAGAGATTAAATGTGAAAAGAACTCAAAGATAAGAAATCATTAATATGAGAAAATATATTTGTACAAACTCAAACTATTTGAATTTGTATACAAAGAACAACAAATACAAAACGCATATATGAAAATTTGTGTGGGTGTATGCATAATAAATTTAAATATCATTTTATGTTACACAACACCACAACCAATCAATATCCTTTGACACAAACTTATACACTGACATATGTTTTTTTTCATATTACATAATTCTAAGTCTAACAAGTGTATTTCTTATTATAGTTCTTCTATTTCTGATACACTACATTAAGAGTACTTTTGGTAATTTAAGAATTTTTATTTTCTTTCTGCTGATATATGTAACATGTAGAAAAATGATGATACACGCATTTCTATATTCATCAATCGACTCAGAATCCTGAGTTTATTTAACGATATGTGTCCGTGTCCATATTAATATTGATAACATTTTATTCCGAAGAAATTAGTCCCTTTTTGGGCAAGGACGACGTCGTCTGAAAATGATCATTGATCTGTCTAATTATACATGCATATATGTTCCAAAATAAATGTCTTCTCGAAATGAGATTTTAAGCTCGCAAACATATAAGAATACATTTTAATTAAATTTGGAAAAAACTAATCTTGTTTTAATTCAAATCTACATGCCAAATTTTAGAAAAATTGTTTTAGAAATGACCGTATCTTCCACACAGACCCACTTTCTGATATTACTGAATCTCAAAAAATAATAAAATAAATAAAATATAATAAAAAATAATAAAAAGGATATGATTGTCGATTTGTAACTTCATATAGCACAGTGTGTCGTGATCGACTTTTTTTTTAATAATTCGACAACTTTAAAACCGTTAGATATATCTTAATGAACTTTTTTAGTATTTTTAAGTCAGCGAGTATAATCTAGCATCGTTTCTGTCAAGAGCAGTTTATTAAAAAAACTGACATTCGAAAAATGGGATTTTCATAAAAACCGGTTTCAAATGCGGTTTTATGTCAAAAAACTGGTTAACCGGTCTTTGTTTGTTCATTATAAGTGTAAGAAATTAGTATTTATTTGTATTATTTAATATAAATTTAGAATTTAACGAATAAAAACATATACGACCTAAAGACATAATGACCTTTATATGGAATGAAGTTGAAATAATGGTTTCATCGTAATCAAAATGTGTATTTATTCTTATATCAAATTAGCAATTTTAGCAACAGATTTCATCAAATTATACTTGCACTGTATAATGTCCTAAATGGGTGGGATAGTTTCTTGGTAGTGCTTTCGATATCGTATTAAAATAATGTCTTTCGATATCATGGCTTTCCATTATTTTTCCTTAAAAGCAAATTTTTCTTTAATTTCTGAATATATCTAAATTATGGGTCTATATCTGAATAAAAAATATTGAAAAATATCATTTAATTGATTTTATTGACGTTATTATTGTCAGATGGACATAGCAAAATCGGTTCAGAATATGATGTCTAATATACATACTGTTCTTGAAAAATGAAAAAGAGATGTAAGAAGATGTGTATGTTAGTAAAATAATTAAAAGTGCCCTCCATTAAAAAACTGCGGTTTTCTGAAATGCAAAAATTAGTTTAAGTCTTGTATGTTTTTAAATCTGCATTAGATTTAACTTATTATACTAAATGGTCCGAGCACCGAGTTAACAGGGCTGCTTTTGTGCTGAGTGTTGGGAACTCTTTTGAAAAAGCTTTCTATGTTTTGGCTTTAGAAACATTTTGCGGACCATTATTTCTGCTTGTACCATCTGCTTGTTTTCCATCAACGGACAAGTTCTAACAGTTCTATTTAATTACACTGGAAACAGGTTTAATGCTTGAACAACTGTTTGTAGGACCAAGTTGGGGTTTCTTGAAAATATTTTATAATTTTTGTATGTAATTTTTTGGTCAGTTTAACAATATATTAATTTAATTGACATAAGACATAATAACAGACATGTTTTACAAATGTAACTTGATAACAGAAAGAATATAATACTTGTATTAAATATTTTAATGGAAATGTGTGAAAATGTTTGTGCTAACACAAATTCCATAAGAATATAGCAAACATATGTAAATATGTAAGAAAGGAAAAAACGAATGAGATTTCCGTATAATTTATCTAAATTGATCTAAATTGAGTCGAATCCAAGAAGGTTTCAAATTTTACTTTGGTGTAAAAACCTCTTCAATTGAGAGCATTTTTTAGAGCAATGGAAAAATTTAATACCCTTGATAATTAAACGTAGAGGACCACGGGAAATTTCACCACCACACATAGTTTGTTATTCCGTTTCTAAGGCCAAGAAAAACATATTTAAAACCCGATAAAGTATACATGTTCTTTCATCATATCTGAGTCGATTAACCCATACCCGTCTGTGTGTCTTCCACAAATTAAAAATCCGAATTAAAAAATTGTTTAATATAATGCTGAACATTTTCCACTTTGATAACAGTAAAATTAGTCCAGTGACAAGGAAATTGTAGACCGAAAGATGTTCGTGAAAATCAATAAAGAAAAAGTATATTTATGATAAATTATGGATGTAACTGACCACTTGGTAATTCGAAATTATTTATTTTTACGTATGTAACTACAACAATTTTAAACCACTACTTTAAATAAAAAGTGAGATCAAAAAGTCTTAACACACGTTTTTGATTTAAACTATTAACCTAAGTATTATTTGTTTTTTTAGCAAGTAACCTTTATAAAACATGTTAGTATATGTATATGTAATATGTATATAATAATATTAAAATTAAAATGAGTGACCAGAAAATAGTGCGTATTAAAGTTTTAAATATATTCAACCAAACCCAACTTGACGCTACAAAAATTTGGCAATGTATTCAAAATTTTGCGGTCAAACCTAATATAGAAAGCATGGTTCAGATATACAGAAAAGAACTCCCAGGATTAATAATATAGTATTTTTACCATGAGAGTTAACTTCTCCAAACTGCCTGAGCTATCTACAGTGGAGCGATGTTGGGTTCTTGTTAAATGAAAATTGCAGACACTAAAAAATTTGCACTTAATTTTAAACTAAGATGGACTACCTATCTAAGCAAAGAGAGAGATACAGAGTGAAAATTCTGTAAAAACGTTAATGAAAGGGTTTCGGAAAAGGTTCAAAATTTCGTCAATAGTAAACAAAACTATAAAATTATTTACATTTGTAAGTTGTAATAATAATTTTAATGAAATAAAAATATAAAACTGTTTTCATTAACATAAATTTATGTTTAGAACTTTTCTATCTCTTCTAATTTAAAGTAAATTAGCCATCTGATAAATAACATGCTCAATAGTAAGAAAGATGCATATTATTTGAAACTAATCATTTTTTAATACAAATTCCGGTTTATTTACAGAACGACTTCTTTAATGACATTATAAGACACAGTAAAAACGATTCAAGAGTTTAAATGTGAAGTTTTTTACCATTTATTTTAAAATTTATGAATAAAATTATAGGTCAGTCCTAATAATAACAGTTGCTGTTTATTCTACCTTGTCATATTTAAAAAATTTTTTCAATTTATATTCTCAAGTAGAAAGTGTATTTCAAATTCGTTATTGCGAACAATTTAAATGTTTCTATTTGTCACATTACTCTCATTATTTTATCTTACACTTTTGCCTTTTAACACTTTACAACAATTTTATTTTATATCTTTTAAAAAAGTTTAAAAACTATCCCAACAAACTAAGTCATAAACAAAATGCAACTATATTCTAAAATAAACTCATTCTAAAGAATTTTCGACTACATTGCATAAGCAGACTTATTTTAGCTTTATTTTAATCAAAATTATAAATACTTTTAAACTAGTGCTTTAAATGTTTCCTATAGCAATATTATTTGTAATATACTTCTTGAAGAAACAATAATTACAAATGTAATTGTAAAAGACTTATGCTCACAATAGTTTTGTAAGTGTTTCTTTATAAAAATAAAAATATTTAATGAGTTTTTCAAAAGATGTAAAAAATGTCGTATAAAATACAAAGTCTGTAAGGAATCAAAAGAAGTTAAATAATAAAAGACTCAAAGTTAGTAATTCGAGTGAAGTTTCAGCCAGTATCATTCAGATTAGTTCCTAAATTAGTTATGAAAATTTTAATTCAAAGGAAAACGATATTGCAAATTCTGAAGATTATGTGGATTATATTTTCTTACTCCTCTCTTAGGTTCATTTATTTTGTATCCACAGGTTAACGAGATCAGAATTGTTGCAAAAATTCCAAATTTTGTAAAAACTGCTGGCGGAAGTTTGTAATGGACGAGTTAGCAGAAAATATGTTTTACTATGGAGTAGAGGAAAAAAGTGTGCGTATCTTAAGTAGATCAAATGCATAAGAATTTTATAGATGCCGCCATTTCTACTGAAATAAATTTATAAATAACTGAATTTATAAAACATACAAAATCATTTTTCCATTTTATCAAAAATAGACAAATAAGCTTACTTCAATCATGTTTAAAAAAATATCCACGTAAGCTTATTTTATAATTGCACTTCTAAGCTTTTAGTATACTTTAACTAAAAAGGTTACCGCAAAGGTTTAATTTTCTTTATAAACTATTTGTTAACAAATGTTTAACAACAAATATCACAACATTTATGCAAGATTTAAGCTTATGTTAGTAAGTTTGTTACAAACTTATTAAAAGCCTTTTGGTTTGTTGGGATATGAAAATAAAGGGTATTATACATGTGCATGTGTGAGTATTTGTAACATATGTAAAGATTTGTTATTTTTCATGCAGGAAATGAGGTAAAAAGAAATTCCTTTGTATACAACAATATCAGCAAAACAACATAAAATAAACTATAATGAGAAATGAAGCAAATGTATCATGTGAATAAATGTTTAGATATTTATCCATATCTGATGACAATTATTTTTATTTTATACAACAATATAATCTTTATGTTGATTTATTTGGATAATCAATTCGTTAAGAAAGAAATAAAGTGAATATGATTTCGTGTTGTTCTAAATAAAAATGAAGAAGTATGATTTTAAATGATAACATTATTGTTACAAGAGACCATTTGAGGGGACATTTTTATTTGTTTCAGATTTGCCGTTTTCTAAAGCTATAACTCATTATTACTACTATATTACTTTCAAATGATAGAATGAGGTGTAACAATCCTTATTACTTTTTTCATTCTCTAATCAATTTGTTATATGTTATATGTCTTTTAAGAAGAAATTAATTTCCGGAAAGAGTTTTATCATAATTTAAACAACAAAAATTAAAAATAACTTAGAATAACATTTTATCACTTAAATTAAACATATTTATATTCAACCAGAACTTAGAATAAATCAAATATACAACTATATCACTGGATTTATATCTGTTTCTGCTGATTTTTTCAAAATTTTATATCGCTATCTTTCGGGTATCACTTTATTATAAAATTATCAAAATTTTTTGTTAGAATTAGAGAATAAATTTACCAAATATTTTTAAAATTTCGTGAGGGTCAGGCTGATCAGTGTATTGCTTTAAAATGGAAATACTCTACTTTTGAATATACCATTTTATTCCAATATTTTGTATCAAGATCCAAATCATGTTTAGGATTAAATAAAAAATAGATACCACTATCAATTTCATTTCTTTACCCCAACAGGATAATGTAGTGGTGCACAATGGGAGGGAAAATAACCTAAACTAAATTAATCGAATTAAGAAAAACGGATGCTTTAGGGAAAATGAAATTCTTGGGTAGAAATTCAATTTCGTTAAAGATTTCATCAGCCTTTTGCAACTATAGAGGTTTAAAAATAATTTAATAAAAATATAATTTTATTCAATTTCTTCAGGTGCAAATAAAATTTAAATTACAGAATCTGCATTTTAGAACTCAATATCAAATATTTCGTTTCGATTGTGGTGGCAGAACTTATTAAATTTTTTTAAAAATATATAAAACTTTTGATCGACTGGATGGATATGAGTAAAATTGAACATAATGGTATAATTTGGATGACATGGGGCCTTTATTGGTGGTGTTATAGGGGTACAAAATAGAGCATGAACAACCGAAAATTTATTAATCGCGTGCAAAATTTTTGTTTTCATCCAATTAAAATTTTTTACAATCTCGTTGCCTTTAAAGTCATATTGCAAAAATATACTTGAATACATAATTTACATCTTATGTTAATTACATATGCAATAATTTCAGTATTTTCTACTCAGTTAAAAAAAATTTTATTATTATTATTTGTATAAAAAAACAATATTTAAATACAAATAATAATGAAATTTCGTGCTAATTTGTGGAGAAATCTGCCAATATTTTAGAATTTTTTTGACACAAATAGTTCAAAAAACAAAAAAAGCTGACCAAAAATGGGTCAAATGTATATAATATAGGTCTAAATATTTCTTAAAGTATAAGAGTTATCCCACACTAGTAAGCATCTTTTTGTAGAGAATAAAAAGGGCTTTATGTATGTAAAATATTTTTTTTCAATCAAATCATAAATAAAAGTGTGGCGATTAAAAAAAAAATCGCTAATCGCCAGGTGACCAACTTTGGAGATCCACTTCCTGGCCTCAGGGCCCACTAGAAACATTAGTGGTAAAACATCTCAAGAATGTTAATGTAAAATTTCGCTAAAAATATATAATTGTTCCAAAGTCACAGAAATATTAACAAAAATGTCCTAAAGTACAAAATTCTTAATTAACGTTGTTTCTATGCATCGATATCCACATAAAACTCATTTTTGGGATTTCTTTTCACATTTTTGAGAACTTTAGATAATTCTTTTATCAAATTAATTATTATTTTAAAATTTTTTATTAGAAATCAGATGATATTTTGCATTAAACATTTTTATTTCAATTACATTTTGAGTAATATCATATATTTATGAACTGTATAAAAAAAGATTTAAAAGACTCTACCTTTCAACTCCCCTTATCAAACCCTTTTATGGTTCAGTCTTCCAAATTTATAAACTACACTATCCTGCAGTCATTATGTTAAATGTGATGTAATTCCATCCAACTGATCACAACTGACATATTTTTGGCAATAATTGAGCTGTGACATTCTCTTAAATACTTTGGAAAAATCTTAAAAAAATTAGCAAATAAAATTCTGGATTTCTAGCAGACAATTCAAATTTCATTGCTGCAAATATAGTCCCAGTGGTAAAATGTTGAAACATTTAAATCATTAAAAAGTTCAAATAAGAAAAAGTTTATTCGCTATTTACATCTTGCATTATAACAGTTAGAAATAAAAGTTTTTTCTTCACTTTAAATCATCATAGACAACAACCACTTCGCAATTTTTTCCAAGGATATTTTTTATCGTAAATATGTATGTTAAAACAGCTTTTCCTGTTAAACAATGTTGCCAGCTGATATGAGAAAAAGGTAACAAAAACGTTCTGATAAACTTAAATTAAATTTAAAAATTAAAAAAGCAAAATTTCCATTACGCGTTCAACAAAAAAGATTCTTTTAATAGTAGCGATCAAAAACTACATGTTTATGGTTCACGTCTTATAAAATCGGATAACTAGTGACTAAAATTTAGAGGTTATGTAGGAAGTACATGTACCGATTTATTTTCAAATTTGAGAGGTTAGATACTGCGGGTGTTTGAAAGATTTTGGAATGTGCCATATTTTAATAAAAAAAATTAATTAACAAAGTTGGAAAATGTTACGGCAGAGTAATGAAAATGATTCCTTAAAGAAAAAGATGGATCATCCTATTTGTTAAAACTCTAACATAATTCCAAAAATGGGCAAACCAAATATAAAAAACTGTATGTTGAAACTTAAATATCCTTCACTACTTATATTTAATTAACATTAAGGCAATTTATAATTTCTCGAATTCAGAGATGAACTTATATGAACACCATATTCCTCTACTGAACCAAATGTCGCGATATATTTCGTAAATTTTTCTCTTAATGGAAAAAGGGGTATGTAATATTTAAGACCTTTCTCTTCTAGAATTGAAAGATCTTATATTTAGCTTCTTCTGAAATATAGAAGCTTCACTGAACCAGATGTCGTAGGTAATATAAACGAAAAAATTTCGTAGAACTTTAACAAAAAAGGAGTTAAATAAACAGATTTTTATGCTAAATAACAGAATTTTTCTTCAAATTTACGATTTTTTCCAATAAAAGGTGTTTAATTAAATGAAATTTATTTAAAAAATTAACGAAAAATATGCTATATCGACAGATATTTAAGAAAAGTAACATAACACACAAAATTTATTCAATTCTACGTACTTCAATGAATTTAATTTGAATAAAATGTTTGTTTATTTAAATATTTTTTTGTTTATTTAAATATTTTTTAAAAAGTATTTCTTTGTCATATTAAATGAAATATAATAAATAAATTGTAAGTTGAATAAAGGAGGAAAATATTTTATAGAACATTCTTATTAAATGAAATTAAATGAATATTTTACATAAATTCAATATAATGCAAATGGAAGATCAGCTGATCAACAAACATGTAAGTAACTTTTCATTAAAAATACAAGCCGTTCGGCTTACCACTGTCTCATGGATATTGCACTATATTTTACACTATTTAATTATTTTATAAAACTAGTTTTTACCCGTTATGCTTTGATGTACAAAAATTCTCCTCAGTCCTATATCTCGAAATAAATTTCACAAATCGACGTGTATTAAAAAAATTAATTGGGACCATTTTCTCGCTGTAGTAGATCATTAGATATTCGATAATCAATGTTTGCTTTGGTCCTATTCATCTTACTTTTTGTCCATTAAAACAGAGTCTTGAGAAAGTCGCTGTTAAAGTTCTTAAGATATTCTATAATAAATATTTTCTGATTTTGGAGTGAACCAAAATTTAGCATACATAAGCTTCATATTTTGTTAATAAATATAAAACAAATCATCAAAATTTTGAGGTTGAATTCCAACAAACACAAATAGCCAAATTGACTAAGAATTTTTTTGCAAGAATTATTAAATACATTTTTTGATAAACAAATTAAAAAATTATTGTTCAAATTCTTTATAAGCTTTTGCTTCAACTATCGGCGTTAAGTACAAGATACAAATATAAAGATCAAGTAAGGTTAATTTTTACTTCTGGATTCATTCAATTTTGAACCATATTCTATAAGTACATTGGTGCTGAAAAATAAATTTGCTACCTACAAAAGAAACCAGAAAATTGGGATATAGATCGGCACCAAAATGCTCCAAGCAATAATTTAACGAAGCTAAATATATAAAAAATGCTGCGTCCATGAGACCAGCAATTAAATTGCCATAAAAATTTATAACTGTATGCGATTTATATGTGATCTTAAATAATAATTAGATAAATGTTAAAATATCTTTTTATAATAGTTTTAACCATTATGAAATTTTTATGTTGCTAAACATTTTTAAAGCAGAAGTTTAATTACCTACTATAGAGTAAATTTGCATGAAAATTTTTTAGAGTGTACAGTAGAAAACAAATTATTTTTATTCACTTATGTGCGATGATACTGTTCTGATCTGAAACAATATAAAAAGTTATAGATGTTATAAGCAGAAAATGTAAATAAATAAATTTCATCTTATAATATCATTATTAATAAAAGAACTTTAAATTATTTACAAAATCATATACAAATATACACGTTTCTTTTGTTACAACAATATTAAAGGAAAATTACGAAAAGATACTTTCAATTTCACTCATTATATTTTAATATCATTACATATGTATGTGTGTTTATTTACATAAATTTACATTAACTTTTTATATTCACATTTATAAATGACATCAAAAGTTAAACCCAACAAGCAATTAAATACATTAAAAATCAAGAGGGAAAACTGAAAAATTATAAAAAAATTTTAACAAGATTCATGTATGACCACCAAATTATATTTAAGTTTACAACACAAAAAAAACATACATGTATGAATAATTAAAAACAGACGTTGAGATATTTTGTATTTATAAAAAAAATGCGGAAATATACTAAATAGTGCACTGATGAATATAATGTGCGTATAAGCGAGGACATTTTATGTAAATATGTATATATGCATACATACATACATTGAAATGAAACACATATTTATTATAATTGTTTACATTTGCTGTAAAAGTTTTAAAGTGATTTATATTTTGCAATACTGGAGCAATTACAATTTCAATTACATATTATGGAATTTGTAAAAAATTAATAGACATGAAGGAGAAAAAGAGGAAAACTATTCTTTAAAATATGTATAAATAAGGACGGACCAATGTGGAGTTGACATTAATATAAATCTAACAGGTATTTGAATTAAATCACTGAGTTAAAGAACTTGAAAGCTGCATTTATACAGTTACAGATTTTAAATAAAAATAATTTGATATTTATCGACAGGATCATGGGCGAGGCATCTATTGAACTAATACTAATTCAAGTCGTAGCGATTCTGTGTAAATTATTGTAAGCGTGGTCCTTTTTAAAATTATATTTGTTTTAGCTTTTTCATTCAATGCAATTTTGGTTTTAATATAAAACATTTACTTTCAATAATTGTTGTATTACATACATTGTACACCAACACATACATAAAAACTTGAATAAGTACATACATGTGTAAAATATGTAAAGTTTATTTGTTTAATGTTTATGTTGTCGTCGTAATTTTTATGTTTTGTTGAACTCTTTGCACATTGGTATGATATGAATCGAAATTTCTAGTTCATAACCGATGCGTTAAACAGCTGCCTTCGAAATGATCACTGTAAGAGTCACATCTTGACACTACCTGCACTACATTATTTCCAGTGAAACAATTTCAAGGAAATGTAATTAAAATAAGATAAGAAAGCTCATAAAAGTGATATGGACTTAATTTTGAAATTATTGTGTTAAAGTTCTATGGAAATTCTACAATAAATATTTAATTTGTAAGATGGTACGTCTCTCTCTAATTCTACCGAAAAAATAAAAAAGGTTTTATTTGCTTTTATGTATTAAAATTTATTTGCACTTAATAGATGATTAAATAGCTGAACCAAGTTTCTTGAAATTTAACAGAAAGTTCTTATGTGCCTGGAAGGACACCCTGGCTTAAGATTTTTTTGATACGATTATATTGGTGGTACGCCCCCGAATATTACAAATATTTAATCTAAAGAATTTTTAACGTTTTTAACCCAACTGCTCCATAATGATATTGATTTAAAGGAATTGAAAGATAGAGGGATATGCTACTCTCCACAGCAAGTAAATATTAAATATTAAGTACTTAAAGATCAAAATTCTATCTATGTGAAATTAATTGGTAAAATTTTGGGGGAGAGGTAACCTTCATAAAAAACAGATATTACATAGCCAATACCACCTTGAAAATTTATCGAAAATTTTAAAAGGTTATAAAAAGTTGTTTGCAAATTCAGATTTATTTATCTCGAAATTTAAGTAATAATTCTATAAATTGACAATTTATAAAAAATTTCCAGCAGATTTATTGTTTATGGAACATTGGAAAATTGGAATTTATTACAATTTTTTGTAGTTTGAAAATAATTTCATATTGTCTCCGAATTCATAATTTCTATTTTTTCAAATTTGCGAATTTATCAAATATTTTTTTTTCCAAATCGACTCCTCGTAAAAAATTTCCTGTAAGGAAATTTAATAAAGTTATCAAGTGGAAATTTTAATATATTTAAGATTCGGCATAGACGAATATATCATTCTTGTTTTGTTTATTGATTTTTTTCTCGAAATCAAAAACCGAGAGTTTCCGGGTATTTTATCTTAAATTATTTTTGCCCTTTTAATAGTGAATTTATTAAAATTTTATTAAATCCACATTTTTCAACTTATTTTAGACCAATGTGCTTGTTCTTGTTCAAAACATTACTGTAATTAAAGGATATTTAAGAGTTTTCAACAACAAAAAAATGATTCAGGCGGAAAAAATGACTTTTGTGTTTCATATTGTTTTTATAATTTTTTTCCTTTTCACTCTTTTGTTATTACAATTACATGAAATAAATAAAATAAACTCATGTATGAATCAGAGTGTGTGTGTTACCAATTTTACGCATGTATGTGTTTGTATGAGCTGTATTGTAAAATATTAACTTTAATTTAATTGTATTTAATACAACAGCAACTCTCACACTCATACATTCAATCAAGTACATATACATTTAAGTATTAATAGAATCCTGTCGTATTTTAACTGTATTGGTATAAATGAGATATTTTTATTTTACATACGACACGATATACAACATCGCCTAACGGAAACGGAAGTGGAAGTGCAAATAAACGGATATGCATGCGCGAATGCATATAAGAGTGCAGATAGCTGTATTACCAACCTATAAAATATTTGTAAAATATATTATTTGTAAGTATATACATTTTGGGAATACTAATGAAGGTTGTTTAATATTCAATAAGAAAAAAAGTATTTTAAATTATTTTTAAAGAATTTATTTACTTTGAAAAATATTTTGTTTTACAAAAAAAAATTATCTGTTTTATTTTTTATTTAAAATATTTTTTTAAATTTATTTTCTCTTGCATTATAAATTTATTGTATTGTTGGCATCCCTTGACCTTCATGGATAATATAGCAACAATTTGCATGAATGCTTTTATACAGATTTTTATATATAAATTTTTTTACATATGAATGTGTTTAACATTTGTTTAAATAAACATGTAAAATAAAATAATAAATACAAACAAACAAAAAATATAAATGAAAGTTGCTTTAAAAGTGTTAAAAGAATTGTTAACTTTATATTTTTTCCACGATAACATGTAGAATTACAGCAAAAAAAATTAAACAAAAAACAAGGCAGAAAAAAATTTATTTTAACCTACTTTATTTGTGCTAAAAAACAGTTTATGAAATTATGTAAAAAAGCTTAAACTTTGAAATGTATTTAAAACAATAATGCAAAATATGGGCATAAACATTTGGTAGATTGAGAAATTGCTTTTATTCCTTTTATTTGTATATTGAAATTTCATTGATTCTTTTTCTAAATAATAAATTTAAATTTTTTTATTCAATTATTTCTAAAACAATTTCTCTTAAAGACGATTTATGTTTTTTTCTTTAACTAAACATTTATGGAAGCTGTTCATTAAATCAAGAATTTATAGATTTTACTTAAAGAAATCCTTAAATCAGAACCATTTTCTTTTCCACTTTCACTCTTAAAACCATAAGGCTTCTACAAAGCATTTCCATCTCATACGATTTGTTGCAGTTGCTTCATGTTTTCCACTGTAAAATGCTAGATTTTGGAGTATCGAAAGTCTCTGAGTGTTTTTTGGCCGGCTATGGCCAATTTCCTACCATTTATTTATATTGAAGG
The DNA here is from genome assembly GCA_004302925.2 of Cochliomyia hominivorax. NCBI lineage: Eukaryota > Metazoa > Arthropoda > Insecta > Diptera > Calliphoridae > Cochliomyia > Cochliomyia hominivorax. The sequence goes on along the minus strand of PYHX02000495.1, from coordinate 50,181,651 downwards.
ATGAGATCGAAAAATTATTAACTTACAGTTTTAACTTTTCTTTTATTTGATTGAAATTATTATAACAATTTACAAAAAAATATATATACAATTTTAATCGGTAGTGATTTTTTTAAAGTGCTTTCTGTAACTTTCATCAAGCAGTCTTTTTGTAAACATTCCTTTTTTAACTTGACTTAAATTTCCGCGCTCCGTTTTTGGTCTCTAAATATTAAACTGCATTACAGTCAGTAACTTTTTAAGTCTTGTATGTTTTTAAACCTGTATTAGCTTTAACTTTTCGTACTAAAACGTTAGAGCACTGAGCTAACCGGGGAGACTAACTTCTTAACATCATGCTAACTTGACCAAGTTTTTAAAAGTTTTAATGAAAAACGTGTGTTAAGATTTTTCGATCTCACTTTATGGATCTCACATTGTGGATTCCTTTTTCGTAATTTTGCAGAGATCTATGTTGTAGATGATATTAGACCAAAATATTCAGCATACCATTCTGAGGATAAAAACCAATAGTTTCGTATTCTCTTTATTGTGCCTGTTATTTATGTCGGCAACTACCATTTGTAGTCAATATACTACCCAGATGGCAAAAGCTATCTAAGTATTCGATTGGCTGGACTTTAATAATGATGTTCTTATTGCTTTGTTTTTCTTGGTATTTATCTTTTCAAATCTTCTAATTTTGCTGTCCTGTCAATCGCATAGTCCAGATGTACTACCCGTCTTGATTTCTCCTTGTGATTCCTTTTCCTTCTGAACACATTCTGCTTATAATATTATCCAGCACGATGACTAATAGCTGAGGCGATAGAGGGCATCCGTGTATACTCCAGAATTCCTTTCAAATGGTCGCATGACATATGTTCTTGGGTAATTGTTTTCTTTTCAGTGATTTCTCACATGACAGTTTGACAAAGACTTCTTGAAATTTTTGAATATGAAGAAAAGAATGTGAATATCGAAAATGTCTTCTAAATTGTGAATCGCAATTATCGCAAATTTTCTTTAATTGTAAATTTATTTCAAATGTTCTCTAAATTGGGATCTTCTCAAACATCCTAATAATGGAAAATTTATCGGAACTTTTTTCTAAATTAAGAATTTGGTAAGATTATGTTTTATAATCCCAATCATTTTTCTATTTAAAATCAGCTATATTTATTGATTTATGCAGAATTTAACCATAACATACAACCAAATACTTATCGGTTTAAGTGAAAAGAACCAAAACGCCTACATATTTTTGATACTGCCCAATGTTTAAGAAAATCACTGGGAATATTTGACTGCAGATTGAATATAAGCCTTCTTGCCAGAATATAACTACTATGCTCTTTCATTTTATTTCAATTTGGTATATAAAATTCGGTAAAGCCGAATATTCTTCTTTCTTGATTTTTACTCCAAATGATCTTTGGACTACACACAAAAAAAACTTTATCAAACACAATTATAGTGCCAACTGTTAAATGAGACGAATGCTTAAATTACCTTATGTTTCTCAATAGTGTCTAAAATTTCTTCTAACACTTTTGCACATACCTTACAAGGGTAACTATTTATAGCATGATCTGAGATAATCAAAAATCTGATCCGTTTTTTATTAAACATAAAGTCATCAAGATTCATTAGTATATGATTTTAATGTTCAATATGCCGAAATTAACAACCATTTCATAAAAACGCTTTTTATATGCCCACACATACATTAATTAAATTCTATAAAAAATGTAAACCCATTGCCACAAATAGTTTTTGTCGTCTCGCAGAAAAAAGTTTATTTAAATTGTAAGTTAATACTTTTATACATTAATCAAAACTGTTAAAAAATGATAAATTTTCAATTTGTGTTTATGGTTTTGGTTTTCATTGCTGGTTAAGGTTTCATTATTTAAATGAATTTTTTAAAAGTTTTTGTTTTTTTTTCAATTTCAAATTTATTGAAAAACCGGAAGTCTGAAATAGTTTTATTGATAGTTTCCTTTGATTATATGTGAATGTGAATTTTAATAAATTGTTTTGAGATTAAGTGGTATTCGTTAGTAAAATTTATATTTAAATTATTTGAATTTTATGAAAAAATTAAATAAATGAAAGAGAAATTAATTGTAATTTAGGCTGTAAAACTAAGATTAACAAAAATAGTTGAGTATGTGATTATTACCAATATTATTTATTTGTAAATGATGGTTATCAAAATAATGATGATGATGCAAAATCATTTTAATGTATTGCTAGAAGTTCAAAGAGGTTGCTTCTTTTTCGACATCGCAGTTTCGATTAAGGGTACTTTGATGAGATATATCCAAAAAATAGATTTCCAGACACGCGAGATAAGATTACAAATTCTGCTTACTTTACGCGTACATTATAAACAACTGTTACTCCTTCATCAATTTGAGCAGAGCGAGCACTAGCACAAATGTGTGGTTGTTGTAACAGCTCGGCTATATCCCATAATTCTTTCATGGGGAAATAAATTTCGATTGGTACAGCTGTCGCTGGGTTGACAAACTTTGGCCGAGTGTAAATCGGGTCATTCTGGAACGGAGATCCAATTGTCGTGGGAATGACAAATGTGTTCTGGTAGTAGTATGGGTAAGCACCTTTGATGCTCCTTCTATGACAAACTCAACTCATAATGCAATGGAATGGAATGAAAGCAAAGGAAGCATAACACAGTATGATTTCGTTAGAGAAAACATCCAAATAGAAAGAAGTTAACATTGTTTCCACTGCCAGAAGTAGCGAAGGAATTAACAGAGTACAGACATACATTCTTGCACCAATTCCAAGTCTGAATCAATTTAGCTATGTTTCTATGTCAATCCTCTGTCTGTTGGTGGCATGTTATTGTCGAAGATCAATAAAATTTGTTCAAATATTTTATAATTGTCCAGAGAAATCAAAAATCAAAAAACTTCCAAAATCAAAACTCATGATTTTTTGTCATTTCTTTAATTATTAGTAAACTGATTAATATAAAATTGTTTTATGTTGTACAATTATATGTTTCCCATTTGTCATGCAACAAAATTATAAAATTTGATGAACAGAAAAGAACACACATTCTCAACTAAATAAATTTGATTTTTTGTTTATTTCAAAGTCCGTTGACTGATCTTTATTTTTGAAATATCTTGGAAGTATTTCCTACAAAAGAATACTCTGAGCCGATTTAGCATTATATGCCTTTTGGGAATATTGGCAGACTATTCAACCGAGTTTTATAAAATAGAAAAGTAAAACGTTTAAAAGAAACGTTATTTATATTAGAGATAAAATAAATATTCAACCAAACAAAGTTATCATGAAAAGTAAGCTATTTTCAAGCATCAAATGGAGGTTCAAATATGATTTTACATATAACTCAGGAAATAATAGCCCGATGTTTTTAGCACATAACACCGCTAAATGAATTGAATTTTAACGGTGAAAAAAATAAATTCTCCAACTCTTATAGATTCTTCACACGGCACACGGACGGTCATAGCTTAATAAATTTCTTTCTTCATACCGATTCAAAATATATACTTTTGGAGGTCGGAATCGAAAATTGTGAAAATTAAAAACTGATCCGCTCAGTTGAATGGTATAAAAATGCATAGCTACGAATTAGGCGACTATGCATTGCAAGTGTATAATTAATTTGTTGCTATTTATCATACGCACAACAGTCTATTTAGGGATATAAATAATACATTATGATGATTCCAAAATTATTTTTATATTCTCTACCACCAAAAGTAATTAAAGTGGTCGTATTTATCTTTCGTGTGTAACGTTAAGAAGGACATAGCCCAAATCTAAGTAGAATTAGTTCTCACACGTATTATTATTAAAATACACTACAATTTATTATTGTAATGAGTAATTTCTTATGTAAAGGCAAAAATATTGGTCCAATAAAGTTATAGACTGATCTTAAAACATCCTTCATAATTCGCTCAAGACTGCTATGGAAAACATCTTAAAATAAAGAACAGAACAAAAGAAATGAAGCTAATCTTATCAAAAAATTAACAGCAATATTTAAGACCATAATTCGATTTAACACTTAAGATTGGACTACATGAACTTTTGCTAAGATTTATCCAGCCGTATAGAGGTGTATTTAATCAATCAATGAAAATAAAAAACATTTAAAGTTTTTTTCTGTACGAGAAATGCTTAAAATGCTGCTCAAGTAGATGCTTACTCCATTATCAGCCGTGATTTATTGTACGTGTTCGAGGGCCAACCGATTCCTGGAACTTTGTTGTTGTGAAGCGAAAGTTAATAATGTTCGCAAAACAGTAAAAGACTTCTGTGGACGACTTTGAGAAATTTTGAGAGCTTTGAGCACGATAATCGTGAATAGACGAGAGATAAATTAATATTCAAATGTATGAGATGCACAAGGAAATATCTTTTATGACTGCAATGACTAAATTCATTGAAGCATTTTTCGATAAACTTATCCTGGTAACACAGATGAAATTGAGATCTAAAGTTAAACACTCGCAAAATCGCTAAGTGCATTCCCTTGAAGATAATGTAAATATCGAAGACTTTGAAAAATTTTTAACAAAATTAAATTTGATAAAAATATAATAAGAAAGTATAATAAAACTAATAATAGGACAACTTCTGTAAAAGCTCGTAACGAAGATGCAAGAAAAAATCGTGAATTTCACGTACGAAAATTAGCGAGAAAGCAAACAATTAGGGGCGATTTACATAATCCTTGTTTCTGTTCTTCGTTTAGTACCTTACACATTTAAAATATCAGATTAAGGAAAATTTTATCCTGGAATTTATAGCGTTCTTAGTCATTCGACTCTTCTATAAACGAAGCAAAGAAGATTGTAATTGAAAAAGGTATATTTATTTTATACAACAGAACACGAAAAGGAATATAATGTCAATCAAATCTACATTCTTTAAAATATATTTTTTTTCAAAAATATTATTTTTGTCTTATAATACACAAAAACTCATTCAGTAATTAAAATACTACAAGAAAACATATTTAAAACCCAACTCTGGTGAAACTAAGATGTCTGTGTATATGTTGGCCAAAACCAATGACAAACATTGGTTGTTTTAAATAAAACATTTGCATATGTTGGTCTCAAGTGATTTTTATTTTCGCCCAATAAAAATATCTAGAAGCTTTGAAAACTTTTTTCCAAAACCAAAAGATCAATAAACGAATTGTCATCAGACTAACTATATTCAATTTTTTATAGTTATATTTCCTTGCATTTATTCTGGCACTCAAAAAGTTTTTACAAATATAAAAATTTACTAATACACACATACAATTTAAATGCATTTGTTTGTTAACTGAATTTTTCATATAAAATGTATGCAAAACTCAACATCTTTGCATTTTTTTCATTCGATAGAAAATAAACTTTTGCTTTAGTTCCATTTTCCTACGGACAGATCACTATGGGAAGGTAAATATTATCTGTTATTTAGAAATTTTAAAAAAGATTTATTTTTTGTACATAAATAAAATCTTATTTTTAATTAAAGTTGATTGATTTATTTATTTTTTTGCCTCAATAATTTGTATTTCAATATTTCTATACATGTCCCATTGTGCACACCATACGCAGTAACTTTTTAACTGCAAAAGTTTATTGACTGATTTCAATTCGATAAATCAATTTCGTTTTCAATTCTATTTGGATTTAAACTTTTTTATAAATGTAATTTTTTCAGCGATTTTTTCCTTATCCTCCTTTTTCTTCACAGTTTCAGTTATTGTTTGCCTTTTGGTTTATTTGATTTTATTCCGTTTTCTGTTTGGCTTTAAATTCCAGTCTTTTACAAATAAAAGCTGCTTATTTTTATTTTAATATTCGTCATTCTGCAAATTTCTTCCTTTTAAAAGAAGATGAAAGTTTTTTGAACGGTGTTGAATTGTTTTTAAAGTTCTTTAGGTTAAAGTTTTTATTTTTCTTCTTTTCTGCGCTGCAAACTTATGAGAACTTTTTTTATGTAAATCTACTTAAAATGTAGTTTTTAACCAATTTCCATATACAGTATTTTGTTATTGGTTTCTTTGAAATATTTTATAAAATATGAATTATAGTTTTTCTTTTATTTTTCAATTTAATTCAGCAATTGGTTTTTAACACGGTTATAAGTTAAAAAGGAAGTTTAACAAAGACAAAGTGTGAAAAAGAAATTTAAATTGGAAATTAGAATATTGCTTTTATTATTAAATTGATCATATTGAAATAAATCATTAATTTACATAGTATATGGCACTAAAAGAATACATAATTCCTTTATAAAGGTTAAGAGTTTTTCTCAAATATCGTACATTTTTTCTTTTGTATAATGAGAATATAATAGGAATTACACTAAGATACACTGAGAAAAATATGTTCAATATCAAACCAATCAAGAGACTTCTTTTTAAGGGGGGAGATATGATATGGTTTCAACACCAGGAATTTTTTTATTTAAAATGTTGAACGCTTCAAATTATTTTTCATAGGTTAGCGCTTTCTGTGCTTGTTTATTACTGCAATAAAAGTCTTATTTATATAGAATCATACTACGCAAAGGAATAGAGATCAGTAAGGTTGAAGTTAAAGTTACTTTTTATATCATAAACCACCATAAGTGGTTGGGGTATTATTATTAAGTTTAGCACATGTTTATGTTTACCCAAGGATAATGCCTACTCTAATTGTCAGTGAAGGGACTATTATTTCACTTATCCCCCATACGAAGACTCCTCCCAGAATGGGATTAAGATGTAATTAAAAATGTTACTTCTTTCCCTGAAAAGTTCACCCTGCCATCCGGCATATTAATGATTCCATTCTTTATGAATTTAACAAAAAAATATTGTTTATTTTTTAATTTAATAGGGTTTGTGGGCAGGTCCTTGCTCAGTGTCATCGTCCTGGCTGAGTCTCATTATACAGACATTCCACTTTTTTCTTTAAATGTTTTAAAGTTCCACTAATTTCATAGATACTTAATACTTAATACTACCATCAACGTTATTTATTAACTTTTGTTTTTCATACTTCTAACGTATGAGTAATATTAAATATGTCCATATTTATAAATATTACTTATACTTATCTGCACAATTCTTAATTTACACGTTACAACATATTTCAATATCCCAAATTTTTTTAACAAAATCAACTAAAACTTTTTTCAAATTCTAAAAATTAATAAAAATTTCATTTCAAAAAAAAAAAATGTTATAAACGGTTAAGCTAGACTATGTAATACCCTACACCACATTGTTGGTTGAGATGACTGGTGAATTATGTTATAATACAAACATAACAAATTTCACTTAAAAATTTATGCGTTTTAAGGTAACCTCAAAATAGGGACAAGCTATAAATGGAAAGCCGAACGGAATGAACATGCTTAAATCGACTCAGGAAGTGATTCTCGAAAGGTAAAACTATTTTCTATGTTCGTTACAAACATCTCCATAAATGCACATAAATCAGTTATAAAATGTTTATCAAATTTCATATATTTTAAAATTATTTCTGCTCGTTATGTTAAAATTTATAAACTAAATTTATTATTTTTTTCTTACTTCTACATTTAGCATTTGCAATGTTATCAAAATTTTAAATAAAACAAAAACAAAAGAGAAATGTTTGATATATATTTCATAATGCAGCAATAATGTTTCAATCTGATTGTAAAGAAATCATAAATGTAACATTTTGTTCTTGTTTCATTTTTTATGTAATATAAATTCATAAATGAAATTTTACAATATATGTCTGCATAAATTCATATATGAATGAACACATACATATGTGTGTGTGTAAATAATATAATGAATGATGATAAAAATTTAGATATATCTAAATGTGAATGTCCTCTATTGTATACATTTATTAGTGTCATAAATCTAAGTATGACTATTTTCTATTACTGACACACACAGCTACACTTAGTTGCTTAGAAATGATATTGCTGCTGCTGTTGTTGCTCCATATGATAATGTTGCTGCTGCTCTTAAAACTATTGTTAAATAATTTTTTTTAGGATAAGAGAAGAGGGAAAACGTAAAAAAGAAATAAACGACCTTAAATTATAATACAATTTCCCCTAACATACATTTTAATATCTATACATTTACATACATACATGTATATGTAATTTAATATGTATGTGTATTTTTTATATTTATGTTTCTACACATGTAGATGTGTGGCTTTTAATGTTCTCATAAATATATAAATTTATTCAAATATCTGTGTGCGTACATGTTTACATGTGTGTGTGTTTAAACACATAAATATTATAAATGTAAAACAATTTTTTGGTTAGTGACTTTGTATGTGTATCATTTTATATGTATGTTTAAATAAAAATTGTGCACTTATATATTTCTAACTACATCCTTCCACAATATATATTGTATTATATCCACACACAGACACATATTCTCTCTCTCTGTCTACAACTCTCTGTGGTTGGTAATAATATACAATTTCAATAAAACATTTGTTTTACAACTCTCTTTGGTACACATTATAGAAGAGAACAAAAAGAAATAATAAAAATAATAGAAACAAATCCAAATACACAAAACTACTTCCTTTAATATGCAAAGTGTGTTAGCTGATTGTCTGTGTGTTCGGTAGTAAAAATTGTCCTTTACTTTTCCCCATATTTGTTCGTCGAATTTACAGATATAAATCATGTAAAAATATTCATAACACAAAACGTTAGATGATAAATGCCTGTTGAAATGAAGACATTTATAAAAATCCACTAAAGTAATACATGGGAGTAGATACAGATACAGTACTAAAAAAGCAACGGGGAAAAAATAAAGTGGACCAGCAAAAAATGGCTACTAAATACACAACAGTGGAACCATGTGTAATGTTTAAAGTGACATTGTTAAATGTTTTGAAAAAAATTCAAATTACAATTACTATCGCACATAAACACATATGGACATTGTCTATTAATGATGTATGATGAATGTCCGGAACACCAAATTTAATACTTTTTGCAAATTATATGTTCAAGTATATTGAAAGCAAAAAATGTGAATATTTTTTATGTGAATTTTCAGGATGCATTCGAAACCTCTTATTTTAAGTATTTTAATTAAAAAAATAAAATTTAATTACATTTTTTAATTAAAAATATAAAATTTATAAATTTATTTATATCGGAGAATAATAAGTTTATAACTGTTTCAACTGTGGTTTTCGATAAAACCACAAAATATGTTATAACTGTTACTTGCAAGCTGACATTGTTATGGTGTAGGTTCCAACTGACGTGATTTTTGATAGCTCACTTCACCTCAGAAGATCTGGTAAAATGTTGAATTCCATTACAGAGTGATTTTACAATTCTTTCATTATAATCAGAAAATTTACAAATGCGACATTATTTTTTTAAAACAAATTCGTCGCTATATTATGTATCAAAGGGAAATAGAAAAAGAACTTGAATTTTTAAGTCTATGTAACCAAACTCTGTTTTTGTAAAGAATTTGTAAATAGGTCTCTCTACAAAAACACATACTATAGATGACAAAATTTTGGGGTATACTTCCTTTATAACCTACTAACCTAATATTTACTTTTTCGACTTCCACCATTACAAGTGGCGATGAGGGTATATTAACTTTGCCATTCTGCTTGTAATTTCAAGATATCGTAAAGCTTATTTGTGTCACATTTCGTTGAAATCGTTTCATATTTTATAAATTTATGAGCCAGAAACCCCCATTTCGAGGGACGTTTCGATGGGACGTATATGAAATAATACTTGAATTTGATATTTGAAATAGATTACCACCACTTTTTATGGAGATTCACAAGGATATTGATTATAGTTACACTTTTTATTTTATTTGAACATACGAGCGACATTTTTATAAGTTTTTTCTTTTTTAAAAACCATCATCATATTTAAAGTGATCAATTTTGCAAATAACCGACTACGCTCTTGACTAAAAGGACCATGTGCTCTTTCAAATCATTTGAATACATCTCAGTTCTAACGATTTAAAATTTCATTATGATATTCTAAATTTAATTTTCAAAAAAAGTTTGTAACAAGGAGCCAAGAGCAAGGAGGAAAAATTTTTTAGACCTTTTATGAAATCCATCTGTCATTGAAATTGCCCCATCATATTGATTTCGAATGAGTAACAATCGAAACATATGTATAATTTAACCCACTGTCTATTGAATGGTTCTATTAAACAAAAACCATTTATATATGATATAAAGATATAAAGAATTTAAATAAGGATATTGTAGCTACAAAAAAACAAAATCGAAAAAAATACTAAACTGAAAAATATGTAAAAAATGAAAATAATAAACGAAATAACCAACAGTTTTTCTTTTTTGTGCAATATGCAAACAACTTTTTTACATTTTAACTATCAACACACAAGACCCTCGTAGCAAATGTGTGGGTGTTTATGTGAGTGTATATAAACAAATAATAAAAATATGATGAAGGTGCTTTATAAAGTAAGAAATATATTTTTTAAACAAACATATTTACAGACCTACAATAATAAAAACATACACAAACCGTTTGAAATTCTAGAAAAAAAAATGAAAATCATAAAATCGTTCAGGCTTAAATGTATACACACATTTCTACCGGTTAACACCCATATAACAACAAACAATGAAACAAAAAATAGATAACAATAAAATGGACAACAAAAATATTGTAACAAAAACATAAAATTTTTTATATCATAATCATACTACTACATACTACTTTTTTAAGGATTTCTTATAGCAAACAATCAGTAAGAAATAGATAGTCAATATGTAAGAGAAACATACGAAGAAGGAGGAAACTCTTTGAAAGAATAAATTGTTTATATGTTAACAGGATTCCTTTACAAATACAGATGAGTGAATACACAAATATGGTAATAGAGTGAATACCACACTGCAATGCACATCAGGCAAAAGGTTACTTAAATATAAAATATTATTTATAAAATTTTAATGGTTTAAAGTGAATATTATTAAAGATGATAACCCAATAAGCAATTTTGCTGATATTCAACTCTAAACCAAATGTATTTCCAGCCTTGTATTCAATTTCAAGTATTGAAAATAACTTATATTACGATTTTATTTAATAGCATTTTCAAGTTAAAAGGAAATTTAATTCACGTTCTGTAATTTTTAATTGAAAATTATACATATTTGCAAAAATATTTCATGTGAAAACTGTGCATACAGTTTAAATTATGCCCAATTCAAGTAAAATTTCTATCCTAGGAATTTTTGAACTTTCAGAGCTTATTGAGTGATCATAATCAGTTTCTTGTTGAATTAACTTTAACATTTGATTCGATGCCTCAAATAGGGAATTTAAGAAAATATTAAGATCCACCTGAACGTAACGAATCAATAACATTCATTTCATTATTAATATCAATTATACCCAGTCCTAATGAAAATAAGCTCCCCTTTATCAAAACCGGATGTTTGCCAGATTAAAGTAAGAAAGTTAATTGGCGAGTTAGACTGTTTATTGTTTATTTGTTTAATAATTCTTTGATTCATCTCGATTCATCACATTATCTTTGAAAACCTTCAAACTCTTATATAGAAGAAAAGTGTAAATATCTTAACTCCAATAATAGCCATTCGTGGAAGAAAAGCCTCCGGATTTTTTACTCTATTTTGGTTTAATTGTTGAACTAAAATAGGTGAACCAATACCCATCTGTTGTTTAAAGCTGGAAAAGTTTCACCAAAGATTTAATTCTAACTTAGTCTTGAACTGGTTAATGGTGGGATTCTTCGGTGTGTTTATATTCTTCTAAATATCAGTAAATAAGTTTTTATTGGATTAACAAGAGTGGAGTTTAGAACTGGATAAAATTAAGAATACTTTAAAGTTCATGTGGAAATATTGCAAAACATTTCGATTTGGATTTCATAAGATATAACGGATGGTAAACATCTGCCGTTATAATTAATTATTTGGAAAGCACTAAAATAGGAAGGAAGAAAATAGTTTTTTTTCATCATACTGTAACTATTAATGAAAATGGATATATTTCGATAATCCCATGACAAAGAATTATATGCATAGATGGGATAATCTATCATATCAAACATAACGCAAGATATTGGTTATATTTTGTTATGAAATTGAGACGATTAAGCGATCACGGCCTGTATTGAAGGCAATGATTTATCTGAAGATTTTAAGGAACGAATAATGGACATAATTTTCTATCACTACAATACTGGACAACATGCCATAAACTTTTTGAAAACGTTGGGTAGGAAGTTCTTGCTTACATGTCATTAAGCTCATTCTGACTCCTGTTTGAAAAAAGAAAGCTTATGAATAATGAATTATATATCACTAATAGCTAATAATTCATATTCATGGTTAGATGGTCCATTAAATATGAAATAGTTTTGGAAGATAATGCATATACTTATAGGTAACGTATGGGTAATATCATTTAATAAAATATTAATCATACGTAGTTAAACTTAGAAACTTTGTTGTTATGATACGTCAAGACTGACAACAGATTATTCTATATTTGTTTTTTTTTTTACATAACAAATATTGTTAATTAACTTTTTGATAAATTGTTGCCTTCACCACCAGTAGTAATGAAGGTATTTTAAGTTTGTATTTCCTGTGTGCAACGATAAGAAGGAAATCAAATCAAAAATATGATGTCGGTCTGTTGTTAGCAACCTCATTCCCTCAATAATTAACAGAAATCAGTGAAATTTGCTAAGATAAAAGAATTTTATAGATCGATATCTAACACATTATCCTAAAACTGAAAATTAATAAGACAAAATGGGCAGGAGCAGTGAGATGTTTTAATATTTTATATCTTAATAAAAAAAAACGCAATTGGATGGACAATACGCCAATGCCACGTAATTTGCAATAGTGATCAATAAAATCTAATACTAACGTGATCTAACATGTTTTAGATTTACATAATTAGAAGTGTTTTTCTTCTTTAAATATCAATTTATAAACTTTAAAATACCACACCGCGCTGACTTGGAATGTAATTTTGAAAATATAAGAAAATTAATATTTCAATTTGAGCGCACTAGTGTATAAATAACATTTACGAATTTAGTTAAAAATCATAAATCGTTAGAGCTTAGCTTTTTAAACATTTATGTTGAACTCTATTTAAAAAGGTGTCAGTTATTAAACTCTAAGAAAA
>PYHX02000495.1:50138449-50168336 GCA_004302925.2 Cochliomyia hominivorax | reverse complement strand
ATCTGAAGATATTCGTTAAATCAAAAAGGTTCATTACGCAACTTCTTTAGATATTCGGAGCTGCATCTCTTTTTATGAATGGCTTGTAATTTTCTCTATGTCTCTGTGGAACTTTTGGTTTATTCCACAATTCAATACTAGTAACATCTCAGAAAAATTCTTCTAAAACAGTCTTAGTTATAGTTTTGTTCACTAATACTTCGATTTATAGGAGCTAAAGTTCTCATTGGTTCAGATGAACCTTCAGATGGTCATTTCAGTTATGATTTTTTCAAAAGTTCACTTAAGAAAAATATTAATAGGCCTCGGAATGGTGGTAGAACTTCGAAATTGGTGGCCTCCGAGTAATAATTTACTAGCTCGATACGATGGCGCTGCGAATTGTGACATCAAGAAAAGGCCCCAATATGAAAAATGAAATGACCCCAAATTTGAGCCAATTTATTATGAAAAATTTCTCATTTTTTAATAAAATATCACCCCAAAATTTATAAAAAATGTCCCATTAGGGAAATGTTATAAGATCCATATATTGGTGTATTTTTATCGGAAAGAAAAAATGTCCCAATTTTTATATAAAGAAAACTTTCGATCAGACTAAGAGAATTTTCCTCTGTAGTTATTTAAAAGCCGGCTTCGCTAAGAAACTTTTCCAACGCGACTGACCTTCCGTCGAATTTAAACACTTTCTCCACTGTGCTATTCAAAACACTGGTCCTAGTCTATCCGAAGGCCGTCGCGCAGAGGAAAAATTCCTTAGTCCGACCGAAGGTCGGTTGCATAAAGTGTTCTTATCGAAGGTGGTAATTGGTTCCTAGTGAATATGTGGAAAAGGTGTTATTTTTGGGAATTGTCGTTTCTTCTAAAACGCAAAAGACCCTGAATAATGTTTGTAGACATAACAATGAGGGAAAATACCCCAAATGGAGTGCAATGTAATATTTGCCGTCATTTTTCACATTGGGACCATTTTTTGTTTCTTTGTTATTTATAATTTTTCTCTTTACAAAAGTTTTAGAAATAACAAAATTATACGGAAGACCTCCCTAGTGAGAAAGGTTAATTTTGGCTACAAGATGAGGAATCTTATCATATATAAAATTAAAATTTAAAAAAAAGAGGTAAGAATGCTATATTCGGATATGCGGATTCTTCAATGTCCTTCACCACAAATGCGTGTAAGTAATTACGTTATGTTTTATACATATGCACTCACAACCGTATATAATATAACCGTTTTACACCGTGTATAATATAACCGTTTTACACTTAATGAGTAATAAAGTTAGTAATACTTTTGGCTATAACTTTGATAATTTTTGGAATGATAATAAAGTACATATAATTTTATATTATGTCCAAATCTTGTTCTAATTTATCGATTTATAATTGAAAGTTTTACCAAAATTCTTCGCCTCAGATATCGGTCTATTTCATTCGATAAACCTAACAAATTTCACTGATTTTAAATAGGATACGTCTCAAGACTATAGTAAATACTCAGGCCAAATTTCATTAAGCTCTGTCAATTATTGTCGATGTGAGCGTGCCAACAACAGAAAGACGAACATAGTAATCGACACAGATTTGATCCATGATTTGATTTTGGTGACTTTCATCTAGGAAAATAATAATCCTAGAAAGTAAATTTGAAAATAATGTATTTTATCAGTTAGAATTAGAGTTTCTTTTTTAAATTAAATATGTCAATCCAGGGAATAATTATAATATTGTATATCCGCAAAACTAATGTTTTTATAGTTTTCTAATGAAGAAATGCTAACGTTATAGTAAATTTAAAGTAAATTATGAACATAAAACTCTATTTTTAATTGCAGGTAGTATTCTGAAAATATTTTTTATATTGGAGCTGTAATAGAAAGTGGAATTAATGCTCTAAAATTCAACCGCACATATTTACGCCAAGTCCAAAGTATTTCAAGCCGAATTCATTGAAATAACATAAATTAAGAGTTTCTATCGTAATTTCTTTTCTAAAAATGGAAAATAAATATGAGTTACAGTGTAATTGATAAAATTTTTTTATATTTAAGACAAATAGAATTCCGCCCAAATATTTTTTTAAACTCAAATTTCTTTTCTGGTTGGGACCTTTTAGTTAAATAATAAAATGTATTGCAGCATGAAAATTATTATACCGAAAGGACTATTCCATACTTCAGAATTTTATAGGCTTAAGAGCATATCCTAAGACCAAGGTTCTTGTATTGGCGCTGGGTTAAAAAACCCCTAAAATTTTGGTGTTATATTCTCGTAGTATAATAAATTTATGTGGGGAAATTTTAGAAAATCGTCCTTCAAATGCAATCTATATTACATACTTACATTTCAATTAATCCTATTTAGATGAATTTTGGTATAATATAGGTTAAATTCTGTCTCAGATATCAGTCTATAATTATTTTGCTATTGGAGCGATAAATAAGGTTTTAAGTAAAAATATTAAGAAATAATCAGGTCAAATTTCATTGAATTTTTCAATGATTTCTTTTGGAGTAATACAATTTATCTTCTTTTCCTAAATTAATTCCCGACATTTCTAGATAGAAATTTCACAGGATTTACAAAGTGAATTTCGCGTAAAATCCCGAAATGCCTTCCCGTGGAGAAATCCTAGTAATTATGTAATAATGAAGTAACAAGCTACGTGTGAACTATTATCAAATTTAAAAAAAATCAAGGTTTTTATTTCAAAAAATGTTTGTAAAAAATCAAATTTGCCAAATTTTTACAAATTGCTAACTTTTTTTTAATACGTAAATAATTATTTGTGTTACACAAATAAGTTTTAATTGGCTTTGGAACAAATTTATGCAAAAAAATATTTTAACAGATACAAATGTCCACACCCTCCCAAAAATCGAAAAACTTTTATTACATACTTTAACATTATTTAAACATACAGAAGTTATTTTATTAACAGTTATTATCTACATAACTGTAGAATTCATTTAGCTGTTAAAAATCCTCCCCTATAAAATGAATGTGTTTATATAAAGAATCTGCTATAAAGAAAACTTGTCGAAAATGTCAACGATTTTTTGTTGATATTTTATAGTAAATGTAGGTTGTGAGCATATTGGATGTTGTGTATATTCACTGAAATATATAAATATCTTGGAATTATAGCTTAATTTATGTCACAATTTGATTGCTGTTTTTATGTTCACATTGGAAAAAATATTAACATTTTTTGGACACATTATAGAAATTGATGTTAATTATATTTAACATATTTATGTTTTGTCCATTCTGATTTAAATATATTTATTTTATATTTTACAGATGATACGTCAAACGTTTAGAGTTTAAGATAATATATAAAACGAAATAATTATGCCTTAACTATCCTGTCCTGAGATAGTTATCGATATTAATTTGAGTACTTTGTTTACAAAAAATATTTTCCTAGAACATACAGCTGCGATCAAAGTTAAAGCACTAATGACATGTCACATCTTCTTTGCTGATTTGTGTTTTTCTTTATGAATATTTTTATCCAAAATTTTATTTTCCAATTATTTAAATTATATCCTCTGAGAAAATTATTCCAAATATTCGAATAAATTTGATTATAAAGACACATCGTCAAAAGCATGGCTCTGATGAGCAAACATATGCCGAAATTAAAAATGTTAATGGATAATCAAATAAAATTATTAGAAATACCACAACCTACAAACTAAAAGTATGGAGTCATGAACAAAAATTGATTCACATCAGTTCCGTTATGAGGCAATTGTAAAGTAGTAGGCACAAGGATATCATTATATCGACATGTTTATGTGTGTGAGTTTTAAATATTCCCTACAACCATAAATGTTTAAAAGTTGAGTTTTCAATTCTGTGGTTACAGCGTTACCGTTGAGATTTTCCAAAAGTCGCACGAAAAGGGAATTTTGGAAATAAAGTCGCATTTAGAAGGTGATTTGCAGAATCATTCACCAAAATTAGCATTTTTTTAATAGTTTTAAATTATGAATTTAAACTAGAATATTAACCAACAACCAGTTTTTTCTTCAATTTATCATCATTTAGATTTTTATTATGATTTTGGAAAAGGATCGTTTATGAATTTTCAGTATTCGATCGTTCTTAATTAAAATTTTTTATCCATAATTTATATAAAATTTATTGATTTGTTCTTTTTAAGTCAAATTAATGAAATTTCGTAAAGTTTTTGCCTAAAATCCAATTTATGAAAAAGGGAACAAAAAGGGGAAATTTTAAAAAGTACACAAAAAGTCACAAGCAGTTGAAAAGGTAGCAATTTGCGACTAAAGTGCATCAACGGCAACACAAAAAAATATATTTTTTTTGAATTATATCATTTGCAACATAAATTTATTTTGATATAAGAATTAACCAAAAAGCACGATTGTTTGACCTAGTTCTAATATACGGCTCCTTCCCAGAATATGGGAAATTCAGCACAATCTTTTTATTAATCTTTTGAATATATGTTAAAAATTTGACCCCTTTCCGGAATAGGTTTATGGTCATATGGAGCTTTAAAGTTCAAAAAGATTTTTCTTAAATTGAGTATAATTATTTTTTATATGTATATGTATATATAGTTATCGTGCCATAAGCTGCTATAACACCTTACAGAAATAAACTTTTAGACTTAAAAGGTTCGTAAATATGGACCAATTCTATTACCTCTCTCATACATTAAAATCTGCCATTGAATTTTAAAGCTCAATACAAATATTTATAGGGAATTTTTAGAATATGTAATATTTGCTATGGTATACATGAGCTCCTTTTCCTTAATAGGTGTTCAAGCTTATGAGTGATTAATTAGTTTTCTGGTGCAATATCTTCAACTCATGGAAATGTTTGTATGATGTAAGTGATGGAGGGTATTTCACATTCTTCACAACTAAATATAGCATTCTTACTAGTTTTCATAATTTTTGTTCCCCATTAGAAACTCTTGTCTCTTATTGTTAGCGATCCTCAAATTATAAAATTAATTCTTAAAAATTTGATCAATATTTTTTAAATTCTGCCTTTTATGTGTGTTTCGAATCGCTTTTAAGTGATGGAAATATGCAATAATTGACTTAATTTTTCGAAAATTTTCAATATTTAGAATTCATGTTTTATATATAAATTTCAAATTGTTTGTACATAATATAAATATAAAAATTATATATATATATATATATATCAATACTAATCCAATAAATATCTTATATAATTTTAATCATTTTATAGCGTATTAAATATCGTTCATGTGGACAATTTTTCTATATATTTTTCGATTTATATGCTGTCGAATTTCATACATGTGTGTATTTTTATTATTTAAAAATTATTTTGTATTACTTTATATGTTTATACATGTGTAATGACACTTAATGTTACGAAATGGTTGAATGGACATTAATATGGTGTGACATTCAATTTATGTGTGAGTGTAAGTGTGGTATGAATAAATACAACAGGTAACATTGAGGATACAAAAAGTCACAACTACTCATACAAAAAAATGTATAATATTGAATTTATTGAACAAAAAAACTCTTTCTTAGTTTTAACACTTTTGTGGGTGTTTGTTTTTCTATTTATTATATTTTTCTCTCTGTTTTTTTGTACAAAATTTCGTGGTCATCAGAGCATAAAAATTTTAATTTATTATAAACGTTATATTTATGTATATAAAACATTGATTATCATTCAAAATACATCGTTAGTTTTATAATTGTTGACAATATATCGGTGGACAATTTTCTTTGTTAAATAATTGAAAAAAAAAAAAAAAATAATAAATTTACATCAAATTAAATTGAAAATACTTGTCAACTAAAAAAGAGATTAAATGTGAAAAGAACTCAAAGATAAGAAATCATTAATATGAGAAAATATATTTGTACAAACTCAAACTATTTGAATTTACAAAAACGCATATATGAAAATTTGTGTGGGTGTGTGCATAATAAATTTAAATATCATTTTATGTTACACAACACCACAACCAATCAATATCCTTTGACACAATCTCATACACTGACATATGTTTTTTTTTTCATATTACATACATCTAAGTCTAACAAGTTTATTTCTTATTATAGTTCTTATATTTTTTGATACACTACATTAAGAGTACTTTTGGTAATTTAAGGATTTTTATATCCTTTTTTGCTGATATTAGTAACATGTAGAAAAGTAGTGATACACGCATTTCTAGGTTCACCGATAGACACAAAATCCTGAGTTTATTTAACGATATCTGTCCGTGTCCATGTTAATATTGACAACATTATATATATCGCATTTTAGAGATATTCCGAAGAAATTAGTCACTTTTTGGGCAAGGACGACGTCGTGTGAAAATGATAATTGATCTGTCTAATTATACAAGCATATATCTTCCAAAATAAATGTCTTCTCGAAATGAGATTTTAAGCTCATGAACATATAAGAAGACATTTTAATTAAATTTGGAAAAAACTAATCTTGTTTAATTCAAATCTATATGCCAAATTTCAGAAAAATTTTTTAGAAATGACCGTACCTTCCACACAGACCCACTTTCTGATATTACTGAATCTCAAAAAATAATAATAAAATAAATAAAATTAAATAAAATAAAAATAATAAAAAGGATATTATTGTCGATTTGTAACTTCACATAGCACAGTGTGTCGTTATCGACTTTTTTTTAATAATTCGACAACTTCAAAACAGTTAGATATATCTTAATGATTTTTTTAGTATTTTTAGGTCAGCGAGTATAATCTAGCATCGTTTCTGTCAAGAACAGTTTATTAAAAAAAAAAAACTGACATTATCAGAAAACCGGTTTTCGAGTTATTCGAAAAATGGGATCTTCATAAAAATCGGTTTCGAATACGGTTTTATGTCAAAAAACCGGTTAACCGATTTTTGTTTGACCATTATAAATCTAAGAAATTAGTATTTATTTGTATTATTTAATATAAATTTAGAATTTAACGAATAAAAACATATATGACCTAAAGACATAATGACCTTTATATGGAATGAAGTTGAAATAATGGTTTCATCGTAATCAAAATGTGTATTTATTCTTATATCAAATTAGCAATTTTAGCAACAGATTTCATCAAATTATACTTGCACTGTATAATGTCCTAAATGGGTGGGATAGTTTCTTGGTAGTGCTTTCGATATCGTATTAAAATAATGTCATTCGATATCATGGCTCTCCATTATTTTTCCTTAAAAGCAAATTTTCCTTTAATTTCTGAATATATCTAAATTATGGGTCTATATCTGAATAAAAATATTGCAAAATATCATTTAATTGATTTTGTTGACGTGATTATGTCTAAAACAGACGGATATAGCAAAATCGATTCAGATACTGTACTTGAAAAATTAAAAATTGTATTTATTTATTCTCAGTCATGGCCGAATATTTAAAAATGAAGTTGTATATGTTAGTAAAATAATTAAAAATGCCTTCCATTAAAAAACCGCGGTTTCTGAAATGCAAAAAATTAGTAAACCGGTTTCCGGTTTCCGGTTTCGGTTTTTTAAATAAACTAGTCAGTAACTTTTTGAGGTTTGTATGTTTTAAAATCTACTTTAACTTATACTAAATAGTCCGAGCACCGAGTTAACAGGGCTGCTTTTGTGCTGAGTGTTGGGAGCTCTTTTGAAAAGGCTTTCTATTATTTTTATACCATTATTTCTGCTTGTACCATCTGCTTGATTTCCATCAACAAACAATTTCTAACATTTCTATTTAAAAACATTAGAAATAATTTGACGACCGACCTTTGAATGCTTGAACAACTTTTTGTAGGACCAAGTTGGGTTTTCTTGAAAATACTTTATAATTTTTTCATGCAATTTTTTGGTCAGTTTAACAATATATTAATTTAATTGACATAATGCAGACATGTTTTAAAAATGTTACTTGATAACAGATAGAATATAATACTTGTGTTAATTTTTTAATGAGAACGTGTGTTAAGAAGTTTTCGATCTCACTCTTTATGAGTTTTGTGTTGTTATAAAATGTGTAGACTAATACAAATTCCATAAGAAAATAGCAAACATGTGTAAATATATAAGTGAGGAACTTTGTCTATTATTTTAGCTTGATAATTTCTGTTCTCTTAAAAAATTAAACGAATAAGATTTCCGTATAGATCTTGCATGTTGATCTAAATTGTGTCAAGTCCAAGAAAGTTTCAAATTTTACTTTGGTGTAAAAACCTCTTCAACTGCGAGCATTTTTGCAGAGCAATGGAAAATTTAATACCTTTGATAATTAAGCGTAGAGGACCACGGGAAATTTCACCACCACACATAGTTTGTTATTCCGTTTATAAGGCCAAGAAAAACATATTTAAAACCCGATAAAGTATATATGTATATATGCTGAACAGTTTCCACTTTGATAACAGTGACAAGGAAATTGTAGACCGAAAGATGTTCGTGAAAATCAATAAAGAAAAAGTTGACTTATGATAAATTATGGATGTAACTGACCACTTGGTAATTCGAAATTATTTATTTTTACGTATGTAACTACAACAATTTTAAACCACTACTTTAAATAAAAGTGAGATCAAAAAGTCTTAACACACGTTTTTGATTTAAACTATTAACCTAAGTATTATTTGTTTTTTTAGCAAGTAACCTTTATAAAACATGTTAGTATATGTATATGTAATATGTATATAATAATATTTAAATTAAAATGAGTGACCAGAAAATAGTGCGTATTAAAGTTTTAAATATATTCAACCAAACCCAACTTGGCCCTACAAAAATTTGGATAAGTATTCAAAATTTTGCGGTCAAACCTAATATAGAAAGCATGGTTCAGATATACATAAAAGAACTCACAGGATTAATAATATAGTATTTTTACCATGAGAGTTAAATTCTCCAAACTGCCTGAGCTATCTACAGTGGAGCGATGTTGGGTTCTTGTTAAATGAAAATTGCAGACACTTAAAAAGGTGTCTAAATTTGCACTTAATTTTAAACTAAGATGGACTACCTATCTAAGCAAAGAGAGAGAGAGATAGAGAGTGAAAATACTGTAAAAAAGTTGAAAAATGAAAGGGTTTCGGAAAAGGTTCAAAATTTCGTCAATAGTAAATAAAACTATAAAATTATTTACATTTGTAAGTTGTAATAATAATTTTAATAAAATAAAAATATAAAACTGTTTTCATTAACATAAATTTATGTTTAGAACTTTTCTATCTCTTCTAATTTAAAGTAAATTAGCCATCTGATAAATAACATGCTCAATAGTAAGAAAGATGCATATTATTTGAAACTAATAATTTTTTAATACAAATTCCGGTTTATTTACAGAACTACTTCTCTAATGACATTATAAGACACAGTAAAAACGATTCAAGAGTTTAAATGTGAAGTTTTTTACCATTTATTTTAAAATTTATGAATAAAATTATAGGTCAGTCCTAATAATAACAGTTGCTGTTTATTCTACCTTTTCGTATTTAAAATTTTTTTCAATTTATATTCTCAAGTAGAAAGTGTATTTCAAATTCGTTATTGCCAACAATTTAAATGTTTCTATTTGTCACATTACTCTTATTATTTTATCTTACACTTTTGCCTTTTAACACTTTACAACAATTTTATTTTATATCTTTTCAAAAAGTTTAAAAACTATCCCAACAAACTAAGTCATAAACAAAATGCAACTATATCCTAAAATAAACTCATCCTAAAGAATTTTCGACTACATTGCATAAGCAGACTTATTATAGCTTTATTTTAATCAAAATTATAAATACTTTTAAACTAGTGCTTTAAATGTTTCCTATAGCAATATTATTTGTAATATACTTCTTGAAGTAACAATATTTACAAATGTAATTGTAAAAGACTTATGCTCACAATAGTTTTGTAAGTGTTTCTTTATAAAAATAAAAATATTTAATGAGTTTTAAAAAGATGTAAAAAATGTCGTATAAAATACAAAGTCTGTAAGGAATCAAAAGAAGTTAAATAATAAAAGACTCAAAGTTAGTAATTCGAGTGAAGTTCCAGCCAGTACCATTCAGATTAGTTCCTAAATTAGTTATGAAAATTTTAATTCAAAGGAAAACGATATTTCAAATTCTGAAGATTATGTGGATTATATTTTCTTACTCCTCTCTTAGGTTCATTTATTTTGTATCCACATGTTAACGAGATCAGAATTGTTGCAAAAATTCCAAATTTTGTAAAAACTGCTGGCAGAAGTTATTAATGGACGAGTTAGCAGAAAATATGTGGTAAAATGGAGTAGAAGAAAAAAGTGTGCGTATCTTAAGTAGATCAAATGCATAAGAATTTTATAGATATAAAATCATTTTTCCATTTTATCAAAAATAGACAAATAAGCTTACTTCAATCATGTTTAAAAAAATATTTCCATGTAAGCTTATTTTATAATTGCACTTCTAAGCTTTTTGTATACTTTACTAAAAAGGTTACCGCAAAGGTTCAATTTTCTTTATAAACTATTTGTTAACAAGCGTTTCACAACAAATATCATAACACTTATGCAAGCTTTGAGCTTATGCTAGTAAGTTTGTTACAAACTTTACGTTTGTTGGGATATGAAACATAACATATGTAAAGATTTGTTATTTTTCATGCAGGAAATGAGGTAAAAGAAATTCCTTTGTATACAACAATATCAGCAAAACAACATAAAATAAACTATAATGAGAAATGAAGCAAATGTATCATGTGAATAAATGTTTAGATATTTATCCATATCTGATGACAATTATTTTTATTTTATACAACAATATAATCTTTATGTTGATTTATTTGGATAATCAATTCGTTAAGAAAGAAATAAAGTGAATATGATTTTAAATGAAAACAATATTGTTACAATAGGACCATTTGAGGGGACACTTTTATTTGTTTCAGATTTGCCTTTTTCTAAAGCTATAACTCATTATTACTACTATATTACTTCCAATGATAGAATGAGGTGTAAAAATCCTTATTACTTTTTTCATTCTCTAATCAATTTGTTTTATGTGATATCTTTTTTAAGAAGAAATTAATTTTCGGAAATAGCTTTATCATAACTTAAACAGCAAAAATTAAAAAAAAAAAAACTTAGAATAACGTTTTATCACTTAAATTAAACATATTTATATTCAACCAGAACTTAGAATAAATAAGATATACAACTATATCACTGGATTTATATCTGTTTCTGCTGATTTTTTCAAAATTTTATATCGCTATCTATCGGGTACCACTTTATTATAAAATTATCAAGATTTTTTTGTTAGAATTATAGAATAAATTTACCAAATATTTTTAAAATTTGGCGAGGGTCAGGCCGATCAGTGTATTGCTTTAAAATGGAAATACTCTACTTTTGAATATACCATTTTATTCCAATATTTTGTATCAAGATCCAAATCATGTTCAGGATTAAATAAAAAAATAGATACCACTATCAATTTCATTTCTTTACCCCAACAGGATAATGTAGTTGTCCAAAATGGGAGGGAAAATAACCAAAACTAAATTAATCGAATTAAGAAAAAGGGATGCTTTAGGGAAAATGAAATTCGTGGGTACAAATTCAATTTCGTTAAAGATTTCATCAGCCTTTTGCGACTATAGAGGTTTAAAAATAATTTAATAAAAATATAATTTTATTCAATTTCTTCAGGTGCAAATACAACAAAATTTCTTAAAAAATTAAATTACAGAATCTGCATTTTAGAACTCAATGTCAAATATTTCGTTTCGATTGTGGTGGCAGAACTTATTAAAATTTTTTAAAAATATATAAAACTTTTGATCGACTGGATGGATATGAATAAAATTGAACATAATGGTATAATTTGGATGACATGGGGCCTTTATTGGTGGTGTTATAGGGGTACAAAATAGAGCATGAAAAACCGAAAATCTATTAATCGCGTGCAAAATTTTTTTTTCATCCAATTAAATTTTTTTACAATCTCGTTGCCTTTAAAGTCATATTGCAAAAATATACTTGAATACATAATTTACATCTTATGTTAATTAAATATACAATAATTTCAGTATTTTCTACTCAGTTAAAAAAGCAATATTCAAATACAAATAATAACGAACTTTTGTGCTATTTTGTAGATAAATATTTTACATTTTTTTTGTCACAAATAGTTCAAAAAACTAAAAAAGCTGACCAAAAATGGGTCAAAATTTTACTGTGGTCTAAATATTTCTTAAAGTGTAGGAGTTATCCCACACTTGTAAGCACCCTTTTGTAGAGAGTAATAAGGGCTTTATGTGTATAATAATAACAATATTTTTTCAACCAAATCATAAATAAAAGTTTGACGATTTAAAAAATCTCCAGGTGACCAACTTTGGAGATCTACTTCCCGGCCTCAGGGCCCACTAGAAACATTAATGGTAAAACATCTCAAGAATGTTAACGTAAAATTTCGTTAAAAATATTTAATTGTTCCAAAGTTGCAGAATTAAAAAAAACGTTTTGAGACCATTGTGTGATGCTAACAAAAATGTCCTAAAGTACAAAATTCTTAATTAACGTTGTTTCTATACATCGATATCCACATAAAACTATGCATCGATATCCACATAATTCTTTTATCAAATCAATTATTATTTTAAATTTTTTTATTAGAAATCAGATGATATTTTACATTAAACATTTTTATTTCAATTATATTTTGAGTAATATCATATATTTTTGGACCGTATAAAAAAGATTTGAAAGACTCTACCTTTCAACTCCCCTTATCAAACCCTTTTATGGTTTAGTCTTCCCAACTTATAAAATTACACCATCTTGCAGTCATTATGTTAAATGTGATGTAATTCCATCTACCTGATCACATCTGCCATATTTTTGGCAATATTTGAGTTGTGACATTCTCTACAATACTTTGGAAAAATCTTAAAAAAATAGCAAATAAAATCCTGGATTTCTAGCATACAATTCAAATTTCATTGCTGCAAATATAGTCATAGTGGTAAAATGTTGAAACATTTAAAGCATTAAAAAGTTTATTCAAGAAAAAAGTTCGTTCGTTATTTATATTTTGCATTATAACAGTTAGAAATAAAAGTTTTTTCTTCACTTTAAATCATCATAGACAACAACCACTTCGCAATTTTTTCCAAGGATATTTTTTATCGTAAATATGTATGTTAAAACAGTTCTTTCTGTTAAACAATGTTGCCAATGATAATTTTAAAAAAAATTATAGATTTTTAAATACAACATAATACAATAGTATAGTTATTCCAAACCGGGTCAGATAAACCTTTAAATGGACATTAAAATTTGAAATTAAAGTTAATATGTAGATGCAACTTGGATAATAGATGAGAATCTGAAAAATATATTAAAATTATTCAATTTTTTCATATACTATATTATCGTAAATGAAAAAATTGAATAATTTTAATATACAAAAAAAATAAATATATATATTTAAAAGTAGTAACGACTTTAAAAGGGAATATTTCCATATTATTAAATATATACGTGTGATACTTTCAGGAAATGTGGACATTGAGATTCTAAACTGAAGTGTTGAAAATTATCACTAATTTATTAAAACGATTTCACAAATTTTCACAAATCAAAAATTAAATAGTTATTTCCAAAAAAAATTATTCTGTCTCAACGTCCAGTTCAGTGGGATCATGAGATTACAAAATAATATATTAAGTAATATATTAAGTAGTTCAATCTTGGTTTTGCAAATACAAAATTTAAATATACTGAGAATTTTGAAAAAGTGGAAGGAGGCTTGTTTTATTAATATTAAGAACAAATTTGGTTCCATTACGCATTCAACAAAAAAGGTTCTTTTAATAAAAACGATCAGAAACTACAGTTTTTTGGTTCACATCCTATAAAATCGGATAACTTGTGAATAAATTGTATCAAACTAAGCTTTTAATCGCAACAAAATTGAAATGGAGACAAATTTGAAAAGTAAGGGAGAATTTGGAATTTTTAAATTTGGATTTGGGGGAAATCAAAAGAATTTGGAATATTTTAATAAAAAGTTTAAATAAAAATGGATCATCATATTGGTTAAAACTCTAACAAATATTAAATAAACTTATTAAATAATTCCAGAAATAGGCAAACAAAACGTAAAAGGTGTTGCCGATTTTTAAATATCCTTTACTATATACATTTAAGAAATATTAAGACAGTTAATAATATTGTATTAAAAGCATAATTTCATATTTAATCAGCTTCACTGAACTAAATGGCGTGAATTACTCTTTAATTTTTTTCGCTTAATGGAGGAACGAGTATGTGGTATTTAAGATTTTTTCTTCTGGAATTTTAAGATATAACATTTGGCTTCTTTTGAAATATAGAAGCTTCACTGAACAAAATGTCGTAGATAATATAAACGAAAAATGTTCATAGAACTTTAACCAAAAAAATTATTAAGTAAACAGATTTTTATTCTAAATAACATAATTTTTCTTCAAATTGAAGAATTTTCTTCATATATACGAAAATTTTTTTCAATAAAAGGTGTTTAATTAAATGAAATTTCGTTAAAGATTTAACCAAAAATATGCTATATCAACAGATGTTTAAGAAAAAACGCATCGTAGGTAAAATAACTCACAAATTTATTCAATTCTACGTACTTCAATGAAGTTAATTTGAATAAAATGTTTGTTTATTTAAATAATTTTTTGTTTATTTAAATATTTTTTTCTTTGTCATATTAAATAAAAGATAAAGAAATTGTAAGTTGAATAAAGGAGGAAAACATTTCATAGAATATTCTAATTAATATGATTGAAATTAAATGAATATTTTCCATAAATTCAGGCAAATGCAGCTGATCAACAAACAAGTAAGTAACTTTTCATCAGAAATACAAGCTGTTCGGCTTATCACTGTCCCACTGATATTGCACTTTTTTTTACACTATTTAATTATTATATAAAATTTTAAATTTTTAATAAATTTTGCTGTACAAAATTTCTCCTCAGTTCTAAATCTCGAAATAAATTTCACAAATCGACGTGTATTAAAAAAAATTAATTGGGACCATTTTCTCGCTGTAGTAGATCAATAGATATTCGATAATCAATGTTTGCTTTGGTTCTATTCATCTTAATTTTTGTCCATTAAAACAGAGTCTTGAGGAAGTCGCTGTTAAAGTTCTTTAGATATTCTGTAATAAATATTTTCTGATTTTGGAGTGAACCAAAATTTAGCATACATAAGCTTCATGTTTTGTTAATAAATATAAAAAAAAAACATCAAAATTTTGAGGTTGAACTCCAACAACCACAAATAGCCAAATTGACTAAGAATTTTTTTGCAAGAATTATTAAATACATTTTTTGATAAACAAATTAAAAAATTATTGTTCAAATTCTTTATAAGCTTTTGCTTCAACTATCGGCGTTAAGTACAAGATACAAATACAAAGATCAAGTAAGGTTAATTTTTACTTCTGGAAATTAATTTTAATAAATGTAAGGATACTTCCGGTTCAATTTTTAACCATATTCTATATGTACATTGCTACTGAAAAAGAAGGTTGTTACCTACAAAAGAATCCAGAAATGCTCCAAGCAAAAATTTAACGAAGCTAAATATATAAAAAATGCTGCGTCCAAGAGACCAGCAGATAAATTCCCATAAGAATTTGTAACTGTATGCGATTTATATATGATCTTAAATAATAATTAGATAAATGTTAAAATATCTTTTTATAATAGTTTTAACCATTATGAAATTTTTATGTTGCTAAACATTTTTAAAGCAGAAGTTTAATTACGTACTATAGAGTAAATTTGCATGAAAATTTTTAGAGTGTACAGTAGAAAACAAATTATTTTTATTCACTTATGTGCGATGATACTATTCTGAACTGAAAATGTAAATAAATTTCATTTTATAATATCATTATTATTAAAACAACTTTAAATTATTTACAAAATCATATACAAATATACACGTTTCTTTTGTTACAACAATATTAAAGGAAAATTACGAAAAGATACTTTCAATTTCACTCATTATATTTTATTATCATTACATATGTATGTATATTGTATATATTTATAAGTGTATATTTACATAAGTTTACATTAACTTTTTATATTCACATTTATAAATGACATAAAAAGTTAAACCCAACAAGCAATTAAATACATTAAAAATCAAGAGGGAAAACTGAAAAATTATAAAAAAAAAAATTAACAAGATTCATGTATGACCACCAAATTATATTTAAGTTCACAATACAGAAAAAAACATACATGTATGAATAATTAAAAACAGACGTTGAGATATTTTGTATTTATAAAAAAAAAATGCGGAAATATACTAAATAGTGCACTGATGAATATAATGTGCGTATAAGCGAGGACATTTTATGTAAATATGTATATATGCATACACACATACATTGAAATGAAACACATATTTATTATAATTGTTTACATTTGCTGTAAAAGTTTTAAAGTGATTTATATTTTGCAATACTGGGGCAATTACAATTTCAATTACATATTATGGAATTTGTAAAAAATTAATAGACATGAGGGCGAAAAAGAGGAAAACTCTTCTTTAAAATATGTATAAATAAGGACGGACCAATGTGGAGTTGACATTAGTATAAATCTAATAGGTATTTGAATTAAATACTCCTGAGTTAAAGAACTTGAAAGCTGCATTTATACAGTTATAGATTTTAAATAAAATGAATCTGATATTTTATCGGCAGGAGCATGGGCGAGGAATCTATTGAACTAATACTAATTCATGTCGTAGCGATTCTGTGTAAAGTATTGTCAGCGTGATCCTTTTTAAAATAATATTTATATTAAAGTAAAACTTTAGCTTTTTAATTCAATGAAATTTTGGTTTTAATATAAAACATTTACTTTCAATAATTGTTGTAATTTAACATACATTTGTATACCAACACATACATAAAAACTTGAATAAGTACATACATGTGTAAAATATGTAAAGTTTATTTGTTTAATGTTTATGTTGTCATCGTAATTTTTATGTTTTGTTGAACTCTTTGCACATTGGTATGATATGAATCGAAATTTCTAGTTCATAATCGATACAATGATCACTGCAATAATTACATCTTCACACTATTTGAACTATATTATTTCCAGTGAAACATTTTCAGCAAAATGTAGTCGAAATATGATTAAAAAGCTCATAAAAGTGATGTGGACTCAATTTTGAAATTATTGTGTAATAGTATGGAAAGGTAGTACTTATCTCCCTGATTCTACCGAAGAAAAATAAAAAGGCTGTATTTACTTTTATGTATTGAAATTTAACGGAAAGTTCTTATGTGCCTGGAAGGATAACCTGGCTTAAGATTTTTTCGATACGATTATATTGGTGGTACGCCCCCGAATATTACAAATATTTAATCTAAAGAATTTTTAACGTTTTTAACTTTTATCCCAACTGCTCCATAATGATATTGATTTAAAGGAATTGAAAGATAGAGGAATATGCTACTCTCAACAGCAAGTAAATATTAATTATTAAGTACTTAAAGACCAAAATTCTTTATATGTGAAATTAATTGGTAAATTTTTGGGGGAGAGGTAACCTTCATAAAAAACAGATATTACATAGCCAATACCACCTTGAAAATTTATCGAAAATTTTAAAAGGTTATAAAAAGTTGTTTGCAAATTCAGATTTATTTATCTCGAAATTTAAGTAATAATTCTATAAAGTGACAATTTATAAAAAATTTCCAGCAGATTTATTGTTTATGGAACATTGGAAAATTGGAATTTATTACAATTTTTTGTAGTTTGAAAATAATTTCATATTGTCTCCGAATTCATAATTTCTATTTTTTCAAATTTGCGAATTTATCAAATATTTTTTTCCAAATCGACTCCTCGTAGAAAATTTCCTGTAAGGAAATTTAATAAAGTTATCAAGTGGAAATTTTAATATATTTAAGATTCGGCATAGACGAATATATCATTCTTGTTTTGTTTATTGATTTTTTTCTCGAAATCAAAAACCGAGAGTTTCCGGGTATTTGTTCAAAACATTACTGTAATTAAAGGATATTTAAGAGTTTTCAACAACAAAAAACTGATTCAGGCGGAAAAAATGACTTTTGTGTTTCATATTGTTTTTATAATTTTTTTCTTTTCACTCTTTTGTTATTACAATTACATGAAATAAATAAAATAAACTCATGTATGAATCAGAGTGTGTGTGTTACCAATTTTACGCATGTATGTGTTTGTATGAGCTGTATTGTAAAATATTAACTTTAATTTAATTGTATTTAATACAACTGCAACTCTCACACTCATACATTCAATCAAGTACATATACATTTAAGTATTAATAGAATCCTGTCGTATTTTAACTGTATTGGTATAAATGAGATATTTTTATTTTACATACGACACGATATACAACATCGCCTAACGGAAACGGAAGTGGAAGTGCAAATAAACGGATATGCATGCGCGAATGCATATAAGAGTGCAGATAGCTGTATTACCAACCTATGAAATATTTGTAAAATATTTATTTGTAAATATATACATTTTGGGAAAACTAATGAAGGTTGTTTAATATTCAATAAGAAAAAAAGTATTTTAAATTATTTTTAAAGAATTTATTTACTTTGAAAAATATTTGTTTTACAAAAAATTTTATCTGTTTTATTTTTTATTTAAAATATTTTTTTAAATTTATTTTCTCTTGCATTATAAATTTATTGTATTGTTGGCATCCCTTGACCTTCATGGATAATATAGCAACAATTTGCATGAATGCTTTTATACAGACTTTTATATATAATTTTTTTTACATATGAATGTGTTTAACATTTGTTTAAATAAACATGTAAAAAAAATAATAAATACAAACAAACAAAAAATATAAATGAAAGTTGCTTAAAAAGTGTTAAAAGAATTGTTAACTTTATATTTGTTCCACGATACCATGTAGAATTACAGCAAAAAAATTAAACAAAAAACAAGGCAGAAAAAATTTTATTTTAACCTACTTTATTTGTGCTAAAAAAACAGTTTATGAAATTATGTAAAAAAGCTTAAACTTTGAAATGTATTTAAAACAATAATGCAAAATATGGGCATAAAAATTTGGTAGATTGAGAAATTGCTTTTATTCCATTTATTTGTATATTGAAATTTCATTGATTCTTTTTCTAAATAATGAATTTAAAAAATTTTCTTATTCAATTATTTCTAAAACAATTTCTCTTAAAGACGATTTATGTTTTTTTCTTTAACTAAACATTTATGGAAGCTGTTCATTAAATCAAGAATTTATAGATTTTACTTAAAGAAATCCTTAAATCGGAACCATTTTATTTTCCGCTTTCACTCTTGAAACCATAAAGCTTCCACAAAGCATTTTCATCTCATACGATTTGTTGCAGTTGCTTCATGTTTTCCACTGTAAGATGCTAGATTTTGGAGTATCGAAAGTCTCCGAGTGTTTTTTGGCCGGCTATGGCCAATTTTCTACCATTTATTTTTATTGAAGGGTGAGATCGAAAAATTATTAACTTACAGTTTTAACTTTTCTTTTATTTGATTGAAATTATTATAACATTTTACAAAAAGAATATATACAATTTTAATCGGTAGTGATGAAATCTTAAACCTTTTTCTGAAACATTCATCAAATAGGAAGACTATCTCCGTTCAAAATCTACTACACCTTTGAACAACTATTTTTGTCTTAGCTTTGGGAAGTTTGGCACTTGTACAAAGAGAGGTAAATTGGTAAAAGTGATATTAAGCGACAGAATGTCATGTAAGGCTAAAAATAAGTGAACGTGCTTCGTTTTTGGCCTCAAGTTTCAAAACCTGTATCCTTGTATGTTTTTAAACCTGTTTTAGCTTTAGCTTTTCTTTCTAAAAAGTTAGAGCACTGAGCTAACCGGGCAGACCAACTTCTTAATATCTTGCTAACTTGACCAAGTTGGGTTTTCCTTAAAATATATAATAATTGTAGTACGCATTTTTTCTGGTCACTCATTTTAAATAGACTTACAAACATAAAAACTGACATGATTTACAAAGGTATCTTGATAAAAAAACAAATGAATGAAGAACGTGTGTTAAGAATTTTCGATCTCACTCTTTATTATGGATTCCTTATTCGTAATTTTGCAGAGATCTATGTTGTTGATGATATTAGTTCAAAACATTCAGCATATCATTCTGAGGATAAAATGCAGTAGTTTTCGCTTCATTGTTATTAATGTCGGCAACTGCACCGCCATTTGTAGTCAGTATACTACCCAGATGTCAAAAGCTATCTAAGTATTCAATTGGCTTGACTTTAATTATGATGTAATCTGTGCTGACGTTTTTGATTCTTATTACTTGATATTTATCTTTCCAAATCTTCAATCGCATAGTCCAATATACCACCTTGTACTTGTTTTCTTCTCATGACAGTTCGTCAGATGTTGTCAAAGGTATCTTGATTTTAAGTATGAAGACCAGAATATGAATATCGAAAATGTCTTATAAACTGAAATTTTTTCTAAATTGTGAATTTATCGTAAATTGTAAATTTATTTCAAATGTCCTCTAAATTGGGATCTTCTCAAACATCCTAATAATGGAAAATTTATCGGAACTTTTTTCTAAATTAAGAATTTGGTAAGATTATGTTTTATGATCCCAATCATTTTTCTATTTAAAATCAGCTATATTTATTGATTTATGCAGAATTTAACTATAACATACAACCAAATACTTATCGGTTTAAATGAAGAGAACCAAAACGCCTACATATTTTTAATACTGCCCAATGTTTAAGAAAATCACTGGGAATATTTGACTGCAGATTGAATATAAGCCTTCTTGCCAGAATATGACTACTTGCTCTTTCATTTCATTTCAATTTGGTATATAAAATTCGGAAAAAGCCGAATATTGCGTTCTTTCCTGACTTTTACTCCAAATGGTCTTTATCAAGCACAATTATAGTGCCAACTATTAAATGAGACGAATGCTTAATTACCTTATGTTTCTCCAATAGTGTCTAAAATTTCTTCTAACACTTTTGCCCATACCTTATAAGGGTAACTATTTATAGCATGATCTGAGATAATCAAAAATCTGATCCGTTTTTTATTAAACATAAAGTCATCAAGATTCATTAGTATATGATTTTAATGTTCAATATGCCGAAATTAACAACCATTTCATAAAAAAGCTTTTTATATGCCCACACATACATTAATTAAATTCTATAAAAAGTGTAAACCCATTGCCACAAATAGTTTTTGTCGTCTCGCAGAAAAAAGTTTATTTAAATTGTAAGTTAATACTTTTATACATTAATCAAAACTGTTAAAAAATGATAAATTTTCAATTTGTGTTTATGGTTTTGGTTTTCATTGCTGGTTAAGGTTTCATTATTTAAATGAATTTTTTAAAAGTTTTTGTTTTTTTTTTTATTTCAAATTTATTGAAAAACCGGAAGCCTAAAATAGTTTTATTGATATTTTCCTTTGATTGTATGTGAATGTGAATTTTAATAAATTGTTTTGAAATTAAGTGGTATTCGTTAGTAAAATTTATATTTAAATTATTTGAATTTTATAAAAAATACTCATTCATAAAAGTTAAATAAATGAAAGAGAAATTAATTGTAATTATGGCTGTAAAACTAAGATTAACAAAAATAGTTGAGTATGTGATTATTACCAATATTATTTATTTGTAAATGATGGTTGTCAAAATAATGATGATGATGAGTACATATCGGTTAGAATTGCTGCAAAATCATTTTAATGTATGGCTAGAAGTTCGAAGAGGTTACTTCTTTTTCGACATCGCAGTTTCGTTTAAGGGTACTTTGATGAGATATATCCAAAAACTAGATTTCCAGACACGCGAGGTAAGATTAAAAATTCTGCTTACTTCACGCGTACATTATAAACAACTGCTACTCCTTCATCAATTTGAGCAGAGCGAGTACTAGCACAAATGTGTGGTTGTTGTAACAGCTCGGCTATATCCCATAATTCTTTCATGGGGAAATAAATTTCGATTGGTACAACTGTCGCTGGATTGAAAAACTTTGGCCAAGTGTAACTCGAGTCATTCTGGAACGGAGAACCAATTGTCGTGGGAACGACAAATGTGTTGTGGTAGTAGTATGGGTAGGCACCTTTGATGCTCCTTCTATGTCAAACTCAACTCATAATGCAATGGAATGGAATGAAAGTAAAGGAAGCATAACACAGTATGATTTTGTTAGAGAAAACATCCAAATAGAAAGAAGTTAAATTTTTTTCCACTACCAGAAGTAGTGAAGGAATTAACAGAGTACAGACATACATTTTTGCACCAATTCGAAGTCTGAATCAATTTAGCTATGTTTCTATGTCAATCCTCTGTCCGTTGGTGGCATGTTATTGTCGAAGATCAATAAAATTTGTTCAAATATTTTATAATTGTCCAGAAAAATAAAAAATCGGAAAACTCTGTTTAGTAAATAAAAAGTTATAATCCAAACTCAAATCTCATGCTTTTTGTCATTTCTTTAATTATTAGTAAACTGATTTATATAAATGTTTCATATTGATAATAAATTTTAATAATAATAAATTTAATCAGTTTATTGATAATAAATTTCATATTGATAATAAATGTTTCATATTGTACAATTATGTGTTTCCCATTTGTCATGCCACAAAATTGTAAATTTTGATGAATAAAAAAGAACTCATAACCTCAACTAAATAAATTTGATTTGTCAGTTTATTTCAAAGTCCGTTGACTGATCTTTTATTTTTGAAATGCCTTGAAAGTATTTCCTACAAAAGAATAATCTGAGCCACATTAACATTATATGCCTTTTGGGAATATTGGCAGACTATTCATTTGGGTTTTACAAACCATAAGAGTAAAATAAGTTAAAGTGTTAAATTCGGCAGTGCCGAATTTTTTATACCCTTCACGTTATATGTTTTTTTAAGCAAGGGTCTTAACATTTAACATTTAAATAAGCCTTCATAATACCATCACTAGTAGAATAAGGAGAAAATGACAGCCATTACTGTAGCCTTTGTATGAGTCAACATAGATTTTCTAGAGCACCTGATATGCATGCAAAATTTTTTTCAGATCAAGAGAAGTTTTCGCTCTCACTAAAACAATACTAGTATAAAATATAAAAGAGTAATTAATTAAAATAATTCAGGAAAACATAAGCTATTTTTGAACATCCCATAGGATGTTCAAATATGATTTCACATATAACTCAGGAACTTATAGCCCGATGTTTTTAGCACATAAAACCGCTAAATGAATTGAAATTTAACTGTGAAAAAAGATTCTTCAAAAAAAATAGAAAAAAAAGAAAAAAATTCTTAAGGTACCTACAGTTTTTAAAAAACGATATTCTCGAAAGCATTTGGGATTGTTTCATTTACATCTCATACATTTCAACTATAAGTTGACTTTATAAACTTGATTTCAACCGACACACGGACGGGCATAGCTTAATAAATTTCTTTTTTCTTACCGATTCAAAATATATACTTTTTGTGGTCGAAGACGAAAATTGTGAAAATTAAAAACTGATCCGCTCAGTTGAATGGTATAAAAATGCATAGCTACGAATTAGGCGACTATGCATTGCAAGTGTATAATTAATTTGTTGCTATTTATCATACGCACAACAGTCTATTTAGGGATATAAATAATACATTATGATGTCCAATTTTTATTCTCTACCACAAGTAATTAAAGTGGTCGTATTTATCTTTCGTGTGTAACGTTAAGAAGGACATAGCCCAAATCTAAGTAGAATTAGTTCCACGTATTATTATTAAAATACACTACAATTTATTATTGTAATGAGTAATTTCTTATGTAAAGACAAAAATATTGGTCCAATAAAGTTATAGACTGATCTTAAAACATCCTTCATAATTCGTTCAAGACTGCTATGGAAAACATCTTGAAAATAAAGAACAGAACAAAAGAAAAGAAGCTAATCTTATCAAAAAATTAACAGCAATATTCAAGATCATAATTCGATTTAACACTTTAGATTGGACTACATGAACTCTTGCTAAGATTTATCCAACCGTATAGGGGTGCATTTAATTAATCCATGAAAATGAAAAACATTTAAAGTTTTTTTCCGTACAAGAAATGCTTAAAATGCTGCTCAAGTAGATGCCATTATCAGCCGTGATTTATTGTACGTGTTCGAGGGCCAACCGATTCCTGGAACTTTGTTGTTGTGAAGCGAAAGTTAATAATATTCGCAAAACAGTAAAAGACTTCTGTGGACGACTTTAAGAAATTTTGAGAGCTTTGAGCGCGATAATCGTGAATAGACGAGAGGTAAATTAATATTCAAATGTATGAGACGCACAAGGAAATATCTTTTCTGACTGCAATGACTAAATTCATTGAAGCATTTTTCGATAAACTTATCCTGGTAACACAGATGAAATTGAGATCAAAAGTTAAACACTTGCAAATCGCTTAGTGTAAATATCGAAGACTTTGAAAAATTTTAAACAAAATTAAATTTGATAAAAATATAATAAGAAAGTATAATAAAACTAATAACAGGACAACTTCTGTAAAAGCTCGTAATGAAGATGCAAGAAAAATCGTGAATTTCACGTACGAAAATTAGCGAGAAAGCAAACCATTAGGGGGCGATTTACATAATCCTTGTTTCTGTTCTTCGTTTAGCACCTTAACAGATAAAATACCAGATTAAGGAAAATTTTATCCTGGAATTTATAGCGTTCTTAGTCATTCGACTCTTCTATAAACGAAGCAAAAGAAGATTGTAATTGAAAAGGTATATTTATTTCATACAACAGAACACGAAAAGGAATATATGTCAATCAATCTACATTCTTTAAAATATATTTTTTTTCAAAAATATTATTTTTGTCTTATAATACACAAAAACTCATTCAGTAATTAAAATACTACAAGAAAACATATTTAAAACCCAACTCTGGTGAAACTAAGATGTCTGTGTATATGTTGGCCAAAACCAATGACAAACATTGGTTGTTTTAAATAAAACATTTGCATATGTTGGTCTCAAGTGATTTTTATTTTCGCCCAATAAAAATATCTAGAAGCTTTGAAAACTTTTTTCCTAAACCAAAAGATCAATAAACGAATTGTCATCAGACTAACTATATTCCATTTTTTATAGTTATATTTCCTTGCATTTATTCTGGCACTCAAAAAGTTTTTACAAATATAAAAATTTACTAATACACACATACAATTTAAATGCATTTGTTTGTTAACTGAATTTTTCATATAAAATGTATGCAAAACTCAACATCTTTGCATTTTTTTCATTCGATAGAAAATAAACTTTTGCTTTAGTTCCATTTTCCTACGGACAGATCACTATGGGAAGGTAAATATTATCTGTTATTTAGAAATTTTAAAAAAAGATTTATTTTTTTGTACATAAATAAAATCTTATTTTTTAATTAAAGTTGATTGATTTATTTATTTTTTGCTTCAATAATTTGTATTTCAATATTTCTATACATGTCCCATTGTGCACACCATACGCAGTAACTTTTTAACTGCAAAAGTTTATTGACTGATTTCAATTCGATAAATCAATTTCGTTTTCAATTCTATTTGGATTTAAACTTTTTTATAAATGTAATTTTTTCAGCGATTTTTTCCTTATCCTACTTTTTCTTCCACAGTTTCAGTTATTGTTTGCCTTTTGGTTTATTTGATTTTATTCAGTTTTCTGTTTGGCTTTAAATTCCAGTCTTTTACAAATAAAAGCTGCTTATTTTTATTTTAATATTCGTCATTCTGCAAATTTCTTCCTTTTAAAGGAAGACGAAAGTTTTTTGAACGGTGTTGAATTGTTTTTAAAGTTCTTTAGGTTAAAGTTTTTATTTTTCTTCTTTTCTGCGCTGCATACTTATGAGAACTTTTTTTATGTAAATCTACTTAAAATGTAGTTTTTAACCAATTTCCATATACAGTATTTTGTTATTGGTTTCTTTGCAATATTTTATAAAATATGAATTATAGTTTTTCTTTTATTTTTCAATTTAATTCAGCAATTGGTTTTTAACACGGTTATAAGTTAAAAAGGAAGTTTAACAAAGACAAAGTGTGAAAAAGAAATTTAAATTGGAAATTAGAATATTGCTTTTATTATTAAATTGATCATATTGAAATAAATCATTAATTTACATAGTATATGGCACTAAAAGAATACATAATTCCTTTATAAAGGTTAAGAGTTTTTCTCAAATATCGTACATTTTTTTCTTTTGTATAATGAGAATATAATAGGAATTACACTAAGATACACTGAGAAAAATATGTTCAATATCAAACCAATCAAGAGACTTCTTTTAAGGGGGGAGATATGATATGGTTTCAACACCAGGAATTTTTTTATTTAAAATGTTGAACGCTTCAAATTATTTTTCATAGGTTAGCGCTTTCTGTGCTTGTTTATTACTGCAATAAAAGTCTTATTTATATAGAATCATACTACGCAAAGGAATAGAGATCAGTAAGGTTGAAGTTAAAGTTACTTTTTATATCATAAACCACCATAAGTGGTTGGGGTATTATTATTAAGTTAGCACATGTTTATGTTTACCCAAGGATAATGCCTACTCTAATTGTCAGTGAAGGGACTATTATTTCACTTATCCCCCCATACGAAGACTCCTCCCAGAATGGGATTAAGATGTAATTAAAGAATGTTACTTCTTTCCCTGAAAAGTTCACTCCTGCCATCCGGCATATTAATGATTCCCATTCTTTATGAATTTAACAAAAAAATATTGTTTATTTTTTAATTTAATAGGGTTTGTGGGCAGGTCCTTGCTCAGTGTCATCGTCCTGGCTGAGTCTCATTATACAGACATTCCACTTTTTCTTTAAATGTTTTAAAGTTCCACTAATTTCATAGATACTTAATACTTAATACTACCATCAACGTTATTTATTAACTTTTGTTTTTCATACTTCCTAACGTATGAGTAATATTAAAATATGTCCATATTTATAAATATTACTTATACTTATCTGCACAATTCTTAATTTACACGTTACAACATATTTCAATATCCCAAATTTTTTTAACAAAAATCAACTAAAACTTTTTTCAAATTCTAAAAAATTAATAAAAATTTCATTTCAAAAAAAAAAAAATGTTATAAACGGTTAAGCTAGACTATGTAATACCCTACACCACATTGTTGGTTGAGATGACTGGTGAATTATGTTATAATACAAACATAACAAATTTCACTTAAAAATTTATGCGTTTTAAGGTAACCTCAAAATAGGGACAAGCTATAAATGGAAAGCCGAACGGATGAACATGCTTAAATCGACTCAGGAAGTGATTCTCGAAAGGTAAAACTATTTTCTATGTTCGTTACAAACATCTCCATAAATGCACATAAATCAGTTATAAAATGTTTATCAAATTTCATATATTTTAAAATTATTTCTGCTCGTTATGTTAAAATTTATAAACTAAATTTATTATTTTTTTCTTACTTCTACATTTAGCATTTGCAATGTTATCAAAATTTTAAATAAAACAAAAACAAAAAGAGAAATGTTTGATATATATTTCATAATGCAGCAATAATGTTTCAATCTGATTGTAAAGAAATCATAAATGTAACATTTTTGTTCTTGTTTCATTTTTTATGTAATATAAATTCATAAATGAAATTTTACAATATATGTCTGCATAAATTCATATATGAATGAACACATACATATGTGTGTGTGTAAATAATATAATGAATGATGATAAAAATTTAGATATATCTAAATGTGAATGTCCTCTATTGTATACATTTATTAGTGTCATAAATCTAAGTATGACTATTTTCTATTACTGACACACACAGCTACACTTAGTTGCTTAGAAATGATATTGCTGCTGCTGTTGTTGCTCCATATGATAATGTTGCTGCTGCTCTTAAAACTATTGTTAAATATTTTTTTTAGGATAAGAGAAGAGGGAAAACGTAAAAAAGAAATAAACGACCTTAAATTATAATACAATTTCCCCTAACATACATTTTAATATCTATAC
Source organism: Cochliomyia hominivorax (assembly GCA_004302925.2). Taxonomy (NCBI): domain Eukaryota; kingdom Metazoa; phylum Arthropoda; class Insecta; order Diptera; family Calliphoridae; genus Cochliomyia; species Cochliomyia hominivorax. Next base: position 50,140,192 of record PYHX02000495.1, on the reverse strand, counting down.
ATTTACATACATACATGTATATGTAATTTAATATGTATGTGTATTTTTTATATTTATGTTTCTACACATGTAGATGTGTGGCTTTTAATGTTCTCATAAATATATAAATTTATTCAAATATCTGTGTGCGTACATGTTTACATGTGTGTGTGTTTAAACACATAAATATTATAAATGTAACACAATTTTTTGGTTAGTGACTTTGTATGTGTATCATTTTATATGTATGTTTAAATAAAAATTGTGCACTTATATATTTCTAACTACATCCTTCCACAATATATATTGTATTATATCCACACACAGACACATATTCTCGCTCTCTGTCTACAACTCTCTGTGGTTGGTAATAATATACAATTTCAATAAAACATTTGTTTTACAACTCTCTTTGGTACACATTATAGAAGAGAACAAAAAAGAAATAATAAAAATAATAGAAACAAATCCAAATACACAAAACTACTTCCTTTAATATGCAAAAGTGTGTTAGCTGATTGTCTGTGTGTTCGGTAGTAAAAATTGTCCTTTACTTTTCCCCATATTTGTTCGTCGAATTTACAGATATAAATCATGTAAAAAATATTCATAACACAAAACGTTAGATGATAAATGCCTGTTGAAATGAAGACATTTATAAAAATCCACTAAAGTAATACATGGGAGTAGATACAGATACAGTACTAAAAAAAGCAACGGGGAAAAAATAAAGTGACCAGCAAAAAATGGCTACTAAAATACACAACAGTGGAACCATGTGTAATGTTTAAAGTGACATTGTTAAATGTTTTGAAAAAAATTCAAATTACAATTACTATCGCACATAAACACATATGGACATTGTCTATTAATGATGTATGATGAATGTCCGGAACACCAAATTTAATACTTTTTGCAAATTATATGTTCAAGTATATTGAAAGCAAAAAATGTGAATATTTTTTATGTGAATTTTCAGGATGCATTCGAAACCTCTTATTTTAAGTATTTTAATTAAAAAAAATAAAATTTAATTACATTTTTTAATTAAAAAATATAAAATTTATAAATTTATTTATATCGGAGAATAATAAGTTTATAACTGTTTCAACTGTGGTTTTCGATAAAACCACAAAATATGTTATAACTGTTACTTGCAGCTGACATTGTTATGGTGTAGGTTCCAACTGACGTGATTTTTGATTAGCTCACTTCACCTCAGAAGATCTGGTAAAATGTTGAATTCCATTACAGAGTGATTTTACAATTCTTTCATTATAATCAGAAAATTTACAAATGCGACATTATTTTTTAAAACAAATTCGTCGCTATATTATGTATCAAAGGGAAATAGAAAAGAACTTGAATTTTTAAGTCTATGTAACCAAACTCTTGTTTTTGTAAAGAATTTGTAAATAGGTCTCTCTACAAAACACATACTATAGATGACAAAATTTTGGGGTATACTTCCTTTATAACCTACTAACCTAATATTTACTTTTTTCGACTTCCACCATTACAAGTGGCGATGAGGGTATATTAACTTTGCCATTCTGCTTGTAATTTCAAGATTATCGTAAAGCTTATTTGTGTCACATTTCGTTGAAATCGTTTCATATTTTATAAATTTATGAGCCAGAAACCCCATTTCGAGGGGACGTTTCGATGGGACGTATATGAAATAATACTTGAATTTGATATTTGAAATAGATTACCACCACTTTTTATGGAGATTCACAAGGATATTGATTATAGTTACACTTT